>JBCFXI010000072.1:0-370188 GCA_038496175.1 Ampulex compressa | reverse complement strand
TATATTCCCTACTCTCGAAAAAAAGACTTTAAAAAAAAAATTTTTTAATTTATAAAATCATTTTTGTCGAGATTGACGGAACAGGTGAATTTGTGCACTGGCCGGACGCACATGTTAATCTTGACGTTGCAAAGTGGTCGGTACCGAGCAACAAGATGTTCAGAAACGGGAAACCGTGGCTTTATCGTAGCGAGGGTAAAAAGGAAAATCGCGAAGCCGAGGATGAAAGTTGGCGAAACGAGAAACAGTGGCGCGTGGGCGGTGACTTAAGCAGGGACAGTCCAGAGAAAATCTTCGTGGCCATTAAGCAAATCGCGAATCCTCGTCTTTGGTTACTTTTTCTGCGACTTTAACCAAATGACACACCGTTCGAAAAACCGACCTACTTCAAATATCTACCGGTTTTCCATTTGTATCGATCTCCCACCGCGGTCCATCGGCAGAACAGAATCGTTCGTATCCTCCTACGTCGTACTTTACTTTACAAATAGGAAACAAAATAGCTTCTTTCGAATATTTATTTCAGTTCCAGTTTTTGCTTGACCAAATATAAACTATCTTTTTGAAGTATCTTCAATAAAGTTTGATAAAACGAGCGTGAGAATTTTACCGATTGCATAAAAATGGGCAATGATAATGTTCGTTTGTGTAGAGGAAAATAAATCAAACATAAGTTCCTTGAATACGCACAACATTTTTTAAACCCGTTTAATAATACAAAAGGTTATTAGAAAATTCTAAGGAGAAGAAGTTAAAGACATAATTGCTCGGGAAATAAATCCTCATCCAAAATTCGCAAAAATACAGTAGCACTGCTATAGATCGTTTTCTCGAATTCGTCTTCGATTTTCATTGATCCCAAAAATGTCATCTTCGTTAAATGCCCTCTGGTATACGTCTCCTTTCCGCATTTAGCGCTTTCATTCCCTTATACCTTCACAAAGGGCGGAACGAGATTCCAGCAGTGCTTCGTTACTCCCCGGCAAGGCAGGCAGATACGTAGGCGTCGTTTAAGGTGGCTGGCAACCGCTCCTCTCGTGCCTGCTCGGGACCTACAGGTGGTAGGAGGTGCGCCTAGCTGGCGAGTGGTGGAGGATTCTGCTCAGGGTATAATAGAGGGTGCAACAGCCCTCTCTGCTCACTCTTCGAGCACGCATCGTCCCGCCAAAAGCCATCGACATTCACCGGGCTGGACATCGGGAATCAGTGAAAAAGGAAAAGTTTTGTTTTGATACGACTGTTATCTCGGTTTTTCACGTGATTAATACCGCGGAGAAAAAAAAGCTGAGAAGATTTTGGAGACAGAGGCGAAGTTTGTCGAACAGGAGCAAGGTAGGAGAAATTATCCCCAAGACGGATTCGGTCGAGAAATGATTGAAAAGTTTCACTCAATAACGGACCTTTAAAGACACTTTTTAGTTATCGATTAATCCGATGTTGAGGAAAACCCAGGGATTTGTCTCTATTATCTTTTCTATTTATTTATACACTCATTATGCTAGCGGTATGTTAGCGTAAATGATTTTTTTTGCAAATGCCGTGCGACAGGAGAAAAGGATAGGATGGTTAGATACGAAGCGATGAGGGTTGAAACTGTGATATTAGAGACAATGGGAATTACAATAACGCGCAGTTGCTCGGCACTGAATCGCATAATTGAATCAATTTTTAATCACTTTGTTTACCGCATCTACGACATACTGCGGACTGTACAGAAATAAAACCAATTTAAAATTCCTACTAAACGTTTAGTCCTAGTTAATCCTAAATCACGTGCTTTATGACACAAACAGGATTTTTTAAATAAATTTCCGATGACACATCTCTTACACAAATGTTTAATTAATTACAAATATTGCTAACGTTCCGTAGCTATTATTTAAAACTTGCGGCTTCTCTATGCCACATCGTAAATTTTTTCGTTTAGGTTTCTTTTAAAGTATTAAAAAATAATTCCGTTCATGTAACACTCCCACGTTCAGGAAAGAAAAATTATTCCACAATCGGTGAATAGAAATTGGACAGTCCGGTTGGAATTTATATTCGATAAGCAACAAATGTACATCGATCAAGGGTGATTTGTCCGTCGTATAAATACATGCACGATGCAGAACGACGCCGCGAATGATGGTATGGTAAAATAGGGGCGCGTGGGAGGGGGAAGGCAGAAGAACGATTCGTCGATATAAAAACGGGCGCAGATCTGAAGCAGGGGATGATGGGCAATCGTAAAGTTTTCCATTACTACGACGGTTTTATAATAAATGCGGACGTATAAAGTCGCAATTCTGGTACTGTCGGTCGTAAAACGCAAATTGCACAGGTTTTTAAGCGAGGTGCCAGAAATTAAAAGAAAAATGAGAACGATGCTTCTGTGATTACAGGAATATGCGTGACCAATACTTCTTAATCCAGATTTCTCGCGATTTGATTGTTATCAGTTTGAAAAGCCATTGATCCACGAGGATCTTGAACTTTTAAGTACTTCGACAGGAACCACTTGAGGAAGTTTCAATTATCTTTAAAACGGTTCTCGTGTAACAAAATCCAGGTCCTGTCCCAACAAAGTAAAGGGAATCGTTAAAAATCTGATTGTTATCGTTGATAACGTATGTATTATTTTTGTCATTTTTATCCATGATACCGTTATCGATATTATTACTATTATTTAAACGAAGATGTTTTACTTTAACGATGCATCTAAAGAACAGTCCCATATATTTGACCAGGTAATTTTCGCTACGCTCTAATATTATCATTTGGAGCAACGTATTTGAGAGCGAAGATAAATTACTTGGGCCGTTGAATTAATTAACGCGTCAGTAGGGTCATCGTGGATTATCCATAACCCGATAAGGGTATCAAAATATGCGTGTACAGCGAAATGTCAGATAGGAGTAAGTGAAATTGAAAACAGAAACGAATCTCGAGTAAATTTATTAGATGTCCCGTTTCGAAGATACGATATATCGGCTGCAATTTTGGTTCTGCAAAGGGAAAAGAGAGAACGGTCGTCCTCAATTCCTTTTTTCATGCCGATTTCTCTGCTTTAACATTTTATACCTCTAATCTTCACACTGTGTAACTCATTTTCTAAAACCTGTCATCATATCATTATCTTGTGTATCCGCAATGATTCTGGCTGATAGCTGCTCGATACGTAATATCGTTCATTAATTACAGAGTCCGTCGAAGTATTGACATTAAGCTTGGCTCACTTGCGATTTCCTCGCATGTAACAAAGATCTATCTTTCCCTAATTAACGCAACTCGAAGACAGTATCGTGCCAATTACAGAGGCATGCATGTCAGAAATTAAATTAGAATTGTAATTGCGAATAATCAACAGAGGGCGTGCAACGTATATTTGCCTTGACATGCCACAAATTGTTTATTAATTCAAAAGGGTCTAAAGTAATTTCATAGCTTCATAGTTTCTAAGCAAAATCAAATAAGGTTCAAAAAATACCGGCATACAAATCCAACCCACAGCTATGCCCCAGCCATTGATCGAGTTACGCGCCTTTTTCGTAATACATCGCTATCAATATCTTCGACAAATGTGCCCATAAATCGACGTAAATTTTGATTAATTGTCTCGATTGCCACTGTCTGTTAGGCGCATTAATCTTCGCGGTTACTTTCTAATGTACTCACTATTGATGATAAGCGTACAATCAAAACCGCAGCGATTAGCTATGGCATGAACTGTTTCTAGTATGAAATGGCTCGCTAACACGCACAATTCATTACAGCCCTTATGCGCACCACGAGCTGTAAGGATCCTACAATTATAAAGCTTTTTCGTATCTTGGATTCTAAAACTATTATTCATAACAATCACCTTGTCTACAGATTAATATAACCCCACAAAGGAAAAGTTTTATCAATAGTTTGATCGCGATAATATGTTGTTACGGTGAATTAATAAGATAAATTCCATGCAAAATATTAGGAAGAATCGTTGGCTCGAGTAAATCAGCACCAAAGAGAGCGGCTATTTTTAATCGCCTCACGTCTTTCTAAATGATTACGAGAAAAATTATATTGCTTCGATCTTGGATGGATAGATATCGATCGACACAAGGATAAACCATCTGTTGATACAAATCACGTTTCCTATTGTCATCCTTCCGAGCCACAGCGACGACGCTTTATCGCGATAAAGGACGATCGTTAAGAAACTCCCAGGGTTAGGTATAGCCATTAGTATTTCACGTGGAACGGAAAAAATGCGGAATGGGGAATCGCAGGGGAGAGGGCGCAAGAACGTAAAGAAAAGTCGCGAGAATGTAGCATTACGATACCATCGATTCCTGTTCCATGGATAAAACGAAAGAGGGGGTTTTATTCGAGCGAGGGACTAAACATCCGTGCGTATCCAGTACAACCTCCGACTCACCGCCGCTTTTTTGCTTCTCCTCTAACCAATGCCCCTCTTCCTCTTTATATACTGTCCATTATGATCTCCCGATGGACCTTCGCACCGTCAATAGACGCTGGTCTACCTTCAAATGTCATCCGAGGATCCGGCAATGCTCTCGGTATAATATCACCGTAATGCGCATCGATTTTCACGTACATGCGTATTCGAGAAAGCGATAGAGAATGATTAATAGATTCCGTTCCTTGGAATATGAACGGTGAAATGAACGGTCGATAACAAATCCGTTCACTGGTCCGTTTGAATGGATCATGTGCGAACGAACGTGTACCAATGGGTTTCTAATTGCACATTATTATTTTTATTTCAAATTCCTGCGATTTGATTTTATTTCAAATTCGTGCGATTCGTGACTTTTGAAGAAAGATCGTGATGATTTTCGATATTCGGTAGTTACAGTGTTAATAAACAATGTAAGATAAAGAAATGGCATGGTATGCAGTAATGATTCAACAGAATATCATTTCTAGAATTTAAGTTTTTCGATGTCTGTTTTTTTATAATTTATTCTGCTCTGTTTTCAGCGGAAGTGAAACTCGAAGGGAATGACGGGAAGGTGCAGCGTCACAAGGACGAGCTTGTGTCTCGTGGCACTTCTGCTGTCCTGCCTTTCTGGTAGCAACTTGTTTGTCGCTGGAGCACCCGAGCCGATTCCTCCAGAATACAACGACAATTTCTCCGATTATGCTGAGAACCTGGTAAGATCAATTTGCAGCGCTTATCTTATGATTCTCATATATTTTATTTTTACATACGATGATAAACATTTGATGATGTATTTATCGGTAGCTCGCTCGAGCTTTAATTTTTCTATATCTCCTTTAAATTCAATCATTTTTCTACATATATTCATATGTATATATATATATATATATATATATTCCGAGAAAATAATCGCTCAAAATCCAACGGCAATGTTAACCTTGATTTTTTTTCTTTAAAATCTTTCGCAGCTGCTTTTGAATAGACTGAAGTTAATAATAGAGCAGAAAGAGAATATACTGGAACGAGAGCGTGAATTGAGCGAATTACGAATGACGATACAGACGATAATGGAAGCCAGAGCGAAAATGCGAAATCAGAACGTCGATTATTCCGCCGAGGAACCAGAAATACTTCCGATACCAAGCGCGGTGGTCAACCAGACGCCCCAGCAAACTGGGAAACGTACCGGTGCAACTTGTAAGAAAATACTTTATAATAATTATATAGAAATATAAGAAATTAGATTCATTGTCCACCCTACCAATCTTAAAACCTATATCATAAACGTATGCAGAAACCAAATTTTTCTTGGCTATACCATATACATGACGAACAAATGTTCCAATGGTTTTCCATGTCGAGTCAAGGGCTTAATTCATGTAAGCTTTTAGCATTTATGCTAATAAGAGTTGCCGTCACTTTGAAAGCGCGAAATTTGAATCTATTGCAAAAATATCGATCGACTTCTTAGTGAATAACGCGATAAAGGCCGACGACGCGCGATCTCGACGCACAGGGGATTTCCTCGTATCAGCCTTGATACCTTGAACCAGCAGAATATTCTCCTCTCTGTTATACCGTTGAATCTCCCTCAAACATTTCCGCAAAGATTAAGGCGCCTACGTTACGCCACGCTTGCTCCCTTGATCAAGCATGAAAATGTTCGATCTGCAACGTAAGTTCGGAATGTATCGAAAACGTGGGGAGTCGATCGGGAGAAAATCTGGCACGTGCCTTGCCAGGCACGTTCGCATTTACCTTAGGATGAATCCCCGGGATCAGTGGATGTCCTTATGTTTTTTTCTCCTTTTTCACCGCGAATAAGATCCGATTATTCGGCGAGTACGTGCCCGATTTAAGAAGTAGAAATGGCCATTGCTTTGGGATGGCTATATCGAATTTTTATAACGTGATAATACAAAGATCGGACGACGCCATTGAAAGAAATTGTCGCAATATCCGGACAAAAAACTATTATCCTTTTGCATATGGAATCTTAACCGTAAAAATAAAGGAGAACAACGAGGTATATTTGGAATAAAACTGGATATGTAGCACGTACTAATCATTATAATACAAGAACTATCCAATTTAAGCAAGATATTTAACACACTACATGAGTCCTAAAAAAAACCGAGGCAAAAAGATATCACTGAATCGGTACTGTTATCAACCTGTTGCAATAAGATGGAAATTCGTAGAACATGCACTATTATAAAGATGAGGACATTTTTTTTAGAAATAACCGACCGGTCATTTTCACTGCTACGGTAGTTAATAGTGTTAACAAATCAGTTGGAAGAACGTGCGATCTTTTCGCGTATGCAATGAAATCACTCGTAGATCAGTGTCAGAATTTGGTTTCTCCTTTGCTTGATGCCAGTTAATCAACAGAGTCGGGAGATCGACGACGATCGGCCAATTAATTGTGCCAATTGACTTTTGATAGACGTGACGTCACGATCGACGATTCACCCGTTAGAAAACAAACGGGCACAATCGATCCGCAAGATCGATGCGATTGAAATGCTCTCATTAAGATTGGCGCCAGACGGGTCTCTGTGCATTGTTCTACTCTAAATCCAAATACAAAATCTCGTAGCATTTTTCCGCCTTATCTTCCGTTGTCTCAAATAAAAGTAAATACACCTGCGTTTACTATTCCTTGTAATCCCTTTGCTCATAAAATATTCTACTACATTAATTCATATAATTAATCTACATCGATTTATATCGATATTGCAAAGTATGTTTTTTCGTTAAATCAATCTTGCAAAAGTACGTTTCGTATATTGTAGATGTCAAAAGCACCAAAGCAGTAAATATGACTAGTATGCAATTTCTTACTTGTATTCCTCACGTTTATAACGGTGCGATAGTTTTGAAATGGTATTGTTGCAGTACCTGAGTAATCGCAAAGATTTATTCACTTTTTCTCCTTGTCCGCTTAAAAAAAAATATGTTTGTAGTACAATTATACATGTCTAAATAGCGACAAATAGTTCTAACGTTATATCATTATTTGTATCTATCTACTTTCAGTCATGTCTCTGTGCCACTTCAAGATCTGCAACATGGGACGCAAGCGGCAATTGTAAAGTGCGACGAATGTCGACCGGGCTAGAAATCGCCGAGCGATTCTATCACGGCGCACCCTCCTCAGCTTCGAGAAAAAAAAGAATAAAATACGAAATAAATTGGCTTCGAACGCAAGAAAACTCAGGCTAAAGAGAAATTAACGCGAACCCCCGCAGTACGACGGTGCACAGCAAAAAAAAAAAATACGAAACCAAAAGACGCTGACAAAAATGGGCAGTTACTAAAACTATCAAGCGGATTTTATCTCTGTTTCTTTCTCTCTCTGTCTCTCTCACTCTTTCTCTCTCGACAACGTCCATTTGCATGACAACGTCCATTGCATGTATGTATCTGGCAATTTCGCTCCTGGCGATCTCTCCTAAATTGATAAAGACGCGGGGTGTAAAGGTAACGCGGCTCGTTTCTCGAAGGGCTGCCACGACAATCTTTCAATTATGTCCCACGTTTGTCGCTTCGTAACACGATGTGGGAGTTTTGTGAAAATGTATATAATCTTTGCGCCCAAATTTGTAACATTAAACATAGTCGACCCAAAGATCAATCAACCGCGCGTGCCGTGTACGGATCCCTTTCTGGCCGTTTTTTTCGCTTTTTGTTGTGTTTCGTTCGCTTGTGCGGAACTCACCGACGCGAAAGCGGGCAAAGGCGATCCACGGCTGTATTCCTTCCGCATGCACTATCTTAGACGGTCACTCCCGTACCGACTGGATCGGACGGGCCGCCGATCGAGGAGTCGTTTAACTGCACCCTAGCTAATGAGGAAATGAAAAGGAAAAGGAAATGAAAAGGAGGATATAAAAATTGCACGCGTTTTACCCGTAGTATTTACCAGTATAGAGATTTCATCGAATCGGGGACACTGCATTCGCTTTGGCGAGTAAGTTCGGTCGGTTGGACGATTCTCGACGAAGTATTGACTTACCGTAACAGTTATTATGCCGGACTCTGCGAGTCTCTCTGAGAAAAGTCGAACGGAAATAGCGCGAGGACTATCGAAGCGCATTTGGTTTATCGAATGGTGCAGAATAGAAAAAAAAGAGAACATTTCTGGAGAGTGTAGTGTCCTCGACGTGCCGCCGAGGTAATGTCGAAGCGGCGAATAGGTATTTATTCGTTAGTCTTTAAGTAGAGAAGGGTGCAAGGGCCGGGGCTCCGACATTCTCGAGGATTTCTTTGATGGATATAACTTAACGAAAGAAGCATTACGAGCAAAATTATCGAAACCTCAGTTACCACGATTGCTGCTGGAATTGTATACCAAGAGAATACTTTTTATGATGAATTGAAAAATATAATGAGAAGAAACAGGTACTCTGTAAAATGGACAAAAAATCAAGCTGACGGAGAATAGCAGATAATATACGATATTGGAAGAAATTTATTCATAATATGGTTCTGATCGATCTTTAAGGAAGACCCGCCACACTATACTAAAAAATAATCTATAAACCCAAATCAATAGTAATACTATTTTCCAGAGCAATTTTGTGAGAATGAGTGGCTTTCAATTTTAGCATCGTACAAACAATTGTTTCGCGATTTTCCAACACACTAATCAGCCAACGATACGTGAAACACATCTTCAAAAATCTGTTCTTGATAATGAACTGTCTATTGAAGTTTTAAATATCTGCATTTCTTGTTCGCCACCAATTATCTTTATTGGGAGAAAGCAGCGGTACAGGAGGGAAAGGAGGCAGAGGTGAAGAGAAGAGTGAGTACGAAATAAATTTCAGAGAAACGTAAAGAAATGGGAGATATAAGAAAGGGGCCGCCTGCACCCTTCGAAAATTATTTATAAAAGTGTTACTACTAATCGTTTCTTAGGCAGAAGCGGGTCGCGCTTCTCAGTCCGTTTTATGTGCCTTTTCTATTTATTTAGCTTCCCTGATTTTATAATGCTACTTCGCTGTAATTCAGCCTCTCTCCCTACCTTGCTCCTTACTCCTTCCCTTAACCCTTGACCTAACGTTTACTCTGTATATTAACAATAACATTTAAGCCTCGTACGGTCCACGCACGTATAGTACTATTAATTCTTTTTCTACAATTGTTATACTTTACCTGTTTCTAATTTAAATAAACGATACACATCACGCACGAACTGTATTTCCAATAGATCGTTCAAACGGGACTTTACAATCCTACGGCATAAATATGTACTTATCGTATATAATATCGTGATACTCGAAAAAAAAAAAAAATAGGAGACGTAAGAATTCTTCAAATCAGGTTATTAAATCTTGTATTAAAAAAAAATAGAGAGACAAATCTCGAGTGCATCAGCGTCACAATGCTAATTTTGAAAAACATGAAATTATTAGGGACCTCAGATATGCTACGTTATGTCCGTATGGCGGCTGATAACACGTGTAACTTGAACGATGGTAACAATAAATTATCTAACTAGATGCGTAAGATTCTTTTACCTGGAACTAAGGGCAGAGCGGGAAACAAGGATATAGATAAGAGGGATTGGTAATGTTATCATACGATGTAACAAAATAAAGTTTAGGAAATTTATTTGTAGTATATACGAGAGGACTGCACAATCGGCCGGTTTGCATTTACAATCACAGCAGGCGGCGCTCTTATGCATTTCAGATGCACTGAACAATCCTTCAGTGGAGTTGGACATCGAAATATATTGGCCCATTGAGCCATGGCATTTTACCGAAATTTCAACATACAAAAAACTCATTTGATACTTTTTTTCGAATGTTATAAACGACATAGAAAATATTCGATAGATTTCATCTTACATCTTGGATATTTTAAATACAGGGATATGAAAAACATTGTATGTGAAAATGATAGTGCGGAAAAATATACACGTATACGATATATGGTACATGTGAAGTTACATGATTCCTTTCGGAGGTATCATAAGGTGCATCGGTAAAGAATTTTGGCAGGATCAATTTCATGGTGAACATGCTTTAACTAAAAAACACTTAAGGTAGCAGACAAACCGGTGACGTAAAAGCAACGTTAAATCAAATTAAAACTCCCGCAATAGCGCATGACACGTGCATAGATGATAAGATCTCGTGACCGTGAGCTACACTGTCAAAGCTTTCTGATTATGGAATGCGCAATTTTTGAGACCCAGGTTTTGCTTTCACTCTTCGTAAATCAACGGAGTATCTTGAATCCTCATATGACGGATGAACACTCGATAAATGTACACGATACAGTCTACATAACCTTAAATCACAGAGCTCTAAAACAAATCGATGGAATAACACTTACCAACAGATATTTACAACACCGTGATTGAGTTATGGTGTTAACTGCGGACATAAATATCGGACTCTATGATCGACGAAACGGGCACTAAAAACACACCCGTGAACACAACCTTTTCAAGATCGAGAAATGGAATCCACACAACTTACAAAACAGCCAATCGACGGCGTTCTTACTATATACCTCGATAAGATGAAATCTGTATTAGCTTATACCGACCGTACAATCGTTATACGTGTATCCTTGAGTAATTCCAGAATTGGCCACAATTCTCCGATATTGCGTGACTCTGGTGATGTTTCATTTTAAGGCTATGTGTTTGAAAATCCATATTAGCCATATACGAAAAAGCACAAGAAATTTAAATGCAAATTGACAATATAAAAAACCTTTGCAGAGAAATGGTTAAGAAAAGAACTGCAGTTATATTTACAACGTTATCTCTTTTCCTTTTACTTGTGTTCCTTCTTTCTGGAGTGCCTTTTTTCCGATCGATCTCTAGTGTGCTTCTTCTTGTGGGACGAGTGTTGTTCCCTACGCCTGTGCTTCTCGTTCTCGCTTTCTGAGCTATATGAGTCGTTGTCTCTTCGTTTCCTCTCGTCCTCCTGTTTTCTGCTATGTTTATGTTCCTTGTTACTATGGTTATCCTTCCAATTAGTTTTCTCGGATTTGTTTCGACTTCTGTCTCTGTTTCTATCTTTGGATTGATCTTTACTTCTGTATCGATTTTTATCGCCATTACGATTCGTATTAATATCCTCTCTGCTGTTTGAATCTTTCTCTTTTTCCCTCTTTGGGGAACGTTCTCTACCATTCCGAGAGTACTCTGAGTCGTTCTTGAATTTCTCTTTCCTACGTTCGTGTTTTCTATGTCCAGATACCTCCCCCTTGTACCTCTTGTCCCAGTCTATTTTACCTTTTATTTCCTCACTGTTTCTATCTTCCTGTTTTCTTTTATTTTCCAAATAATTTTTATTTCGTGGTTTATCATTTTCACTGTTCTCTCGTTCTCTGTCATCAAAATATTTTATGCCTTTGCCTTTACCCCTCCATCTCATTTTTGCTACTGATTGTGAGAAGTCTACATGTATTCTGCGATCATCGATCAGCACATTGTCCATCTTAAAATAGGCTTCTTCACAACTCTTGCGATCGCTAAATTCGATGAATGCATATTGTAAAGAGTCTCCTGTTTGACGATCCCTTATCACTTCACAACTATAAAAAAAAAAGTTCAAATCGTAAATGTTGTGAGCTTGTTGGACAGGTTACATATAATAATCAGGGAATGATGAAACTGGGGAACATACCCGACTATTTTCCCGAATCGACTAAAGATTATTTCAAGATCATCATCATTGGTTACTGGATTAAGCTTGCAGACAAAGAGAACATTTTCGGGGGGAGCCATGTCTGCATCCGGTATATCACCAACAATTTCTAGTATAGTGGCCCTTGCCTTTGCTTCTTTATTCTTCTGCATTTCTACTATCTCCTCTGTAGTCATACCAGCTGTGTCGTCGATCACTTCATCAGCCCCTATCCTGTCGCTCTAAAGTAAAAACATTAGGAATAGATTTAATTCATGTTATTAATTCAGCATAGATGTATGCAATGATGCTCATATTGATAATGTACCATTAATACTTCCTTTGTAGGCTCCGGACTTCTGTCAGGTATGATAAATCCTTGAGGATCTTCAAACGGATCTTCCAGAATGATAGTATGAGATATACGTATGTCTTGATATGGCCTGTGGTCGCCATCGCAAATAGTCTCATTAAATTTAAGAATAATCTCAATGCCTTCCGCAATCTCTCCAAAAACACAGTGCTCGCCATCCAGAGATTGAAGCTGTGGTGCGAGAGTAATAAAAAATTGAGATCCGAGCATGTTGTTACCACAATTAACCAAGGACAATAATCCAGCTCTATCGTGCTTAATTTTTGGCATTTGCTCGGCCTCGTAATACCGAGCAGTCTCCCCCAATACTATCCCGTATATGCTCTCACCACCGTGACCGGTGCCAGTCGGATCACCAGTCTGGGCAATAAAATTACTCTGTACTGAATGGAATAGATTCCAATTGTAGTATTTCAGTTTGCATAGTTTTAAGAAGTTACGGCACGCTATGGAAAAAACGTGATACAATTAAATTAATGATTTGTTGCACTACACGTAACTGATGCAATCTAACCTTTAATCTTAATAAACTATTATATTCTGTGCTTACTTTGGGGACGTTCCTCGGTGTATAAATCCACCGTGAAATCTCCTATAGTGGTTTCTACCACCACAGCCATGCTTGTAAAGATCGATTGAAGTTTTATAACAAATGTAAAAAATGACATATAACCTGGCATCTACACCGTGTTTTTCGTGCGCTACGCATCAGGTTGCAACACCGAGATATACATCTAATGCTTATGGCGTTACAACCAGTGGATTGTTCCCACATGGAACGAGTAAGATTTATCAAATTACATCAAAACACCTTGACGTCTACTTATAAAAATTTTATGCAAAAGATACAAAGGAGATTTTTAGCCTATATATTATCACACAACGCTGATAAATCTCAGTTGTATATATAACAGGAAAGTTGAACGTTACATTCGGTATTTAAAAACGGGGAAAATGTATATTGTAATAAAATTTTGAAGTATCACAATTAATTTTCCATTTTAGAATAGCCTCTAAAAATTCGAAATCTGTGAAAAAGCATTCGTATAAATTTTTTCCATTCGTCGTATATCTAGTTACGCTTTTTACATGTGTTTTTATTTACAACGAAAATTATAAATTATATCAGGAAGAAAATGTGAGTCTAAGGTGCCCTAGTGTCGTCCTTAGCTTTGGTGGTCGGATGGAATCGTGGCAGAAGTATAATCTTGTGCTTGTAGACAGTTGGTATAAGAGCACTAAGGGCCATGTGAGTTAAAGCAGCTGTAAATCCCCAAACACGATACTTCCCACCGAGATACACCGGCAATGTGTAATTCTCGCGAAACCGTGTAAATCGAAACAAATCCGGATCGCACAGATCGCGAAGGCTAACGACGAATGCCTCCTCGACTTCGTCCGGATTTATCCGAAGTTCCTTCGGGTCGACGTCGCCTATATAGCCAAAGACCGGCGTCACGGAGACGCCTTTCTTCCCCACGACATTTCCACTCGTCCAGACGTCTATCCTGTCCTTCGGTATCCTGAGCTCCTCCCATGTCTCTCGCAGGGCCGTTTCCCGGAAGTCTACGTCACTCTTGTCGTGCATACCGCCAGGAAAAGATACCTGACCGCGATTCGAACTTAGCTTCGTGGATCTCAGAGTGTAGAGAAGACCAAGCTCCCCTTTGTACGTGCACAAAGGCACCAAAACAGCAGCCTTGCTAGCCTCTTCGCTATACTTCGGGGACTTGTAAAGCTTGAATCTCTCGATGAAGGACTGACGATTCTTTTCGGTTAAGACCGCTTCGAGTCTCAGATCCGTGGCGTTCACCATTGCCATGCACCGCTGCGGCTCTGTCGGCTTGACGGCAAAGAAAAAGTACTCTTTTAAACCGATCTCGCAGGTAGGAACGATGATACGATCGCTGCAGGATCGTCTCAGGAATCTGGCTTGAATCGAGCATCGGAAAGCGATTGACATACCGAACCTCGTGGACTATTCGAGGGAAAAAGTGGCTAAAATTTTTTATCGCTATGGAATGGGAAGGGTGAGGATGTTGGTTGAAGGATTTTGTTTTTGCCGCCGGTCGGAGTCGATTAGGGAGGGCGCACGAAGGCAGTACCCTCTGATGCACGTGTCGAGAAACCCAATGAGTGAAGGTTTATGCTTGTGAATGTGAAATTACTTACGAGAGCACGCAGAAACAGTCGAGCACAGATCGAGTAGACGTTCATGGATATCGCTGAAAATAAGTCTTCGTCTTGTGATACGGT
Source organism: Ampulex compressa (assembly GCA_038496175.1). Classification (NCBI taxonomy): domain Eukaryota; kingdom Metazoa; phylum Arthropoda; class Insecta; order Hymenoptera; family Ampulicidae; genus Ampulex; species Ampulex compressa. The sequence goes on along the minus strand of JBCFXI010000072.1, from coordinate 355,472 downwards.
GTAGACGTATTGATCGATAGGAAAGATTAATCTGATCAAGTGATCGGACGTTATTGGCGGATAATGAGATAGAAATCTGACAAGATTGGATTTTCCCTATGAAGATAGGTTGCGGTTGTTACTACTAGATGTCCGAACAGTCGCGCTTGCGACGCTCCTGCTGGGATTGATTTGAATAAATTGTATAAACTGCCAAGGGAGGGGCTTTTGAATCATTTATTATTAGCAGATAACGAAATGTAAATCTGACAAGTTTTGTTCAGAAGTCGAGTTGTATCTATTCCTCCTAGATGTCCGATATGTCGCATATGGAAAGTTCCTGGTGGAATTGATTTGAATACATTTCTAAAGAAATACGTTCTATCGTCATTGGTCAATAATGAAATGCAAATTTATAAAAAAAAATGGCTTAAACGGTTATAATTGCATGTTTAAAGACTGACGATGTAGGAGATTCCTTTGCTTGAAGTGACCTGGACGATACTCTAAGTAGTACAGTTTCGAACACAAGACCTTCGTTCACATGCTTTCGGTATCACGAATGATATAACAACCTCAGGCATTCCTCGGTGGATTATGTTTTATGACGATTTTGTCGTGCTTCTTCTTATGGATTCGTATAATCGGAAATACAATTTTCTTCCATGATGGTGTACAAAACACTAAATCCTCAACGTCTAAATCTTACGCTTCAGCCGTTTATATAACGAGCGGCGTAGTAAAATTCGTCGATAATAATAGTTGTGTACGTTTCTGTAGTTCTTGCATGTTTCGGAGACTTTGCAAAAACAGGAAGAGCCTAAGTAATACTTTTCACGTATACGTAACATGAGACGATACGTGCAATATAAGTGTCGCGCGTAGGTAATCGGCCTAATTAATGGGTGGCCCAAGGTTCTGCATCGGATCGGAAAATATAGATGATTCGTCTTAACACTACAACGATCAATTGTCTTATTTGAAGACGTACTCAAAATGCACAGGTTTGCTTTGTAAATTAAAAGAATTAACATTTTTGCAATGCACAGGATACGCGTGTTAACACTGAGTATTTCATCTTCCATAAATGAGAGATAGTCTTATTTACTCAAATAAAATCGATTTTGTGGTCGTTTTTAAATATGTATATGTATATCAAATTACTTCATCGTTGCCACTTTTCAGATCTATAGGAAACAGATACAAACTACTTTCGATACTTAGAATTAATAGACTTACTGCATTTCACCATTTTTTATGGTTCGATCGTAGCATTGAAAGTGCACATGGAATGTAATTCTATAATGTCGTATTGTCGCCGATTTATGATTCGCGACACGGAACATGTATCCAGCAGAGGACCACCATGACCCACATTCCCATTCCCGATTACATTGCCACAATTTTTCTTCATCACAATTTTCATTTCGTCCGTCGGACGTGTGATGATCGCAGAAGAAAAAATGTATTTAGAAGATGTCTTCACATGATCGCCGGTAACGCACAAGGCTGAGATACATTTATATGCAAATATACTCTATAGTGAATGAATTATTCACCACCCAAAAAGAGAAAGATAAAATTCAAGAGCTTCGGAATGTAGGAATGCGATGTATCTAACGTCTCATCGATGGCGAATATAGCATATTCCTGCATTACGTAATACCAATATGTTAATTGTATACACGTGTTTTTTCTAGAGGTAGTGAAATCCCTACATAATAAAGTAGCTATACGTCGTTTCATTTTTTGTGTAATCGCAACTGACATTATTCGAAAAAAGTAGTAATTTCAGTACGCCGTAATTGGCTTGCGGAGTATTTTAAATAACTCACACACTATCGCGACATACGTTTCCGTGTCTTTGAATCGAACGTATTTTAATGGAATTAATGTTTGACGTAATGATGAATCACTTTTTCTGATAATACTGATAATCTTATCTAAAATTAAATGTAGCAAGTACCGAATATGGGAAATGCTATGATGCTTGTGTAATCTCTTGCAAAATAACGAAAAGGATTATGATAGCTATCGATCGCGGATCTTGACCAAAATAACGTCGAGCGATATAGCACCTTTTGTTTACGAACTCTGATTCCTCGAACTTTGCACAGATTTTCTTGTAAACACGCATTAGTTAACCGTTATTCTGCATATTTAAAATCATTATTGCAACCAAAATGAACATTTTCTTCATGAGGAAATTCAAGATTAATTTACTTGATAAACGATGCACGTTAAATACGAGGCTACCGTGCGTATATTACCTATGTATTATCTAGGCAACCCTTATTTCTTGTAATTATTTAACGATATAAAATGGGTAATAGAAATGTATTTTTTTATTAGAACATTGGCATGTATTTTTGTAACTATCGTGATACTTACTGTTATTGTTAATGGAATTACACATGTTGACTGGTATGCTCGCCGTGAAGATTCATATTTTTTGCCCGTGACTAAAATGTAAACTGTAGAAATGCATCGAACAGCACGTGTCATGCCGTGATACGTGTTGATAAGATACATGATGATCGCATATATCCGTTCGCAGTACTTAAAGAAGTACCGCATAGTCGATACATATTGCGAAGACTTCGTAGTTTTGAATTTTTAGTGCGTGTGCCGCTGTGAGCCACACCGAGTGATTCCGAAGGTAGCCGATGATGGCCGAACGGTGCTGAATCACGTCTCATGCGTCAAAGGCGCAACTACTGAGATCTTTGTTGGTGACAAGCAGTGGATAGTCGTGCGGGATAGCCGAGAGTTGATGCGTCGTTCGTATTCCTGAACTTGACGCTAAAGATCAGCGATATTGGTGCAAAAGTGCCGGTTGGCGCGACACGTTTGTTCGATTAAGATCCAGGATTGGATTACATGCGAGTGACAGACGATTCCTAACGATCGAGGATTCTTTGGTTGCGGGGTTATACTCGCGAACTCGCGCGATGCGTTGGACTAATGTTTTTCCTCGAAGCCATCACCGCGCTTTGACAGAGACAGCTATGTCAACCGTCGGCACATTTTTCGTCGTGCTAGCACTCACCGGCCTCGTCGAAGCAGTAAGTAACAATCAAGATTTATTTCCAACGCAACGTACAGCTTGAGCTCTATTTTAATTAAATGGCCGAAAAACATGGATATAAGTAATACCACACCCCAGCACGGCGGTGGTATGCTTGCGTTTGTGACGTCACCTCGGCTGATCCTCGAGAAAACCTATCGACGACGCCGTTGAAGGCTTATTAAATTTAATTATACCCTCGCCTTTCCCGACAAAGACCCGGTGCTACGACGCTACATCTCCTAGCATCTTAAACCTTTAGGAGGAGGTCGATCAAGATGGATATTTTATGGGCTCAATTAGGGCTGTTTATCGGCTTTGCCAGAGAAACACGGATGAGTTGGCCTTGACGTAGATCGGATGGGTTTAATATCGATGTAGGGCTTCGTGTAACACAAAATATATCTGCGTGCCTTCATGCAAAAACTTTCTCCTGTTATCCTCCGAGAATATTTTTCGCCGTAAAGTAACGGCCGCTGCAGTCAGCCTCGTTTACGTTTTTCTATGTGGTACCGGAAACTATGCGTATATGAATATTGAAAGAGATCGTACTATTTTTTTTTGCAAATACATATGTATATAGTAATGATATCGTTTGTATGAAAAACCTTAGTCAGCCATAAAGATGAAAGCTGACTGCTTGAATTTATTAAAGTCTCACTTGTCAAGATCTTGTACAGATTTCTATGTGTTAAAGTAAGACATAGCAATATGTCTTTCTTGGTATTCAAGTAATAAATAAATCACGCAAGGGACTACGTTCCCATGCGTTCTTTCAATTGATGCTAACCTCAGAGCCCACTTAAAGACGATTAAATTTAATTATTAATTTAGATCATTGTCATGATCAAATTATCTTGATTTTGCTTTCTCACATGAAAAGGATTGATCGGACATGTTCTTTTAACATTATGTAGATATAAAGCAGGTTTCCTGTTATATAAACCGATAAAAGATATTGAATGTCAATAGTATGAGTATGACATTTATGTAAAATATTGTTTTATTTACATTAAATTATGTACAATTGGGTATTATATCCTATACAATGGAACTCATTTTTTTTTCGTAGTGTTTTTATTTACATTTTTTTGTATTGGTGATTTAAAAGAAGCAGTAAATACTATAAAACACAACAAGCTTCTGAAAATTAGAGTTTGTTTTTATTTTTAGATTTAATAGATTTTGATGAAGTTTGAACATTATTTTTTAGAGAAATAATTGTTATGTAAAATAGGTATCTGAAGGAGATGAAGGTCATTGCATTTGGTATGGAGAATGCTACACGGATGAAATGCTTCATAAAAAGAACTGTCCATATACTGGTCCACCAAAGCCACTGGATTTTAAAGGACAAGAATTACTTGCCAAAAATTGTCCACACCTGGTACAGGATTCGGGCAATGGAATTATTACCTGTTGTGATACTAATCAATTATCCACATTGGATGTTAACATTAAACTTGCATCCAACTTTTTGAAAAGATGTCCTAGTTGTTTAGATAATTTAGCAAAACATTTTTGTGATTTCACCTGTGGTCGCAATCAAAGTAAATTTATTAATGTCACACGAGTGGAAGAAAACTTAGGTAATTATTTTGCATTTAAGAATTTTGGGTTCTTTGTTTTCTGTTCTTATGTTAAATAAGAATGTTAAACCTTTTATAGAATTAATAATATTTTTAATTGCCATGTAGGTGTAAAATACATTAATGCAATGGACGTTTATATAACAAATAAATATCTTGATGGCACTTTTAATTCGTGCAACAAAGTATCTGTACCCAGTACGGGACAGTTAGCATTAGATTTAATGTGCGGAGAATGGGGTGCAAGTAGATGCACTGCTAAAAAATGGTTTCATTATATGGGTGATGCAGAATATAATAGCTATGTGCCATTTCAAATAACGTACATCAATACAGATGAACCCATTGGATCTTTTACTCCAATGGACCCTAAAATTACCCCTTGCAGTAAACCATTGAATGTAAGTATTTGATTTTATCAAATATAACTTGTCAGAATATAATTATTTTGCAATGATATGGATTATCGTGAATAGATACTTAATGCTGCATTTTAAAAATGTTATGCATATTACGTAAGTCTCAGTATAAATTCTTGAATGTATATGGTGAAGTGTTAATTGTTCATAATCAGCTGAACCAGAAACCTAATTCTTTATCTGTGCTACCTTAATTGGGATGCTGTTAATTATATTTAAAGAAACATAAATATTTTCTACTGATGTTTAGAAAAATACCCCAGCTTGTAGTTGCGTTGATTGCGAACAAAGTTGTGCTGCACCACCACCAGCCCCGCCTTTACCAGAACCATTCTCTATTCTTGGTTACGATGGATATGCAGTTACGATGATAATTGTATTTATTTGTGGATCCAGTTTCTTCACTTTGTTAGTGGCTTGCTTCAGTAACAGGAAACAAATTGGTAAGAATGGATTTATTACTATTACCTGTTTTACATTAACATGATTTATGCTACGAAGAAATACTGCTAAATTTTGCTGTGGCACAGATTGCATACTCTTTAAACATGATATGCGTTTTTTGAGTTTTGTTGCATTTTTTTGTTAATTTTTTCTTGCATTTCTTCCTTTTCTAATTCACAGTGGTGACTAATTTCATGTAACATGTTTTATTGCAAAAACAAAATGTTTAGAACGTTTAAATAAAAAAACAGCTTAGCGTGATAAAGATCCTAACATTAATCCGTATCTACAATTATTTTCTGTGGTTATTGTATATTATTATTATTATCATTATTATTATTATTGTTGTTTTTATTTTATTTCTATGTCTTATTCTTTGGTTGTGGTTATTTCTTTAGTTACCTTAGTCAAGTTTTTCCTGAGATATTTTTTAAATATGTGTTAAACTTATATTCATTGTTATTTCGAACTTATAACAAATCTTTATTTTAAGGTGTGTGGCACTAATGTGTAGAAATTATTAAATGTTATGAACAGGTAAAAATGTATCATTCTACGTCATTTTAAATGTTTAAAGTGGTTGTAAGAAAATATATAATATTGAAAAGGTCATTTCAGTGAAAAAATATAGGCTACAAAAATCTGAGACATTTCTTAATATCTGCGACAATAGTTGAGGAACATTTGTTAGGTGCACGGGCGAGTTGTTATAGTTTTTAATGAAAATAAAGTAGCATAGAATAATACTGATCAGTTAACAGACTATCTTACCATTGAGCAGCTGTTATTTCGGCAAATAAAAATGTTAAGCTCATTTTATACTTATATTCTTACTTAAATATATTGTTCATTAAACAATTTGCATTTTTGCATTTTAATCGCATTGTATTGGAAATATGAGAATAATAATAGAAATTTAAAAGACAATGCAGAATTATGGATTGTATGTACGGTATGCGTATGTGTATAGTTGCACGAGGGGAGGAAGTAGGCAGACAGGTGGGTAGACGGCTAGCTGCTGGGCTACATCACCCAGGAGATGGAGCTCGTATTGCTCTCGCCGCTGACCAAGAGGACAGCCCACTTCAGTCTAAGCGTTCCAGTAGGTTTCTCCAATTCTAAACGTATCTTCGTTCTCTGGATGTCTGCTTGTCTTTTATCCCTACCTTATTTTCTTTACTCTTTGCGTTTTTTCTCTACATGTATGTTGATCACGCTTGTGTATGTTCTAGTAGCCATTTTTGCATGTTAAGTAATTTATGTGTAAATAATCATAAATGTATTTATGTGTTCATAAATCGTTTTATAGGATATTTTTGTTTAATTTCTATATTGATGTTTATTAATAAAGAGAGTTTATTGTGATTCCTAGTAGTCACATTGAATAGTAATATAGTATCATCTAGCTTATTTTCTCCGTCTAGAAATATTTATTGTATGTTAGTATTATCATTCTCTATACATGTTATTAAATTGTATTTATTAGTTACTTGGTTCTGTTACGATTACTGCATTTTATTAATGCAGTGGTTTAAGTAAATGTTTTTAGTGTTAAATACTATTGCATAAATTCGATATTTTCAGTATTTTGATAAATAATGCAATTTTGAATAATGTTATTACTTTATTACATAAAAATGCATATTTATTACAAGATTACTCTTCTTCAGAATTTTTGACGTTTCAAGTGTAACAATGTTTTTCATTTTTTACTATGGTATTTGAGCATGCAGTGCACTTCTTTTACAAAATGTAATTTTGTAATTAATTGAAAAAATTGATATATGACGTGTTTTTATTTAAATTGATGGTAATACATATTTGCATATCATAAAGTACTACAGGACATTATCTTGATTTTAAGAATAAGTAGTAATTTTAAGTTATGTAATGTATAAATAATAACATTGTCAGTCTTAAAGGAATTGTCATTTAGTTTGTCGATATAAGAACTATATAGTAGAGCTATGGTGGAGTAGTGGATAGAAGTTTGGACTTCCATGCACGAGACCCAGGTTCAAATTCCAGCCATCGCCTCTGGTTTTTCTATGTGACATGTATACTGTAGCTCTGGTAGTTCGAAATCTATCGTAAGCAGTAGGTCCTAGGCCAAAAACCTTAGTAGTCGGTGCTGAAAATGAATTTAAAAAAAAAGGGAGGCTATATATATATATAAAACCAGCATATGATATATTGCAGTATAAGAAATTCTTATTGAATGTATTATGTTATAAAATTAAAATTATAGTAGTGCTTGCTTTCTGCTGTCTAATCATAATATATAGGTTTATGTCACAACAATATTTACAAATAAGTTGGTAAGCTTAAAGTTTAAGTTTTTGTAGCTGCTATAACTATTTACAACAATGTATTTTGCTTGTTGTATATTCGAAATACCTTCTAAAAGTTTGTCCATTATTTTGATGGCTTGTGAGATTATCACGGTCATTACCAATCACTGTTTTTACCAATGTAACATATCAGGTGTACCAGTATGAAGTGAGCGTTAAGATACAAATGTGTCGATAGGGAACATTTGTTGTAAACGAGTCATAATTCTTTTTTTGTTTGGTTTGTGTCACATATGTCAAACATATTTAATATATATCAGGTCATTGAACAAACAACATTATATTTTTTTATCGTATTAAAAATGTCCAATTTTTTACCAGAAAGTGATGATTTGCGGAATGCATTAATTTTTTGTTTCCATTTGAAGAAAAGTGCTACAGAGTCGCATCAAATGCTCGTCGAGGCATATGGTGATCACGCTCTATCAGAAGCAACATACAAAAGATGGTTTCAACAATTCAGAGATAATGATTTTGATGTGAGAAATGAAGAATGTGGAAGACCACCAAAAAAGTTTGAAGACACCGAATTGCAAGCATTATTGGATGAAGATGATACTTTGAGTCCAAAGCAAATGGCAGCAATATTAAATGTTGCACAACAAACAATTTCTGATCGTTTAAAAGCTATGGAAAAGATCCAAAAGTGTAAAAAATGGGTGCCACATGAATCGAATGAAAGACAGATGGAAAACCGAAAAAACACTTGTGAAATTTTGATTTAAAGACACGAAAGAAAATCAGTTTCGCATCGAATTGTTACTGGCGATGAAAAATGGATTTATTTTGAGAATCCTAAATGAGAAAAATCATGGGTTGATCCGAGACAACCATCAACATCGACTGCAAAACCAGATCGATTCAGCAAGAAGGCGATGCTCTGTGTTTGGTGGGATCAGAAAAATGTGGTGTATCATGAGGTTCTAAAACCTGATGAAACTATTATTACTAATCGCTAAAGACAACAAATGATCAATTTGAACCATGCTTTGATTGAAAAACGACCAGAATGGGCCAAAAGACATGGCAAAGTAATTTTGATACGCGACAATGCATCTGCACACAAAGCAAAACCGGTTCAGGATACAATCAAAGCACTTGGATGGGAACTGCTACCCCACCCGCCGTATTCACAAGACTTGGCCCCTTCCCGACTACCATTTGTTTTTATCGATGGGACACGAATTGGCTGAGCAGCACTTCGATTCCTACGAAGAAGTCGAAAATTGGGTGTCTGATTGATTTACTTCAAAAGACGAAAATTTCTATTGGAGTGGTATCCCCAAATTGCCAGAAAGGTGGTCAAAATGTGTAGAAAGCAATGCTCGATACTTTGAATAAAATTTTTTTACTTTCTCATTCAAAATTGGTGTTTCATTTTCACAAAAAAACGCTCACTTCATACCGGTACACCTGATAGATGCTTTATGTAATTGTTTACAGCACAATTTATTTATGCCTGCAGTGATGTTTAACCAGTCTTATATATCTGACTCTTGTTCATAATGCATTTCTCTTTTTGTAGGTGTTATATCCACTGATGATCTGCCAACTGATTTCGAGGAGGAGCAATCGACTTTCATTGAAAGACTTGGTGCTGGCACTGATAAACTTTTACAAGAATTCTTCTGTTGGTGGGGTACAGGTAAGGGAAATAGAAAGGTCATTAATGACATATAATAATTGTGTACATGGTGTTTAAATCTTAAAACATTCATATTACTTCTAGCTTGTGCTTCGCGACCATGGTTAATATTGTTCCTTGGTTTTCTCTTTATTGTCGGCTTGGGACATGGCATAAAATACATACATGTAACCACAGATCCCGTTGAATTGTGGGCATCTCCTACTTCTCGGTCACGCGTTGAAAGGGAATATTTTGATCAGCACTTTGAACCCTTTTATAGACTTGAACAAATTATCATTACCTCTGCTGGTTTACCAAATGTAAGTAGGATTTAAAAAATCATTTAAACAGTTTAATGTATCAAATGTTACTGATCTACAGGAATATTCTAATATAAACATTTTAAACCTTAGATTGTACATAATACCAGTAATGGCCCTATAGTTTTTGGTCCTGTCTTCAACGATACCTTCCTCAAAACTGTTTATAAATTACAAGAAGGAATCAAACGGATAATGACCCCTAACAACGTTACTCTACCAGACATATGTTTTGCACCATTGACTAGTCCTTTTACAGGACCTACTAAAGTTTCACAGTGCGCTATTCAAAGTATCTGGGGATACTGGCAAGATAGTTTGTCCAATTTTGATGATTCCAGTGTAGAGGACAATTACACGGTTAACTATCTAGATCATTTTATAGCTTGCTCTCAGTAAGTATAAATAAATGTATTATCAGTAGCATGAATTTCATACCCCTATATTTACAGAAATGCTTACAATCCTGAGTGTCTTGCTCTTTATGGCGGGCCTGTGGAGCCGGCAATTGCTGTTGGAGGTTTCTTGTCACCAGGACAAGATCTTCAGAATCCATCGTATGAAAAAGCTACTGCTGTCATTCTTACCATACTGGTAAACAATTACCACAATAAGACAAAATTACATCCTGCTATGGAATGGGAAAAAACGTAAGTTCAAATTCACTAACATTGGAAACTATCATTTAATTCCTGCTAATTTTCAACAGTTATATTGAGTTCATGAAAAATTGGACCGCCACGGAAAAGCCAACGTACATGGACATTGCTTTTACTTCTGAAAGATCTATCGAAGATGAACTAAATCGAGAATCTCAATCAGATGTTTTAACAATTTTAGTATCATATATTATAATGTTCGGCTACATAGCCATATCTTTGGGTCAAATTAGGACTTGCAGTCGGCTTCTGGTGAGTGCAACATAAACCATCTTTTCCTAAATTTATCTACGTACGTAAGGCGCTTGTTTCGGCGAAATTAGAAACAAAATATTACGTTTGAAAAATTTTATTTTAGATTGATTCTAAAATTACCCTCGGCCTTGGTGGCGTACTTATAGTTTTGGCATCTGTTATATGCTCTGTTGGATTATTTGGCTTTGTGGGTATCCCAGCCACACTTATTATTATCGAGGTCATTCCATTTCTTGTTCTGGCGGTTGGAGTAGACAACATCTTCATTCTTGTACAAACACATCAAAGGGAAGGTCGTCGTCCAAATGAATCAATACCAGAACATATAGGCCGAATTCTTGGCCAAGTGGGACCCAGTATGCTGTTGACTAGTGTTTCTGAAAGTTGTTGTTTTTTCCTTGGTATGTACTAAAATAATATAAGGACCTTGTACCAGGTTTTATAGTACTATAACAACATCTTTGATCCTAGGTGGATTATCCGACATGCCAGCTGTTAAAGCATTTGCTCTTTATGCTGGAATGGCATTATTGGTAGATTTTATACTACAAATAACTTGCTTTGTTAGTCTGTTAGCTTTGGATACAATTCGTCAAGTGGTATGTGACATAATCTTTGGACATATGATTAATAGGAAACTGCTTTGTAGATATTAAAGTCGATTCTGAGTATAACTATTCAATTTTAGAACAATAGGCTCGACGTGTGCTGCTTTATACGGGGTTCTAAGAAGGACAGTGGTGAGGAAGTAGTAGATGGCATTTTGTATAAAATATTTAAGGTTGCATATGTGCCATTATTGTTGCAAAAATGGGTACGCGCGTCCGTTATGGTCATATTCTTCGGTTGGCTTTGCACTAGTATTGCGGTAGTGCCACATATTGAAATTGGCCTAGATCAAGAGCTCTCTATGCCAGAAGACAGTTTTGTACTGAAATATTTCAAGGTAATCTTGAATCCTGTTCGTCACACATACGTATCTCCTATCATTGTAAAGATATTTATTTTACATAAATCTATCTTGCGTAGTTTTTGAATAACTACTTGTCGATTGGACCACCAATGTATTTTGTCGTCAAAGATGGCCTAAATTATTCAGATACAGGGATGCAAAATTTAGTATGTGGTGGTCAGTACTGTAACAGTGACTCTATATCTACACAACTGTTTATTGCATCGAAACAACCAAACAGGTGACAAAGAATCTCAAATTCCATTATAAATAAATGGTATAATACTAATATTTACATTATAATTCATACTTTAGAACGTATATAGCAAAGCCTGCTTCATCGTGGCTGGACGATTACATTGATTGGTCACAGTTGTCTACATGTTGCAAGTATTTTCCTGGGAACAATTCATTCTGTCCACATACTGGTAAGGAATTATGCACGTGTTAAGATTAAAATACAGAATACCGATCTTATGTTGCAAAAACCATTTTTAGCATCATCGACACACTGTGCCACCTGCAATATCACTGGGAACGAATTCCATCGTCCGATACCCATAGACTTTGAACGATACGTTTCGTTCTTCTTAGAAGACAATCCCGATGAAACTTGTGCCAAAGCGGGTCACGCTGCATACGGCCACGGCGTTAATTACGTCACCAATCCTCAAACCGGACTGTCCAGAGTCGGTGCTTCGTACTTTATGGCGTATCATACCATACTAAAGACTTCCGCCGATTATTACGAATCTATGAGGGCGGCCAGAACTGTGGCTGCCAATATAACCGATATGATCAACAGTAATTTGAAAAAAATGGGAGATGATACCACTGTTGAAGTTTTTCCATACAGCGTTTTCTACGTTTTCTATGAGCAATATCTGACGATGTGGCCTGATACCCTGCAAAGTATCGGCATATCTCTGTTTGCCATCTTTATGGTCACCTTTTTGCTGATGGGTCTGGACATATTCTCTTCTGTGGTCGTTATAATAACGATCACGATGATCGTCGTCAACATTGGGGGCCTTATGTACTGGTGGCATATAACATTAAATGCTGTGTCGCTAGTGAATCTTGTTATGGTAAACACAACAAATTTTATTTATAATTTTTGCTGTACACATATCAGTACTACTCATTGTATTCTTCATTTTATTAGGCTGTCGGAATCGCCGTTGAATTCTGTAGCCATTTAGTACACTCTTTCTCTGTCTCCGTTAGAGCAACGAGAGTTGAAAGAGTAGCTGATGCATTGACCAATATGGGAAGCTCTGTGTTCAGCGGTATAACGCTTACCAAATTCGGTGGTATTATAGTACTTGGTTTTGCTAAAAGTCAAATATTCCAGGTAATATTACTTAACGGCCTTGCAATATTATTTAACAGCTTACATTGCGTAATATTCTATTTCTACATAAATCTTCCTGTATACATATATAAAGAGAAAATATTTTCAGGTATTTTACTTTAGAATGTACTTAGGAATTGTACTATTTGGCGCTGCGCACGGTTTAATATTCTTACCAGTGTTGCTCAGCTATATAGGTAAGACTCGATTCTTATTAACATTACCCTTGGTTTTTCTTTTCACAAAGCATGTTTTTCCAACTAATTTTGTATATACTATGAGCCTGATCAAAACACCTCTTTTCCTTGAATTACATAAAATTCAAATATCTATTCTATTGAATCATTAATTAAGATGTGTATATTTTTTTTTTAAATCTTCAGAATTCAGATAGCGATTATCATTTAATATTTTATAATATAGCATGTAATGCATTAAAAATAATCAGGTTTTTAGGAAATTATGAATCATATGTGTACCTTTGTACATTGCGTACATGAAATACGGTGATAAAACTAGAAAACACAAAGACTTATTTATGAGAATACCAGCGTTACGTTGAAGACAACTTTATTTTCATATCCCTATATGCTGCTAATGAGCAATACAATTTTTTTTTTATGCAAATGATTATCCAATAGACATATTAGTATTACGTGATAAAAAAAAAATCTCAATACATATAATTGAATACAACAGTGACTGTGATGTATGATTGCAATTTATACATGTACAGTAATGCATCCTCTACTCGTTTTCACGTTAATTTAATTCTAATTTAATCATTCACGATGTCAAACGCACTTTCTGACCAAAATCTACATAAGTTACGCAAGTCAATATGCTGCTTTGGCTTAGCGCTTACTCGGGGATCTTGAGTAAAAAAGAAATACCTATGATACTTGTATAATGTTGGATTGGTATCATGGCCCCTGGTGGTTCCAGGCTCACCAATGAACAGGGAGAAGTTGGCCAATCACAAGAGAGCAATACGAGGAAACCTGGACAGTGTGCAAGAAACATCCTTGAACCAACGTGTAAGCAAAACAAATTCTCCTCCCACACCCACCACAACTACACCTACCTTCAGAGTGCTCGAATATGAGAGATAGGTACGCTGGCTATCTAAATTTTGTATGACCTTCTCTATCGTGTCTTATGGTAAATGCATCTGGTCTTTTCTGATATACATAAAACTCACGACGCTTTGTATAAAGCATTCGAATTTAACTGGGAAACCAGTGGTTACTTTCTGACAATTGTGTAAAGATAGAGAAAAAAATGTATAGGAACCTATATATACATATTTACACCGCACTTGTTTCACATTTGGTCTTTCAGAATTGATGATTAAATTGTGTGTGCACTCGGGAGGGTCAAATGCGAATTTGCTATGGCTTCACATGTGGAGCTCTGTCTTGCAAAGACGTATTACACAAACATTTTGATGTAGATTGCGTGTTGATGTGTGTGGGATGAAATATACTTAACTAAAATTTCGTAAAAGTTTATCTAATCTGTCAGAAGTGCTTGCTATTATCGTAACTATTATTTTCTTAGCAAATGGTCAATAGAAGTAAGCTTATGTTCTTTTTATGTCTCTCATTTTTCTGTGTGCTCTTGTGATTAATCGACTAGATATGTATAAGGACAGTAGCAAACTATTATTTGTATCTTACAGTGTTGAGGATTTGTGTTTGAGTATGTGGATGTGTACATATGTGTATGTATTATTCTCGGATATCTGTGCGTAAATTTTTTAAATGCAATTGGTGTATCGTACAGATCAATTTAAAATTGGAAGAGGGATATGGAAAAAGTTAATGTGATCAATATTCTAACACCATTTGATGAATAGGAGTAACACTGGTATAATGTACATACAGAAACTCCTCCATGGACTACGTTTGGTACACAAAACCGGACGTACTGTTACACGACCACCGATGAATACCTTACTAACTAACGTGATATTGATCTCTGTTTTAGGCGTGATGTCGCGCCGGGGGCGTAGAAAATACCGTCAATGCGCCATCGGGCCTAGAAACAAATTTCGGGATTGCGGATATGACGAGCCCGACTCTCCTCTACTCCAAAATGACAACCACCAACGCCCAAACACTTCCTACGCCAGTGTGAATTCGGTAGATGTGACGCATCACCAAGTGACATTTTAACGATAATCTAACGTCGTTGATGTGAACAGTGAAATTTTTGTACTTATAAGAGACTGAAAACGGAGCCAATACGTAAGCCTCATATATGTATATACGTGCTTCACGATCGGCGATTAAATTCCTCCATTCTCCTGCCTTTTTCGCTAGAGCAGCATTACGTTAGAAAGATAATCCAGATTCTGGTGAGACCGTTCATCGCCCTTTCATACTCGGCTTTTTTTCTCTCAAGGGACAGGTATATTTTATATATTTTTAGATATTCATTAATTTTAGGATATTTATTCGTTCGATCACGTTTAATTTAATGGTATTATATCATTGAAAACTTGTACTCAAAATTGATGGACTTAGATTATCAAAAATCAAGAGAGTATGATTGAAATCCAAGGAGTGTAACGCTTATCTTAATTCTTCGACTTTTCTCAGAGCTGCGCTAAATGTGTATATGTGTATTATTGCTTTACAAGCTATTGATAGTATCATGCATTTCTCTTGTACCTTACTTGCATTTCTGATTTGCAAAGTAGCTCTGATTTCTGAGGTCAGTAATCTCATTGTCAAAATGCAAATTGCTAGCTAAGTAATGTGTGTGGTTGCTTATGTTATAATTGATCTGCAGTACATTATAAACTTTATTTTTATTCTCCACATAACGTGTATTTGAAATGCAGTTGTTTGCAACTGCGATTAAACAACAAAAATAAATAATGTTAATATTTTGGATGTACGATCCGGGTTGTCGATCATGAAAAGTTGCGATATTAAAATCCGGAAGTCTATCTCGTGATAATTTCATTTCCGCGATTTATAAAAGCTAGTATTATAACGTAGCATAAAAGAAACGCTTGATCGAGTTTGATGTCCGTAAAAAGCTTTTGTTTTATTTGGTTCATCTGAATTTAGATTAAGCGTTCTATTACATTGTTTAAACAATGGAGGCTGGTGTGACCAAAATTGTTTATTTTTTTTTTTTACATCCCTCCATACTTTATCCTGATTTGAGAAAATCGAATGAATTCCAGCCCAGAAACATGAAATCTAAAGAAATTGTTTATTAGTGATTAAAAGAAGGAAGTATTTGTTTTTTAGTTGTATCTTTTAGACTTATTTTTTTAAACATGTTCTTACCTTATTCTTAATTTACTATATACAAGCTTATGAACTATTATTTGCATAATAATCGGTCCTATGCCCGATACTGATTAATTTTCCACTTTATGGGGCAATCCTCATTTATAGCAGCATATGAAAAACAATGTAAATTCATTCAATTATTCAGAAGATATTTTCCCGAGACAAGCCACTTTTCTGCGTGATAAAATTAAGGGTCCACAGGAATGAGTTTTGCTAGCACCACTGTTAGTTGCCCTGTTTTTGAGGGGTCTTATTCGGAGATACTAAAAAACTTTGAACAGAAAAGACAGATCGATGCAACAATAGCAAGAAAACAAGAATTGAAAATACAAACGAATCGATTTTCCTATTTCTCTTTTTAAATCATTTAAAGTAAAACAAAATATTTTATCATATCTTTCAGACATGCATTGTACAAATAAGTACCAAAATTTGTGAAACCTAATGTTGCAGTTTCGCTGAATCTTCAATGAGAAATAAAAGTGCAGATTTTTAGAGAACAGATTATTTGTTTGGTTCATATTCCAAAAGAAAAAGAAGAGTAATATAATATCCTGTGTATACTTCTCCTAAATATTAATATTAAAGTTGTTATGCGTACCTCTTATAACTGTATTAAAAAAGATTTGAGTTCTTGTACTTTGTGCCTTTAAAGTAAGTGTAGCAGAAAGTAAGATGGTAAGGTCAACTAATTAAGTGCGGCAGGAATTTTTTGGACTTACATATTTTCGGCACACTCATCTCAAACCGCCTTATAAACCAGAATAAAACATATCGAGTCCGAATAAGACACATTGCCAGCTAGAAAGACTTATCAAGAAGAAGTGATATACACGAAAATGTTGGAAAGGTGAGAGATAGACGCAAGCACTCCTTACTTTTCCTACCTAAGGCCTCAAAAGTTAGCTCAGTGTTTACTAGTGACTCCTGCGGACTCTTAAACAAAACTCAATGTCATTGCGAAACTCGATGACTTCAAACCATGTCCTTATGATCTATCCATAACGTTTAAGTAGGCTTGGCAAAAGTCCATACAGATAATTAGTATAATTGTTGAAACTACTGCTTAGGACTATTTAATATTTAGTTTTTGTCATGTGCTGCATCGATACACACACTCACATACACATGACCATAAGAGATATTACGTTTCCGGCCAATGTCTCCGATAGAACTGTACACTACTTTTTGCTTGTTGCACAAAAATCTAATGGAAATGAGTAACTCGAATTAATAATCGACGTATAACATGACACTCCCGATGCTCGTCGCCCTTCTTATTTTCGGGAGCATTTTTCGCAAAACTAACGGATACATTTTATATGAAGTCGTTTGTATACGAAGAATAATTTTTTATACCTTTAACAAAGATTATACGAAACTATGAGATGCAATAGATGGAAGAATTAGATGATACTTTTGGAAATCCTATAAAAATACGATAAACCATGTGCAGATGAGTACCTAGGAATGTGAGGCGAGCAATGATCGTCTATGTTTTATAAAACCCCATCGAGTTTTTCGTTAGGTGTATAAGCATAATGTTCGTGTGGTGAAGCGTGTGTTGCGTGTGTAAATGGTATTGTACAAAAATCCTGGGACTAGACAGAGAGAAAGCCTTGATCAGGACACAAATATATGCTGAAAAAAAAAATCCGTTTTTGGTTCAATTATCCACGTGTATGCCTTACGACAGATCGCATATCAATTTTACTGTAAACGTGGAGTGTCGAAAAATAAGGATAGGTATCATATTAAGGGCGAGTCTATGTTCGGTGGTGTACCAGGTATTTTCGATGATACCAAAGGTATTTGACGTAACGATAATACAGATATATGCTTCGACATGATGCGAATAAATTTTCCTCCGTTTGTACCGTATTCCTTTTTCGTCACACCTCTCCTGTTGCCGTTTGCTCCGATCTGCTGTCTCCACGATCGAAGCTTGTGAATTGTATAACTGTCAGGCAAGCTTAAATACGCGGTTCCGCAAAATAAGCGTAACCCTCTTCGTTCCAAAATGCTATTTGAAGAGCTACGGTCGTGTAGTGGATAGAGCCCCGAACTTCCACGCGGGAAACCCGGGTTCGAATCACGCTCCATCACCTCCGATTTTTCCTTGCGATATGTACACTGCAGCTCTGGTAGTTCGAAATTCACCTTACCACGTTGAACGCCTGCCCCGCAGGAGCACAGCTTTCGGAGCGACCGCTAGTCTTCCGCTATCCTACCGCTATTCCGAACGAGAACCAGAGTTCAAGCAGCGGCGGTAGTTTTGAGGGACTTCGTGGAAACATAATCGGTAATCCATATCTGGGTTACGTGCTATTCAACGTGTTAAACAATAGGTTCTAGGCCAAGTGACTGTAGTAGTCTGTGCCAAAAATGAATTAAAAAAAAAATGCTATTCTGGCGCAAAGTAAGAAGTTCAGCATCAATGCGAATCATGCTGAAACGTGGATTGGGGAGGTGAGTGCTACACTAAAATTGGATAGACAATATAACAACAATTTACAATAAAATAATGTGATTTATTACAATATCTCGGTACGGAACTTAAATAACAATTAAATAAAATAGATAGGTAAACTTGTCTTTTTGTACATGTGCGTAAAGATTCGCATAATCCGAAGAGAGGTCACTTAACATAGTTCGTGCAGCGGGCCAAAGAGGTGTACGGCTGGAGAATTTTCGTCCGGATCACCGAGAAACTGTGCGTATAATTCCTGATAGCGGGAGAGAGTTAAGCCTCCGCGTCTTCTGTCGTCGTCCTGTTGGTCAAATGATATGTATAAATTTTAGTGAGGTTGAATTATAATTTACCAAATGCTCTTCGCATATTAAACATTCACGTTCCAAGCACGATCGACCGGCCATAGAGAAGACGATATATTTTAGATCGTCAAAAATGAATAATACGTTATTATTTCGTACGCTTTGGCAGATATTCTTTAATCATTAAGAAGTAATAATTTTGTTATATTGATCTAAGACTAGAAATTTCTGTTCAAACTATCACGTCTTCTCGGGTAACGTATTCTTTTTTCATACCTTTTTACTTAGAGCGTTCTTAAAACCCCCTTTTATTCGTACAATTGTAAATATAATTACGTAACAGCAATTGCTTACTAAAAATAAATTCAGATAATAGCTCCATGAACCTTGGTTTGGAGTACCTACTATCAGGTTAAAGTACCGCTCTTGCAGACTTCCTGAGAGAAAAAAGGGGGCAAAAAGGAAAGCTCATCCGACTAATCGCGGTAATTCATCAAAGTAGTTATTATCGTGGAATCTAATTTTATTCGATGTTTCAAATCGCTAACAGCGATCTAGGCTTGATTGGCCAATCCAAAGTCAGGTAACGTAATGGGGAAAAGCCGAGGAACGGACGGTTGTAAACCTATCCACATCGAACGATCGGATATCGGGTGATCATTGTGTGATCCACAAACAATTTTAGTTGGCAATTCACTCGCCAAGCTCGACATCATCCTAGCTGGCGGTCGAGCATGAACTAGCTCCGGCCTCAAACTTGGCACGCTGTCAAAGCATTGTTCTTGATGTTGAACTTAATGCAACGAGAATGCACGTGTGCGCCTCTAACGTCTCGCAGCATCCGCGTACCGGTTAATAAGGATCGTTTTACGAGCCGGAAAGTAAGGAAATAGGCGGACTTACGTTGAGAAGGTTCTGGTATGCCTCGTCGAGAATGGTCACATTGTCAACCGGAATCCTCGTTACACAATTGTAGCGGAACTCGTCCGCTGCTATTACACCGTCGTCTGGAATTGTATTTCCTTAAAGTTTTGCATAATTGTCGTATACATAGAAAATTCTGTTATATTTTGGCCTACGTTGATGCGTATTGCCAACAGAAATACAAATAACAATAAACTGGAAATACGGGGAAAGAGATTCTTGAATAACTGATTTTCAAATGCAAGAGTTTTTTGTGGAACATTGCGAAATAAAATAATTCTTAGGTAGAATTATACAAGTTTGTTCAATAAGTTCGCGGAATGAAAATCGGAAAACGAATTTATAGTTGTAAAAATTACTTTATAAGTTAAAGACTCTAAATTAAAAAGACTTTGAAAGAAAAAACCGTTCCAAATGTTACTTAAAAACTATGTTTAAAGTATTGCAAAAAAATTATTAAATTTTGGCTATGTTCTTATGAAACATGACATATTAAAATGACGTCGCAGTTTTAGTTCTACCGTTGATGAATTGACGGCGCTTTGCAAACCTATTGAACAATGTAGTATGTTTGCTTTTATAATTTGAAATGGGACATGGTACGTGTGTAATATATTTTACACGGTGAATTTTCAAGGTATCAGAATGAGGAGTAAAAATACTCTAATGTTTGGGATACGATTATATGTCATACCGTTTAAATCGACCAGCTTAAAGTGGCTATCGATGAACATTTTCATCGCTTGTGGAAAGTCGCAGTACGATCTGCCGACGCAACTTCTCTGTACGGCTTCCTTGAATTCTTCGATCGTTACGATACCGTCCTATAATATCAGCAACTTGAAATCATGTTAGCATAAAATCTTACGCGATGTTTTCGAACAAAACCATTGATTATATATCATTAGACTATTCGACGTTCTTTTAACCCATTATCGACCGTTATCCCTTTTTTGGGACGCGTATCTTTTTATTTATTTCTATTTAAGCGGCAGAACTTTCAGTTTTGATTGTTGTACTTAAATATTGTGCTGACTGCTGTAAAAGTTAAAAACTTAATAAAAATATTTTTTTAGATTAGCTTACTGTACGAAATGAATTAATTAGTGCATTTTTTAGATTCGTACTTGGCTTTGGTATATAATGGGTTAATTACGCTTATAAACGCATTATTCTTTCCAAATTCTTCAGAATCGTCGTTTGTATTATGTGTGTTAAGAAGATTTAAGGTGCGCTTCTTTATTTCGTATCGTGATTAAAATCTAAACAGCCGATCCCGTAACTGCATCGTCTCGTACAAATAAAGATTTTCCTTGAACTTACTTTATTAAAGTCAGCCAACTGGGCTATTTCCTCCCACAATGAAAGCATTATGTGAAGGTTTTCTTGATAGCGATTGTAATTGAATTCTCCCTTCCCTTCGATTAGCGTCATTTTTAGCGCCATACACTCGAAATCGTGTTTTTCCAATAC
Organism: Ampulex compressa; assembly: GCA_038496175.1. NCBI lineage: Eukaryota > Metazoa > Arthropoda > Insecta > Hymenoptera > Ampulicidae > Ampulex > Ampulex compressa. The sequence continues at coordinate 333,973 of JBCFXI010000072.1, read as the reverse complement.
ACCGTTATTGTCTATATCTGAAGCGATTCGTAAAGATTAATTTTTTAATCCTCGAAGCATTTTAAGGCTTACAGAGATTCGAGGTTGATCGATGATGAATAAGGATAACGTGAATTATCTGTCTGTCTCTTCGTTGCGTATGGAGGACGAATCGTAATTAGCACATGGGGTATTAATTCATTGATATGCTAAAAATATGTTTATTGGCACTAGAATTACTGAAGGATTCAAAGTGACTTATGTCCAATTGCTTACCAAAGTCTTCGAAATTTATCATAGCGCATTTTCTGAAAAATTTCACACTTTTTTTTTGCGATACGTAGATCCTTTACCTACTCCTTGTGCTCTTTATTCATACATAAAAATGTATAATATATTTTAATATGTCGAAATAGTGGACAGTAATATCTAAAAATCGTCGTTGGTAATTCCCTTTAACGTGCTGAAACGACCTTGAAAGAACGTGTTTCGGAAAATCGGCAATCAACGTGACGTTACAGTTCGGCCAGCCAACCGATCGATCAACGTTTGCCAATTCATTTCTCGGAGGATTTTTGCTGCCGGTCAATTGGATTCGGTCCAAATGTCTTACTTTTTGGCAAACCAGTGTATCTGTCACGAGACATACGCTCTGGGACGCCCAACTAGCTAATAATCAGAAACGGGAAAATGTGTCGTCGTTTGCGACCGGAAATTACCCTTGATTTTTCCCGAAATACAGCAGCACTAACGAGTGTCGTTAAAATATTTCAGGCCAAGTGTAAATTTGGCGTAACGCAATTATAAGCGCGTACGGTGACATCGGTTTGTACTACGTTTATCGAATTTATGATCGAGCAGTGATCAATGTTCCATAATATTTTTATCATTGTTACGTCTATAAATCACTTCAGAATCTTTAATATAGGTCTATTACATCGAACCATCAGTCGCGATGCACTAAAGCTCTTTATAAAAAACTTTACTATAAACATTCAGAAAAATCTATAGAAATAAGAAAAAAAAATCTCATTCAATAGATCATCAAATAATATCAATTATCAACGACTAATGTTTTACATAACAACAAGTGTATTCTTTTTCAGAACCGAACTTTGAAAAATAAGAATCATGATTTCTGTCGTGTCATCAAAACTCGAAGAGCAATCACGTCACCTTTGAAAATCTTCGTGTAATTCCATGCGTTTGGAAATTCGTGGACCATCGTAGGGTTAATGACGATAAGCGTACGACGGATATGAATATAGGTACACGCCACGTGTTACTCGAGTTATGAATTCCTAAATCCTTGCGGGGAGAATGGTTTGAAGCCGAGCGATAATTGTTAAGCCGATTTCGCCTGAGACCTGTTATCTTAAGGTTAATTCCAAACTATCGTATAATACGCATATCATAAGGAAAATTATCCAGAGATTCTTCGTGGAAGTTCGAGCCTCGATCTACCACTACAATTCCATTCAAAACGTTCGTCAATATTAAAAGCTTTTGAGCGTCGATAGGGTATAACAGTTTGCAGAGCATTCATTTCTCTCTCTTGGAAAAACGCTAGTACTAACCGTAGAGGAACTTGACGATGAAACCAACGCGATTGTCCCAACTATATGCCATTGTGATAATTCCTGTTGCACAGAGGATCTGAGCCCCTCTCGATTGTCGGATCTCTCTTTCTCTCCCTCTCTCCCTCTATCTCTCTCTCTCTTTCTCTCTCTCTCTCCCTCTCTACGTTTTCCCCTATGGTCGTGCAAAAGTCGGCGGTGCCGTTCTAACAACGAGAGTTCCACCGATCGGCGAGAAAAAGAAATTCAACGCGAGCAGAGAAAGTAGTCCGAGAGGATGGTGGTTTAACACTGATCTCCCGAGTCGTGCCTCGGCGTCGTGGCTAAGTTTAGAGTTACCCCCCCTAGGAGAAGGACCCGACGGTGGTGTTGCCGCACAACCACGGAGGAGGGGCTCTCAGGTGGTGTCACCGTGACCCGCCTTGTCGAACTCGGCCCAAAATGCTCTTTCCCAATTTCTACAGGCCTAATTACTCAGGATGATAACATATTAGGGGTACCAGAAAAGAATGTCGGGTTTTTTTTTTATTGTCGTGCGGTGTCTACATGCCCTCTGTCCACACCTTCCTGATTTTTTAAAAATCCTCTTATCAATTTATTTTAAGTTCTCGATCATGAATATCCGAGATCGTTCGCAATTTTTTCAATCGATAAAGTTGGATTGCTTTTGTTTTAAGGAGTCAGTAAAGCATCATTCACTTTTCGAGGTCTCCCACTTCCAGGGCTACTTTTGAAATCAAAATTTCCCGATCGAAATTTCTCGAACGATCTTTGACACTGCGAACATCCAAATAATCGCCCAATACGATTAAACTATTTTTGTGGCAACTGTTACAGTCTCTCTTTTTTTAAAAAAAATTATAAAGTATCAAATTTTGAAAGAATTCTTCGCTTGAATTCTAATTTTACAAATCATGATACACTCCTGACAAATAAAGTCATCAAAACAGCAGAAACACGTATTCAAAGCGCAGTAGTCAAAACGCAATTAATTACCGAAACCGGTAATTCTTATTTTAAAGTTTGAACGCCGTACGAATATTGTCTAATTCCTGTCCGAACGATTGATGGCAAAGGAAGAATTTTTTTCTTAGCCGTTTGAAGTGTATAAGAGCAAGGAAATGTCGAAAGAAAAATAATGAGAGGTCTACCGTTTTTGTCTAACTCTATTACGGAGCTAATTACCCTGAAAGCTGATCAGGTTTTTCCACCCTGCACACGGTCTCTGGACATGGTCATAGGTCGCATGGATTTTCTTTAATTCCTATCCGCAAAGAAAGACTTTCAGTTCTTGTTTTTTAACTTTTTTAAATGTGTAGAAGTAAAGGAGTATTACTAGGGGAAATCGATACAGCGCAATCCAGTTTTACAATTTTTACTCCTGACATTCTATTGAAAAAAGAAAGGTAGAAGGAGGAACGTGTGCTTTTCGTTACGAAACGAGCGGTTTATAAATATAATATAATAAGGATAACGATACCAAACCACAACCTCGACGGAGTATTCGCGGGCAGTAATCAGGGTACAGGGCCTTGGCAATTATTTTCACGATCGGCGACGCACAGCACGTTGTTTCCGCAAGATCATTCTAATTTCAACTAAGGCCGCGTGCGAACCAACCTCTGCTCGGAGTTACTTCGAATTGTCTTTTCGCTCACACTTTCACACGGAGCATTCTCCTCCTCCGGCATTAATTTGATAAGGTCGACAAATTCGAGTCAAGATCAACGAAATGGCGGTTAAATAAAATTACATTCCCCCCGAAATCAAACCAATCTTTAATGCAACGCTGCATCGTATTTTGTGGAATGTCGAGGTATATCGTTGACAAGGTCGTTGCCCCCAATATGGTACAAGAAGTCATTTAATTTTGTACGATCGGGCATCGGTCGTGAATGATTCTGGCAAAATTCTACGGATTCATCGGTCGACTGTTGAAATAATTAGAAAAGCTATGAAGCCAAAGATTATTAAAGACTTTCAATGGACCATTAAATTTCTTGGCTATCGACGGCTTAGCAAGGCAATCGTCGACGATCCGTCCGCGAAAGTGTGGAACACGTGAATCGCGGAAGATGCGCAATTTATTTGCGTTAGCGACAATTAATCAGGGGCAACGCGTCGTCGCTTTACTGCAACGGACACCGGAGATTTATGGATCATAGCGGCACGCGGAAATACGTTTATAATCTACAGCAGGGCATGGGCACGTCCGTTTTGTTATTTTTGGGCAAATTAACACCAGAATTATTGGTCACTTTCCGGAAGTATATGACACCGCGTATATGTTTAAAAAAAGACGACGAACAAAATGTCTATGGATGGATATATAATGATCTACTAGCATTCAAATATTGCAGTAGAGGTATCTAATCAGTAAATACTAGTCCGTTCAATAAGTTCGCGGAACGCCGTTAATTCGTCAAAAATAGAACTAAAACTTCGACGTCATTGTAGCATTTCACGTTTCATAAGAAGAAAGCCATAATTTCAATATTGTTTTGCAATATCATAAATATAGTTTTGGATTTTAGTGGGCGCCGCATTCGCTAATAATGAAACAGAAACGCTTTCAAATACGACTGTTTCAGCAGCATTTGAAGCGTTTTTTAATTTTTAAAGTCTTTCCTTTTTACAACTATAAATTCGGTTTTTTGATTTTCATTCCATGAACTTACTGAACAACCTTGTATGCGCATGTACTAATTCTTAAAATAAACATATTCACAAGCAATCAAACAAAAACTTTGGCTAGTAAATAGTTGACATATTGTTAGCCGGTGATTGCACAAATTTGCTACAAAACAGTGAACATTGTGAAAAAGAATCAACGTCTACACTAAAATACCAGATGAAAGTATACACCGACTACTATGCGTATATATTTACTACGCTCTGAACTTTTACCGCAACAGAAATAATACCAAGCTGTCACCGAGCGTAATGGCACGGCGAACATAATGCGAGAGTCGATCCCCGGTACTCCGTTCTAATCTATTTTCTAATCTTTCTATTTTCGAGCGGTCTTTCCCGATTCTACTCGCCGCTCCTCTTGGTGCTGGTCGAAAAGAGCGTTTCCAAGGAAATTCGTATTTTACGCTCATCCTTGGACCGCCGTCGTCTGGTCCGTGTTAACGATTTCTCGCAAATGTTCACGGCTTTCAAAGATTTGCAACTTCGCTATTCCTACGCATTTTACGACCTGCAGCTCTGACCTTTTTAAATTTCGTTCACTAGAAGCCCATGAGCGAAGCTACCGCTAGAACTACCGACACGGTCGAAATAACCCGTCCATTATTTTTTATCCGTAAAGTTAAACAGTTAAAAACTTAATGGAAGATGCGTTTTCTGAGATTTTCAATCATTTTATTCGGGTGATCTAAACGATTGAAAGAATTTTTATAACTTTTATAGTACCCTATATCTTTTCTAGCTATGATAAAAAAGAATACTTTAAGATACGTGTGACTTATTTAGCTAAGTTATTAAAGTTAACACATTTCTTATAAACACAAAGGTAAACGAAGGTATTTTCTTATACTAAAAAGTCTGTGTATCGTCTTTAAGCTGCTAAAAGGATTAATCTTGTTCTGTTTTCCTTCTCTTCCCCTAGATATTTATGATAGTCAGATATGTCGGTGAAAATGAACTGGTAGGTATCAGTGTTAAAAGGAATATATCGTAAAATACCGATTTTACGCTTTTGCATAATCTTGTCTCATCCGTAACGCATCTCGTAAGTGTTTACGTTTCGTTGCCAATCGTGCCTTTCCGTGGATAGAGACTCTCCGGGTGTCGCTGAAATCGTAGATTACATTCCGACACACAAAAACCTGCCCAAAGTAGAGAATTATACAGGTGAATTATTGTCGACCCAAAGTGCAAGAAATTCATCGGAAATTACCTGCAGACTACTTGCGCTCGTTAAGAAACGCTAAAATTAACGATGCCGGAGATCTCGTTCCGATGTGAATAATTTTCGTTACGCCCTATTTAACTGCGAGACTATTCCGCCGTCTTCACAGCCGCTCTGTACCGCGCTGCAAATAACAGCACCACGGTCTCATTATTATCACGCTTATGCTTATTAATGCAAACCGCGGAGAATATTGTGAGAGTAATTACGAAAGACGCGTTTCGTCGATGATACGAGAAAATCGAGAATCATGCCACGAGATCAAACCTGGATGTCGTGATCTTGATCGATCCAATCACCCCCTTTTTTCTAGTCGAAAAGACTGGCGTCATATGTTTTTCTTGCCTCACCTTGAAACAATGCGATCGCTTAAACAATAAACACACGCATACGATACATAGAACGGCAATGAGAGCTGAAATTCGATCAATCGCAATGATTAGCACGATGGTAAATTCAGTAGGTAGGTTCAGTGTTCAGTAAGAAAGCTGATTTCCACGTTATCGTCCACGTTACACCCGGAAATTCGATATTACCAATGGTATCGAACTTTATCATGGAAGAAAGTATCCCGCAGGTTTATTTTCATATCTGCATTGGGACTTTTTCCAAAGGCGTTTCCAATGGAACTCGTTCGAAGGAGAGTAAAAGTATCGCGGCTGGTACTGGCCAGTCGCCGATTTGTGCTTCTCCGATCGATGCTAGGTGAAAATAAGCGCGGAAGATACGGCGCGAGCAGCGGAGCAAAGAGTCATCATATAAGGCATGCTTTCGGAGGGAAGTGTCAGTCTGAAAGTGCGGGGACTTGCACGAGGAACGTGGCGCAGTCGATATGAGGCCGAACCTGCGTACGCTGCTCATAGCTCTCCTCGCTTTTACCGGTGAGTTTGCTCGAATCATCGCGCCTCTGCGTCTCCTATTTATACTCCGAGGATCCTCCGACAGTCTTCGTGGAACATCACCGTTTTTCATCCTTCGACGTACGATTCTAGACCATGGAAAATAAAGGAGTCGTATTCACGAGAAGGAGTCGTTATATCAAGCTCGTTGGAAGAAACGGAAGTCGTTGTCGTTCTGCCGCATAAAACTTTACTTAAGAGAAACGAACCACGTTTATGGATCTTGATAGCCCGGCAATGTCCGCTTTGCATAGTTTATATTAGAACTTTATACTCGGAGGTGAAGCTAAAAATCTTTCTTGGAGATTTTCATTTGAGATGTTCCTTATGTATTAGGAAATTATTCTTGATGAAGATACACCGGAATATATACTTTCGAGATACCGACTGTTGCGGATTTAGATAAACTATGTAACAAAGATGTAATATGTGATTTAGACAACATTAATTATTAATAAACGACACTTGCATTGTACAGCAGTAACATAATAGTTGGGAAATCATTTTAATGATTTGATTATTCGATTAACCAATATAGAAAGCGGTAGCTGTAAGGTGTTTCACTGATATCCGGGACACGTAAGTATCAGGAAGGTTTTGAACCATAGCGTACATATTTGTCGCTTGTAAATTGCGAGTGTACATAGCGCTGAATGAAACGTAGGATAGTAAAAGTGTTGAAAGACATCATTGAACGGTATCTTACTCGCCGCGGGCCAAATTCCGGCGAGACATTGATCCGCCGGACGAGTTCGAGGGTTGTGCAACGAATGATGCTCGATGATGCGCAATGGATCGTGCAAATTTTCACGATTTCAGCTTTGCCAGCCACGACAACCATCGGAAGTGAAACTTCCGTTTTTGCATTCAAGTGAAAACATCGGTGCAAATCGCAACGTTTCTCTCTGGACGATTATACGCCGTCGAGTATGGCATCGTTTTCAATACGCGAAACGGATTGTGAAAGTGCCCGCCGCGAGTGTAAAGTTTATAATCCTATGGAGGCCAATAAAAAGATACGAAGCGCCGGAAGGCCGAAGAAGATCGCTTTAGAACCACCTAATTATCGTGTCTCGATGTCGACAAAAAGTGTTTCTCAAAAATAAAGGAGACTTCCTTCGACCGAAACGGGAAAAAAATCCTTGTATTTAATACCGAAATCACCGAAACAGTAAATACTCAATTCAGGCCAGTGATTTCTTATAAAAATCAGCTGATCTTTATTACGCCCTACTTTCCGTGACTTTCCATAATTTTGCTGCTGCATATGGATGATCCATTAACATTTCTTCCTTTTTCTTTTTAACGATGTCGTATATTTATACGTGAAAATGGTAATTTTAGTATACACGATTTGATTGACATGTTCGAATAACGATAAACGAGCGAGCATAATTAGATTTGGCACATTATTTCAGCCCAATTAGCAAGAACGAAAGAAAAATCGGAAGAAGCTCCCTGCGTGAACGATAATAAATTTTACCGAAATCCCAATACACCTGCACAAGACGTGTGGTCGCCGGCTGAGTGCGCCAAATATTACCTCTGTCTGGGTAATTAAACAAATTTCATCAACGAGCGTTGAGCGTTGACGACAGATTTGATGCGCTTTCAGACGACGAGGTGTTCGAATTCAAATGCTCCCAAAGCCTGCTCTTCGACGTTTTACGACAGTTGTGCGACTTCAAAGCGAACGTCGACAATTGCGACGTAACCTCGGGTATGTACAGCGAGAGTTTCGTCCCTTATCGACGAGCACTGTGGATGTCGATGCATTACTTAGTATCCAGTCTGGCTGCTTGAATAATCAAGGTTGTACGATATATCAGTGCAACGTTCACGCTTGATTCAGACCTACATAGAGTAACTCTGGAGTTAACAGTTCCTGAACATTGCGATCGTGTCTACGTTGATTCAATTACTGCACTCCGATCAACATGGATATATCCGTTTACTTATGACAATGTGTAATAGCTCTATAACGGGATGGAATTTTTGTGATGTTACTTCTAGACATAATTTCATACTTGCAAGAATATCATTCTGATCGATAAGATCAAAAAAAGGATATATTGTAATTAGTTTACGAATGCGGAGGCAAAGTTGTATTACATCGAATCGTGATTTGAAATTTTTTAAGCTGTTTTCAGTGGTTGAAACACCAAAACCGCTTTTGGAGAACGGCGACTGCGATGAGAAAAACTTGGCCTGTGGTGACGGAACTTGTCTTTCGGCTACTTATTTCTGCGACGGAAATGTCGACTGTCCCGATAGGTCGGACGAAGGATGGTGTGGTACGCTAAACGATGTTCCGTACTTTTTTTTATTCAGAAAATGTATGGTGTCACTTAAAGACGCAATCATTTTTAATTCCAAAAGGAAATCGTATTGTTTTTCTTTTTAAATTATTTTGTGTATTAAAGCCATTTTTGAACTTTTCGTTGTCCTACCGTCAAGTGCTTTTTTTATTACGTTCTCTTGTTAAGTTCTGCGTACTAAGTATTTATACAGCTTCGAGCGAAGATATTCGTATCTTTTTACAAATAATGCGAATGCTTATTTATGATATTCAAATATCGGGCGTCACTTAATAACAATACTGGATATTTGGACATGTAAAAGTGCGAAATTAAAAAATAGAATAAAAAATACAAATTTGTTGAAAAGTGGGAATCGAAGAATTGCATCCAGAATTTAATGACATGGAATGAGGATTATCGTATCATAACGCAATGGAGGATAATTTGTTAGTCATATGCATCTTGATATTTATTTTAGACGTTCATAATGATTTTAATGGCGCCCCTAAGTGCGACACGCATAACTGCAAGTTACCAAATTGTTGGTGCTCCGAGAACGGTACTGGAATCCCGGGGAATTTATCGGCGTCACACGTACCACAAATGATCACGATCACTTTTGACGATGCCGTCAACGAGGAGAACTTCGAGCTGTACACAAGTCCGTGCTTCAAGATTTCTGAAAGATTTTGAGAGGATACGATCGTCCTTACATTTCACGTTGCTTTTAGAATTTTTCACGGACGATAAGAAGAATCGTAATGGGTGTCCTATACGAGGTACTTTTTATGTCAGCCATCAATACACGAGCTACAGAGATGTGCAGTACTTATGGAACCTTGGCCACGAAATCGCGGCGCACTCTGTCACGTGAGAAATGATTCGAACGTAAGAAACCTCTTCAAGCTTCTGCTTTAACGAGAACCGCCGATTTTTAGGCATCGAGGACCCGAAGAGTGGTGGTCGAGAAACGCTACTATCGAGGATTGGTTCGACGAGATGATCGGAGTGGCAAACATCATTAATAAATACGCTGGAGTTCGGCTCGAGGATATTAAAGGAAAGATAGACTGTACATGCATTAGCAATCCTCATCTATAAAACAAGATATAGCCTTTTTATTAGTTGTTTCTAAAAAAACTTATTACACCAAAGATTATCTACACAAAAGAAGAATGTATTTTAAATTAAAATACTGTAGAGTTCTGATCTGTAAAGTAAGGCACAATATATAGCTAGATTTTGCGTGTGAAGGGAAGAATCTTCTTTGTATTATAGGATTACGAGCACCATTTCTGCAAGTTGGTTGGAATCGGCAATTCTTGATGATGTCTGAATTCGGTTTTACCTACGATTCCTCCATCATAGCGCCTTTCACGGACTCGCCGATATGGCCGTACTCGCTCGACTATAAAATACCGCACACTTGCGCAAGCTCCGGTCAGCTCTGTCCAACTCGCTCCTATCGAGATATATGGGAACTTCCGCTAAATCAACTTCTGGCAGGTGTAAGTATGAAACGCGCAATGGTTGCACAATTTTCTTGTTTACTGTAATTTTCTAAACGTTTCGCAAATACGTTGTGAGGTTCGGGAGTTGAGGGTGCGGATATTTGTTAGTACTCCAAAAATCAATTTTGGATCGCGCGTGAAGGAAGTCACCGGGTTGCTCTTTAATTCACGGATTCGCGACAGTATAAACAACGATTTGGCATTTGGTTCTCAAAACACGCGATGTTACACCATCGTCTTCTATCTTGGATATATTTGGATATATGCGAAACCAATAATTAATCAGGGTTTACGAAGAAGTAATTAATAAATTGTGGTGAATAGCGTTACATTATTTATGTATCCAGGCATATCGTACTTTAATCGTAGTTCTGTCTTATTTTAAAAGTCCTTAAATAATGACCAACGATATAAACTAGGATTACACTTGCACGACAATCGATTCCTGTCCGTCGGATTTAACGGGGGAAGATGTGTATAAAATTTTAATGCTCAACTTTAAGAGGCATTACCTGAGTAATCGTGCACCCTTCGGTTTACACCTACACGCATCGTGGCTTCGAAATCCGGAGTACTTCTATATATTTTCCGTAAGTCTGACTGTACATATTTTATTAACTTAAAATCCATAAAAGTCAGTATCTCCTTTCTATATCTTATTATTACGCTGAAAGTAGTAATACCTGATTTTTTAATATAAAGAATAATATTCTATATCATACTATTTATTTTTTATTTCGCTGTATGTTATATAGAAATTTGTGGAGGACGTTCTTCGATTGAACGACGTTTACTTCGTGACGAGTAATCAGGTCGTGGAATGGATACGCCGGCCAACGGCAGTAACCGAGATTGACAAATTCGGGCCTTGGCGTTGCGGAACACACGAGTTCGAACCTTTCGAGATTGCGTGCGATTTACCAAGCAACTGCAAACTTCCAAGCAGGATACTTAAATCTTATAGATATCTGCGTACCTGTTTCGAATGTCCCAAAGAGTACCCGTGGCTCAGAAATGAATTTGGATCGGAGTAAGGTATACTTATGGTACAAAATAGTTGGTATAACGATATATATTTGTATATACCGTACAAGGCGTTTGAGCAAGATTCCTTAAATCACTGATCGATACATTCAGCATGGGAATTATTTATTTATAAGAAAATTAAATTATATCATTTTGTATGAAAATCAATTTTATTTACTATATAAACTTATATAGTTTACAATGTAAAATAAATTATATCTATCTCCATTACACAAGACTCTAGCCCCCTTTTGGGTGCAGGACAAGTCCCTAACGATAAGAGGAAAATTGTCTTTTCCTTTTGCGTAGAATAACGTACAGATATTATCCAACGGATCACATTTCATTAACCTTCCTGTTGTACAAATGGATTTTGGATAGATTCCATTCCATCAACCGGACAAATAAGCACTACTGACGTGCCTCTGCATACTACTAAACCCAACATCCTAGTATCTTGATTTAGCTTGTACGGATCATCAGGATCTACTCTCATCACAAACAATGAATCAATGTATATAATAAATAAAGATTAAGACAGAATTAACTCATTGACTGCAAACAATGCCAAAAGATACTGAATACAAGATGCTTATTTTGCATATAGCACTTCTAGACTCCGTGCATTTTATAAAGAGAAGCTTGATAATGCACACTACTTAATATAGACAATAGTGTGCTATATATTATAACAATTTCTGTAGGTTTCACAGCGTTCGATCAGTAGAATGTTTTTCAGAATATTTTACAGTCAAAGAGTTAAAAAACATCATTTAATACCCATAGTTTTGCAGGTACTATAAAATCTTACTTACCCCTGAGATATTCAGTGGTATTGTCCAGTACCAAATTAAGGAGAGGATCATAACCTTTTAGGATACCCGCCGCCTCTCTTCCGCCAGCAAATTTTACTCGGATATTTTTTTCAAGATATTTTGAGAGGTCAAGAATGCTCTCTTTTCTCTTCTTCTCTTTATGCTCGACGTGGACATTTTGCTGCTATAAAGTAATGACTAAATGTTAGGCTCGTTGCTGAGGTTATGTACCTGATGCATCGACGCCTTACCTGTTTTGGTGCCTGTAAAGAAGAAGTTATGGAAAAATTATTTGCACGAAACATGCATAGCAATATTTCTTCAACAGCCAAGTTTTCTTTATACTTACAGACATTTCTTCTTCGTTTCTGAAACAGTGGACGTACCGCTAATCTTGACCGTGAATGTAACACATTTTAAATCAACATAAGCATCAAGGTTAGTTCAGCTTTGAAAAATTCGATTATCGACTGTTCCCGCCAATTACTATTGATATGTGTGTCTCGTAGCCAAAAATTTGAGGAATTTTAGACTCGTAACATTGTTTAGTAAATGAGTTGGGTAAAGGTACATACATAAAGGATTTAATACTATGAAATATAGATATGTATGAAAATAGTAAATGCAAACATGTATCTTAAAAGCTTGGATTTATTCGTATTTGATTTATAAAAAAATACATGTTAATACATGGTGTGTACATGAATGATGTAATACAGTTAAAGTGATAATTTTAGAATAAAGTTTGTAATTACTTTTAACAAATGTTCGTTAAATTCTATGATTATGAGTGCGATTAGCACATGGCACAATAGTAAATCTCATCTATTGTCCTTCGTGCATCGATAATTGTTCACATACGCGTCGCTTTCATTTAAAAGTACGTGATCTGTACACTATGATCTTGTGCCTTGCAATAAGTCTCTGGCTATAATGAATCTCCTTCCTATCGTCTGACGGAATTAATATTGTACGTTGGCTCATGAAAATTATAGGTCGCTGTTTTTCTTTGCTTTTGCATATTACTTAATTTGTATATTGTCCTGAACTTCTTTCTGGCTGGCTGCTTGGATGGACACTGTATTGCTACTTGTGTAGAATTGATAGATGCGATAGCAAAAAAAACCTTCTCTTAAATTACAATGACAATACAAGTATGCCCATAAAATCTTAGACACTTTGCAAAGGAAATTCGATGTCTCAAATGGGTATTTAGGAGGTATTACGGAGCAAGACATCAGTATTATCTAGTTGACACCTAACGCACATATCTATTCATAACTTACTGTATCTCTATTTCACACCCTTAAAAAATATGATATCGTTGACCTTGTTATTACATACCTTCGTTTAAAATATTTGCCAAAAATAAAAATGCAGCCTATGCTTTTTTCCTTAAGCAACAGTAATTTAATGGAGAACGTTGATATATTCGGTCTACAAAAGTAGGCAATGTCTCTGGGGTCGGATCGACCAATAATCATCACATGTAGAAACAGTAGCCCCGCGATTTATCTTTATGGTAACAGCTTTACGTGCTTACCAGCCATGTTAAAAATATTTTAATTACTCGGGGCATCGATATTTGGATTTTAATTTTTAATATGTAACTCACAATTAAGATATTTAGGTGATTTGTCATGTTTCATGCCGATCCTCCTCTTGTTCTGAGAGCAACGGAATACCGTGCATATGTTCCACATTATTGTTCTCCGTTTCATCCTGCTCTGAGAGTAGAGGTACCACTTGCTGATTATTGTTATCCGTTTCAGAAGGCCGTCTACTTTGTCCTGATAAGAAGGACATTGGCATAGTGCCGGATGGGGTTGTTGGTGCTGAACGCGATAACCATCGCCTTGTTTTATTTTTCGAACTTGGGAGTCCCAATGGCATATACATTTTACCGCGTGTTCTTCTTGTCTTGTAAGCTCCAATGTCACCAGGACTTAAAGGCCGTGACGTAGGACCATTCGTTTTTGTCATGAACAGAACTTGCGGTTGGTTCTGATGAGAAGGCAAGATGGTTGTGTGTCCGCTAGGTAACTGTGGGAGCTGCTGAATTTTGTCCAGCAGCTCGCGTAACTACAAAAGTACATTGACTATTGTGGAGGGGATTTAACTTAATGTAACAATATTTTTAAATATAAAGTATATACCTCTATCGTAGGGCTTGTGGCCCGTGGTGGAGAACAAGGAGATTGAGCAGCTAAACTCGATATGTCGGATGTTGTCCTATGATTAGCTAAAGAAACAACCGATTCCACATCCCCGTTTTCCATTCTCTCACATTCAACCACTGATAGTCCATCAACACTGTTGTTACAAGAATATGGTGGCGGAATTATAGTATTTGCTTCGTTCACCATATTGCACATAAAACTCGAACTCAACGAATCCAGTGTGCTAGCATGCGAGAGGGATCTAAAATAACGCATAACAAATCCTGATGTTCCTTTACCGGAATTTTCATTGTACCCTATTACCAGTGGATATAAATCTGGTTTTGCTGTAACCTGGAAATAAAAATCATTTACAAGGGGAAGATGAGTAATACTGTCTTATATTGTTTACAGTCATTTAAAGATGTAACCTGATGTATACCTCATTGTATGGAGGTGGTAATGTTTGTATAAAGGAGCTACAACGGCTGTAGTGTGGCGGAGGATACCAAGGTCCAGCGGAGGTTCTGTCAGAAGATGTACAGTCTTCGATTAGCGCGGCACGACGACGTCTCCACAGCCAACATCCGCATGCCGCTGCTATGGCTAAGCCTACAAGTACAGCAGCCCTAAAGAAAAAAAGAGTTTTGGATAAAGACATATCTTACAGAATGAGAAACAAATTCAGGATATGAAATTGTCACCACTAACCATAAGTACCAATAAGTCCAAATCAGGAAATTAAACATTTCTGATATATGAGAGTGCACCTCTGGAAATACACTGTAACAACAGCCAAAACTACAGCACTGTTTTGGAGGAGAGCAGCTGAAAATTAAAGAATCCTCATATACACACCATACTCCATGATATAAATGCAAGAATAGAGGAAGCAAGACTTACACATGCCCCCCATAGCACAGCCTAGAAGACACCTTAAAAAATGAATACAAATTTTCCGTCATTAATGACAATAATCAGAAAATAATTTTCGAATAAAAAAAAATCGCGAGTCACCGGAACAGCTTCCCGACATAAAATCTTTGCCTTCTAAATAAAAATTTACATAAACAAGTCTGTGGTTTGATCCACAAAACTATTTCAACTTGTCTATGTCATCGAGTCGACAATATTTTTTCACCTTCCGACACATAATATCGGAAAAGATCTTCTGTGCATTTGTCGTACCACGATAGAGCTCTCGCTAGATGAAAGAGCGGTTTTTGCTCTTCCAGCTTTCGCGATAAAATCAGAGAAAAAAGAAAGGCATCGACGGGATTGTATAGAGTCAAAGTCGTATCGAAACACACTTGGTCGAGACTTACGCATGAATAGAAAATACATCAAGCAAGGATTCATTGCTAGACACGGATGAGCCGTGCGTGAAACCGACGTATTGATCGACAGTCAAGTCGAACGAGATACAAGAACGAGACACTCTTGCGCGAGATATGCACTAACATCCTACGGAGCTATAGCATGCTGCGGCGGGAGACGGTGGCCGCATCGTTAGGAGGCCCTTGTCGCCGTTCTTACTTGATCGACGAGCAGCAGCGTCAGGAGTGCGGTCAGCACGAGCACATCGGACACGCGGCCTACAGCTTGCACCATAATTCTACCACGGAGTGCACGCCGCCGCGCCGATCTCTATAGACTCTCTATTCTCGCCGCATATATGTACAGATGCGGAACAATGCTCGACATGTGCATGTCGGTGTTCCATGCACGATCCTGCGCTCTGTGATTTTCTCAAATCGTCTGTATCTTACAGGCGATTGACCAGTCCAATGCAATTGACAGTCGTATTTTACGGGCTAGAAAGTTTTTCAACGTTAAATCCTGTATTTAATGTCCGGGATAAAGCATTCTTTATTGTGCTTTAAAAAAGTTTTATGATATATTGATGGCATATAGATGCAGGAAGAATATATCTGCAATTAGTACCACAACTCCAGCCACGTCGGATGGAATTCATATGAATTTTAGTAAACAGAAAACAGATTTGTTTTTATTTGGGTTTTAATCAAATCTAATTTACTTTACTAAAAAAGATTATTGATAAGAGAATAAATCATGCGACTGTATTACAAATCTTGAAGGGTAATCATTGCTAAAAAAACAGAACATCTTTTGTGTGTTGTTGAGCATCATCAGTTTCATTTATTTTTCTCTTAAGTACAGTCTCAAGGGTATTACGAAAGTGTCATCTTTTATTGAACGGACATTACGGAATACGCTTTATACTTATTTCATGAACAGCAGCTCATTCTACCTATTCTACACCTCGTGCATATTTTATTCTGCGCGATGGTAAACCTTCGTAAAGGACGCAGGTACGTTTCAAATTAAACCTCAACCGTCACTCGATAAGTCGATATCTCGATGTCGACAGTCGATCAATCGAACGTCACGTTTTTTGAAATACAGAAAATGATTTAGTAAGGAATGCCTTGGAGTTTTATTTGATTGAACCTAAAAGTAACAAACATAAAGCTATAAACGAAACGTTTCAATGCCATTGTTGAATAAAAATTGAAATTCATATTTGATTGTTAAAAAATCACGCTATGATCAGTATAGGCCGAACGATATATAAAGTCACAATAAATAATATCGAAAAGAGTTTTATATTTTATATTGGACAAATAACATTTAACTCTTTTAGTATCTAAAAAGCAAAATAACGGTTCTGTGATCTGCTTTCAAATACATACTTTGAGCCGATCTTTTAGTAGCTTTTTATTCGTCAGTATACTCAACGCACAAAGCCGATACTTAGATGTTCGATATGTCATACATGTTTGTCAAAGTATTACCAATTGGTATACAAAACAATTCTACGACAGTACGAGGGATAGTAGCGAAAAAGGAAACGCATGTTTTTGAAGAAAAGAGCCGCACCGGGTTGCGCCTCTCGGTCGGTAAGTCATCGTTGCTACAATTGGTCGGCGACCGCCTCCTCGGCTTTCCGATTGGTTGCTGTGGCTTGTATACGTGACATCGTCAACGCCGGGCCGCCGTGCCTCGCGAGTCGCAATCATTCACACACGGCTCGCGATATCGGGTGCGTGAAGTGATGTGCGACAACTGCGCGCGAGTGCGACACGTTGTCTGGTCTAAAAACGCGCGCGATCGAAATGCACCGGCCGAGAGGGCTACTCGTATGTGTGTGAACCACGAGGAAGAATCCCAGTGACACGGTGGGAATGCACTTGACCCTGAGACTCGGCCGGCGGGTTTTTGCATTTTACCACCGGCAGTTTATCACCAGATAGCCTAATATTTCCATGACAAGTCAAAGGTAAGTCACCTTTCATTTTTATTGCTACCCGATGCTTTCAATGCAAAGTGCTGATGTAGCTGTCACAATGAGCAATGATGATCTGACGCGTCGTAATTGAGATTCGTGTAAAGAACATTTGGGTTTTTAATAGCTTACGAATCTCTTGTCACGTGACGATTGGGGGTTTACATGGGTAGGAAAAATTGAGTTTTATTGACGCTGTCCTTGTTTAGCCTAGGATACGAATCGTTTGTTCCATATAAATGGTCGCGGTAGGGTGTCGTGTGTGCCGGCGATGTTCTTTCCAGCGATATTAAAAAAAGCTTTTTCCACTTCTATTGACAAAGAGAGGGTTTTCCACGTAAACCAATCTGCCCGCGCTCCCTCCTCCCGTTTTTTTGCGATAAGTGTCTTTGTTTAAAACGTTATTCGTAAAAATCGGCGAATCATGTTCGTCGAATGCAAGCTGAATGATCGTAATTCGGCATGAATCGACGTATTCTACCGGTTGTGACATTAATCTCGTTGCATTTCCGGGAGATAGCGAGGACGTTTGCGATCACGTTGCTCTCAAGTTGCACTGGGAGCGAACTTTTTGTTTACATCGATCGGTCTTAATGCTCGAACTCGAGCGTTTGCCTATGTGGAAAAAGAGACACCCGCCTGAGGACCTGTCGGTGTCCGTACTTTTCTTCGTGAACTAGTACGTGCATATCCTATGCATATTGTATGCCCCCTCGTGCGATGTCACACATAACGCCTGGTTTCTAGCGGTAGATCCTCGCGATATTAGAATTTTATTAAACCCCGGCTGCACTATCGCCGATTTGTTTTGCATTTTTCCAAAGAAGAAGGAAGGTAGAACGTAATAAAAATGCTGCCTCTTTATTTAACTTTTGAAATAAAGTTGAATTATTTAAATAATAGTACTTCTCGATCTGTTTTATAATTTTATGCAGTAGCAAGTTCAATATTCCAAAAATAACGATATTTAATTTTCTACAATACAGAGCAAACGTCGAGTAACATAGCATATACGTTTCTTGTTCTAAAATCACTTATTTTCTCCGAAGTTTATGAATTATTATATACTTATTTTTTTCTCCATTTTTTATTATAATATGTGATTAACCACTTGCGCTATCATTTAAGTTTCGGCCGCCGTGTCGCGCTCTACGATTTAACGTCGCGTGGGGTGTTACATTACACCTAAAAATCCGTACAATATACCTAAAATATCTAACTGTTAACCGACGTGACGGACATCTTGTTTTTATTTTTCCAACAAATGCCTATAGACGTGATATACACGTCGCTGGGGGTGTTGGAACGAAAGCATCTCGACGTGCGTAGCACGTCTTTATAGCGCAAGCGGTTAAAAAATAAATATCGAAAGAATATGGGTTATAGCGATTTGAAATCACAATATCACACTCTGTTTGTTTTGATATCAATGATGCTACAGAAAAAGTATATTTTACTTCACTCGACACTTGCCACGACATATGGCGCCTGTATTTTATTTGTGGTCGTAATCTATATGCTAGGATGATTTAATGACCGATATAATGATATAATATTAGCTAGTCATGCTGTATGATAAAAGGCTATTGATGAAAGAAATATTCATCCATTCCATGGAACGTCGATGCATATGCTCTTGAAATCAGATCCGATAGTATCGTGAGAACGATTAATCAATAGGGTTGGCATTCTGCCCTCTAATTATTTCGTTGATCGCGATGACGATGCCGCGAACTTGCGTTCTCGCAGAAAGTAAGTGTGTTTGTATGGACAGTGTGCGGGGCGCGCAAAGAAATGGTATTTAGTGTAGGAAAATGGTTAGCAATGCAGGCGATACGACTGCGTCGCGCACATTAACCGCAATTTCAGATCGATCGTCACACCGCGATGACAGATTACAGGGGACTTTTGTCCATCGTTGCGAACGGAACTTTGCGGTAGCTCCAAAGGCGTCAGTGTTGCTTGTTCGAACAAAGAAGTTCCTTCATCGTTCGACCAGGCAGATTTGAGTAGGCGAACTGCATGAGCCATCGGAATAGAACGTCGAAAGCTGCACAACGAAGATCTTGTTGGGCATTCCTTAATCAGAAACACGTTCGAAATTAATGGAGTAAATTTCGTTCTGATCATGGCTGTAATCATAATATAATATTGTTAATAACACATTCCCTTTCTATACGCTTTACATGTATACCATGTAAACCGTGACCCAAAATATCGACAACATTTTGTAGTACTCTCAATATTTCTGCACTATTCTCAGCTCGTTTATTTCCAATATAGTCATGTTGTAGCATTTTAAGTAATAGTATTTGATACTTTGATTATCGGTAAAGAATGTTTAGGAGGATAATGTGCTAAATTTTGATTTCTCCAAATTGCTTAAAATGAGAACTTGAAATAGGAACATTTATATTATTTCAAGAATATAAATCAATGCACATACATTATCTATAGTGCAAATTTCATTTGTATTATTATTATTTACCTGTATGGGATTTATTAATGATTGTGTGTATTATGTACCAGTACTGGTGGACTAAAAACCGAGAGTACAGAGAAGCAAATATTCGATTGTTTTAATCTTCAAACGCTATTAGATATAATGAAACAGTTGAATCGCAGTTGGTTCAATAATTTTCGCAAAATTACCTTCAAAGGGAGGTACCACGGCGCTGGTAGCAACGCAAACCGTATCCCGTTTCCGCTGTATGCTAGTAGCTATGGCGAACTTTTCCTGGATTCGGCCGACTGACGCTGCCTATTTATATCTCACCCGTCGTAACCGCCTGCAGTACGGCCATGTAACTCGGCAGAAACTTCGTTCGCCTGGGTATCGAATTAAAAAGGCTATATGAAGGAATCTCCTTGGGCAAATCGATTTTGGCGCTGTCTTTTGACGATAAAATTCGCGCCTGTCAGTGCGACGTTATTGAGGTATTTAGCGTGATCTGTTCCTTTCGAGCCACTACGCCAATGATCCTTCACTCGTACCGCTCGTTTCGCCTACTTTGAGTAACATTCCATTTACTATAACATTTTGATCTTAAATTATTTTGCGGCGTGAAGCTATGTTTTACGTTCACGGATAGAAGAGAGTAAAGGTTTCTATTAAAAATATGCTGGTTGCATGACAAATGTATATAGTTAATTAAATTTCTACATATACTTCATACGAAGGATAAACTTAATAATTTATTACTTTAATGTTTTACGTACTTTTGTACGCAAAATATTAGGATTGATAAAGGTACTCCAATTTTGTTTAGCGCGTCATCTTTATTCGTCTTTATATTTCTTCGTGTTATTTTTCAAATCTATCTTAATTTGTCGTCGGGGAAAAATACATTAAGCCGCAGATCAGCATAGCAAAAGCAAAAATTAGGGGGGAGAAAGAAATTTGTATATTAAGACAACGCGCGTGTATTATATTGGTCAATAACAAGCAGTTAATTCTCACGTTGTTCCTAATCATTTTAATTAAATTCTCCATCTGGTTTTGTGGAGTCCGAATCTCAGTCGATAGAACGACGTTGTTTGTGAGAAAGACTGAGCCACTATGCGTGGCTACTATAAGTAAAGTTAAAAATGCTTTTTAAGAATCAAATTCGTATACGTTTCGTGGGGCGTTTTAAGGCGGCTCTACCAAGGGAGTTTTTCGATTGTGGACGAGTTTGGAAAATAGAGTGCAATCGTGGTCATGTCGTTTCCTTGCACGACCTCGTTGATGTGTGGGCGCCGGTGGCAAGGTGTACGCATATGTGCCAGGTGTAAATAAAAGCGGGTGTAACCCTCCGTTACCGAAGTGCGCCCGAGCGTGGCGGGCTTTTTCTCTCTCGTCGCATTGTCAGCTGGCTGGTCGACTCGTTTCTTCGCCTCTTTGTGCTCCACCGGCGTTGAACGCGCTACTGCCTAACTTTCTCTAACGTATCGCTTCATTACCATAAGAATCCCTCGTCACCGTCGACGGATAGAAGAAAATTCTACGTCGATCTTCACGCTTCTTTCTCAGTGCTCGTACGAAAACCGTGGCCAATCTCTGACACGGTGCATTCTTTTTCGAACAAGGAATTTTTCATACACTGCTGCAGCATACCAATGCAGTCAGGTTTATCAGTTTTGCAAATCTGAAATCTGAAACATAACTTTTGTTCGATTATAAATCGCCGATCGATCAGTATGTCCACGGATCTCGAAATGTTATAGACCCTGAAGAGCGTCCGATACACGAGTGGTCGTCTATCGTAACTTAGGATGGACTTTTATAAAGTTCAATAGCCACGGTGTACTTGTGGTGAATTTTATAATTAGACACTTTTGGCCAGCTTGCATCGTGTAAAGAGCATCTGGCACGAAAGGGCCAACCCTTGAGCGCACTATGCTACACGATTAGGAACCTACAGAAACAGCTGCCGGGGTCTTGATCGATTATTGTTTAATTAGACACATCGGGTATTTTAAGTTTCTTTCTGAATGCACTTATGTAAATCCAGCCATAAAATGCTAAGGTCATTTAACTTTGGACCCGTTAATCAAGTGCGAACCAACAGACTTGTGGCATATGTATATCGTTGAAACCGATAAGTAATGGTGGGAACTCGAACTTGGGTCTGCTGAGTGGAAGTTTCTGTTTCTACAAAAAATTGTGTTCTTTCAGTATAGCGGTCAAATGAGGGAGTATTCTGATATATGGTGTTCATATGGAATTAAAAAAATAATTAATGATGGGATTTTGAACCTTGGGCGTAGTTTCAAGTCTTATCCTGTGCTGTAGCATTCTACGCGCTCCTTTGGTATTTGCGTCTTTCCACGGTATCAAAAGGCGCCACGGTTAATTCTGGAGAAGGAGGGAACACGAAGTGAAACGTGTATGCAGTCTAACAATAAGTTGACTTGCGCTTGACATTCCGGACCTTCGGTTGGTTTGGTTAAAGGAGTTGGTTAGAGGACTCGAAGAACGCAGTTTAGGAGGCGCGACATTCTTCAGACATCTCGTTCTGCGGTATCTTTGAAGATGGTGAAATAAAAAGGCGACATCGATGGTTACTAACGGGACGAGGAGATGAAAAACGTAACGAGTACACGGTTTGCTAGTTCCACGCTTCTGAAATCTGTGTCGAAGCCAGCAGCGTGCTTTGAACCATTATGGAGTACCAGAGTGAATTGTGGAAGTCTACGAAAAATTCAAGAAACGGGTAAAAAAAAAACAATATTATTATTGTTACATATTATTTATTACGTCCCGTGTCACTGTATGTTATCATATCACTGATGAGGATCATCGAAGAGTTCATGCTTTTCACTCCCACGTTTTGTCATTATTGCACTTGTACATTATCACGCCATCTCCACAAACGTTTCACGCAAACGGGTTGCAAACGGTCAATTTTTTTATCCAAATGAGACTTGTCACGCACATTAGGTGTATCATATAGTCGATACATTGGAAAATCATCTACGCTTATAGTAATGTGAGCCTTTCCTTCCTATTTTTTTTATTATTTAATTATTTGATTACGTCTCTATACAATTACACGATACATTGTTATAATTTGATAGATTTTAAAAATATTAAGAGATATATTCAGCGACATTATTCTACTTAATCTATTCTCAATCACGTAATTTATACATAAATAAGAAAAATTTAACGAAAATGTCAAAATATAATATTCACTATAATATTCACAATCGCTGTACTGGAACGTGTATTGGGAATTATTATTGGAATAGGGCACGAGCTATAGTAATATCTCTTTATACTGGATATATTGCAGGTAATTTATTAGGATAAAATCCGGATAATCTGATATATTGATAAAACCCTGACCAGGGTCTATTTTAACGCGATTAAGTAATTCATCCTATTACGGTTCTCCTGTGGCTGTATTTTGATCCTATCGATTGCTCCACCTTTGATGGAATTGTTGCACAAAATATAATTTTTAATCTTTACAAATGCATTCCTATAAACCAAATGAGATTTGGACACGAGTAGTCATTTCATCACGCACGACGAGCAAGGAAATAATTCGTCAAATGAAAATAGGGAAGTTTTTGTCGCTTGGGATCATGAAGATGCATCCGTTATCGTTCTGCAATCCACGAGGAATCCAAGGTAACGTTCCGTATATATGTACACACTCAGCTATCATTTTTTTTCTAGGTTAGTTCATTATCGTAAATCAAAAGACCATTTGTCGTCCGTCGAACCAGCCATTACTTACGTTCAACTTTGTTCTCCCTATCAAGGGTGTGAGATTACACAGAAAAAAAGATAAGGTATGGTCAGGGTGTCGAAATTAAAAACAAAATGGCGGTTATAGAGGGCTTAATCTTCTGCGGATCACGAGAGAAGAGGACTCAAACTCACGGCGATCTTGCTAACGGCGCTGCGCTAATTGGCGCGATAATCTCTGCGCATTCTTCGCTACTCGTGTAAACACAAAGATACGGGGGATGCGAATCGCGTGACCACGGCAGAAAACCTGTTTTCAAACTCAGGGTCGGCAGGGCCACGAGGGATTTACGCTGTAATGTAGCCTATTTTCTAGTATAAATCCCACGAATATCAAAGGCGATCGACCCAAATATTTATCCCATCTTTGAGAAGGATCTTCGATATGTAATTGATCACACCTAAATAATAGTTGCATCCTTAATCTTTAAGCACGTGATATTTCTTTCTAAATTAGATAATTATGTTGTGATAAAGTTAAAGGTTTAAACTGTAGTAAAAATAGTAAAGAACGTTTAAATCAATCTATATTATTTTTTAAAGACTGTGACATGTAATATAGATCCACGTCATTATGCAAATAAATTATAGAATAAGTTCTAATCTTTGGCCGTTAATATGAAATAGTGTACATATACATTAGTATGCACTAAAGGGTTAATCTTCTCGAGATCTCTGATAAGTATATGTATCGGTGAAAATATAAGACATAAATACAATCATTGCCTAAAAAGTGGTTTATAGCTAATGCAGCCTCTTCTATAAGTTATCATTACATATTTAATTTTTCAATAAAATGTTTTTATATCTGCATAAATGGAATATCAGTAAGTGGTACGTGCTATTTTATGCAAGTGCAGACTTGTCGCGTCGCTCTTTAATTCAAAGAGCGCTGAAAATTTAATCGTGGAGGGACTGTCTGACTTCAGCGACTATTTCCGCTGGAAGCAGTGACTTATAAGCCCCTTCTTCCGCCAAAGAAGAGGGTGAAAATGTTTCGGCCCAAAGAGAAATAATGGAATTGGAATAGCGCAACAACGGGTGGTACATATTGTGCTATTATCCCTCACAGCCCTTCTGTCATAATTCACAATTTTTATGTGTTTGTACTCAAATCTATCGAGTTAGTTCTGCTAGAAAAAAACCTTACAACGTATCCCCCGCAGAACCGATCAAAAGCGTTAAAATGTGAATTCTCGGTTTGTTTGCAAATGGTATAAAACTATGTTTTATTACTTTGTATCACAAGTGTCATAAGTACTGAAATCGATAGACCAAGATATTCAAGTCTTTGTTTCTTAGTCTGAAAGTTTGCTGTGTACCTCAAATAGACGGAATCTCTTCGAAGCAAGAATTCTCGGTTTTATTTACACCCAATATAAAAGTGTGGTCAGTTACCATAATCATTTCTGCGTAAAGACATTCAAGGATGTTTGCAGGGCCGTTAAGGGAGCACCGGTAAAAAACTAAGTAGTGTGCAACCGGTGCAGAAGTACCTAAGCATTACTTGCATTACCTATCCAGCAAGAGTTGCCACAATGTAGCTTTTTATCGCCCTTCGAACGATCGTAAAAGGTTGCACCGAGGTACTGAGGGAAGAAATAATTTTCGACAGTTGTACCGGATTAGAGTTCGTGGTCCGTGCAAGATAAACGTCAGGGCATCAGCGCTCTCTTTCTATCTCTTCCTCTCTCCTCCTCTCTTCCTCGTTTCTTTCTCCGTTCCCTCTGCCTTTTTCAACGGGCGCACAGGGCCAGTTATGAATTTTATGATTTATTTGTCTTGCTTATGGAGGAGAAAGGGAAGCCAGAAATATACGTACTACACGGACCAGGACTGGCCATTATAGCCGACTGTATGAATTACTGCTGTGTGCATGCCAGTGACGTGCAGTCATCGCCCAATGGCCGATGCCGATAGCCCTACGGTTTCGACCCTATACTTAGCGGATAATCGACGCGATATACTGCGCTTATTAGCGGATATAATAAGCCTCATGCCGAACCGAAGGAGTTTTCAAGATTCGGCACTAAGTAGCCTCTCCGTTCGTTGGGGAATAAATCCTACGAGAAGAATTTTTTCTACATGGAAGGGAAGATTCTGGGTGGCGATGTTGATTCAGCGATTGGGCCCCCACCCACCGAAATCACTGTAATATACTCGGATCTCGGTTATATTTTGAGGTAACGTTCGAACCTCCGGTTATGATTTAGTTTACTACTTTTATACACCGACTTACCGCGTATTTAATCTCCTTTTGCAGCTAGTTACCCCTTTTCTCTGGTATGTCATTGTTTTGATATATTTCAATGATATAATTGGTATATATGATATAAATATATGTATCTATACATAAATATTTATGTGGCAAATTTTGTTTACCTGCCTTAAATTTAATTTTAGAAATTCCTATCTATGCGCTAGCAATTGGTATTATATATCAACCTAAGAGCAAGATTAACAGAAGTATGATATGTGTATTTAGAGATCCATGTCAAACTTAATAATATATAGGTCAGAAATCTGAAATAAGTACCACGCGCGTGACCCACATATCGGCGACATCGGATTCTCGATTATTGCTAAAAGATATTCTCGACCAGTTTAGGAGCAAAATTAGGTGGGAAAAAAAAATTGGAGATGCCGGGGATCGAACCCGGGGCCTTTCACATGCAAAGCGAACGCTCTACCACTGAGCTACATCCCCGGATGTCAACCCAGGGTCCTATATCGCACCAGACGACAAACAACTGCAGCTCGGAAGAATATCGCATGACACTATACGGATTAATAATATAGAATTTTTCTCAGTGGCGGCCTGGGCCTTGGCCCCGGGAACCACTAATTTCGACGCGTACGCCCCGGCATGGCGCAAATAATTTCAAGCCGCAGAATGGCCCATTGTGATTTGAATGCATTTTATGCAGGCATTATAGCGGACCCACCCGCCGCGCATATTATTATTTCTCGGTGTATATCTGTCGCCTCGAATCTGAACGGTGGAGGCAGATAGTGTGGTAGGAGTTTGAATGGGGAAGGCAGGACAATGTTTTCTTTAGGAGCTGTACTATCAGAGCCAGCGTGAGATTTAATTTCCATACGTTTTCAGAATGAATTTTCAATGCGGTGTTTCTTTAAAGAATTTACCCGGTTGCCATGATGTGGAAATGTTCCCGCGGTACATGGGAGTGTTGTATTATATCGTAGACAGACTTTTTTTCTAAAAGATTGAATACATGAGTGATACTCGACAATGTATTATATTACACATACTCGAAATGAGGTCCGTTAGAAAGTGTGCGTTTTTAATGAATTTCGCTTACTTACCTAACTTATTATACAAAATAATTCCTAAATTATGAAACATTGTAGGATACACTGCGGTTAATTGGCGATAAAGGCGCCCTTCCTAAAATTGAATATTATCTGGCGTACAGTAAGTAATGACATAAATAACTACGCAAGAAGTTATAGGACAATTTACTGCTGAAGTGCCTTAATTGCTTCTTCATGTTTTTAACATGCCTGTATGAAGAAATACGTATAGCTAATGAAAAATATGCCGAGGAATTTCCCTTCATTAAGATCATGGTGCACTGTACGCGTAACGCAGTTGTGCCCAGCACAATCATTACATCCGACCCATGGAATCATTAGGTAAAATTACGTTTGTAAATTCCGAATGCCTCCATAGTTCTCACGATTTGATTCACGTCTTACGACCTTCGTGTATCTAGTTCACGTTTTTTACATTGCTGTAATTAATTTTATTTAATTTAAAATTACATTTGTTTACAAATTTATCGCAATTAACTGTACATTATATACTTCGTCCCCTGTTTGGATATGAAATTATAATGTATATTACAGCGCTGAATACGTAAAACACTTGAGAATGAAGAAGAACAATCTACCGATTATATTTAAATAGTACAGGGTATTCAAACCTGATATCACTATCCACGAAGACATTTATTGTTAGCTATGCACCTTATAGCTTATATCATCTTTACACAATACACTCTATTTTAACGAGATTCTATTCAAGTTTGTATTCTACGTGTAAACTGTCAGGCGCACTTGTCTGTAAACCGTGAGAACGATTCACGTTATTAGGGTTTCTTTTGTCGATCTATTTTGTGAGATATAAATAATGATGCACCAGGTTTCGAACAGAATTCTTAAACCTGACATGGATCTATTGCTGAAGGCCTTCTTCATAAACACCTTATCGCCATTCTATTGACGTATAACTTTTACTTTTTCTTTGAACACTATTTGTGCAACATCGAGCAGATGCAAGAATATACGTACGCGATATCTGTATCATAGCTACGTAGTTCAACAAGAAGATATAACGAGTATTACTTTACTAATACCATGATGGGCCAAAAATGCGCGGTCATATTATATCATCTTATTATCCTCACGTAGCATCACGTGTCCGAGGACAATGAATCAAGTAAATTAATCTATGTCTTTAATTTGGGATTAATATAGACGATGTTAGCAGCCTTATATGTTATTATAGCACATTGTTCGGTCACATTCAAAAATTCTTCCCTATCGCCCCTTTCGTTCTGTGTCTGCTAAAATCTATCTCGTTAGTTGTATGCAAAGATCGAGCCGCGCAGTAGGCGGCTAAAGACCACATTGTTTATTACCCGTGGAATCTCTATCGCGCAGTGCGATCGACGCGCCGATAATTTATTGCTCATAGCAAGTATCAACCGTAAGATTTACCAGCGACACGTCGTATTCCTTCATACTCCGGAAATTGACGCGGGCGTCGATCCTCGCGCACATCTCCCGCATAGCTTTTCACGGTGCACAAGCGGCCCACGCGCATTGTTGCATTGTCAGCGATTCGGCTAGCCTCCCAAGCCAACCATAAATACAGACTGGGCATCGGGCCCTTCCACGGTCGAGCCCATCTAAGAAAAGTGGAACTCTACTTTTATTCGAGCCGTTTATTTTGAAAGTGACGTAAGTCCATTTTCCAAAAAAGTCAAGTTAGCAACCTTAATAGTTACATTTTTACATAATATTTTTATTGTGATGCAAATTATTACTAATATATTTTTTTTTATTAGTTTATTTGAAAGTTTTTTATAAGTTTATTTTGAAAGTGGCGTATGTCCCACTGTGAGAGTTTCAATTGGATATGGAAAATATTGTGCAATAAGATGTGATGAGATCATAGCTTTATCTGATAAATTTGTTATAAACAATTTAATCTGAAATTTCATTGTCGATCCGCTAACGGATTCGTACGGGTCTTCGGATATGTCCTTGTAATTTTCAGCAATTTGATAATTTATTTATAACAAATTAAATTGCAAAAAAACTGTATAAGGATATTTAATGTATTAACATATCCGAAGACAAAACTTGTGAAACTTCGAGTATGAATTTCAATAAGAAAATAAAAAAAAAACGAGACCAGTTACAAACCTAATATACAAGGATTTAATAGATTTACTAGATTATATACCACCAGCTTACCATAGTTATTTTAAATCCCTCCCGCATACACGAACTGGAGAAGACTGAATAATAATTAATAAAATATTCTTAATTTTTATATAAAACTATTTAACGAAGAATAAAAGTTGTATATTTTTTTGATTTTATAACATAAAAGTGTAAGCATTTATTTTTATTGCAAGGGAAATTTACTTTTTCTATGGATTTGTGCTTTCTGAAAAATTGAAGACGTCATTTCATTGATTTTGCAAGTGACGCAATTCCATTCATAGCCATCAAAAACATATTACTTTTTAAATAATGTTAATTGTGCTAATTGGAATGGTAGATTCGACACCCTTAGAAACCCAAAAACATTATTCTACTATATTATCTGTTACCCATATTTTTAAATTTAATTCAACACAAAATCTTTAATATCTCAATTCGAACATAATGGACTCTCGCCACTTTCAAAATAAACGGCTCACTTATGGAACCGGCATTTCATGCCAACGTATCGATATCGGTATTTCCATCCTATAGGAATGTTTTATATGCACAAAGGAAGCTAAGAGAGAAAAGCTCTTAGTAAAGACGAAAAATGATGTTTGGAAGGAAAACTCCAGGATTTGTCTTTAGAGCTACGGTGGTGTATTGGATAGAAGCTCGGACTCCCATGCGGGAGATCTGAGTTCGAATCCCGCCCATCATCTCTGACTTTTCGATATGATATATATACTGTAGCACTGGCGATTTCGAACCCACCTTAAACAATAAGTCCTAGACCAAATGACCTTAGCAGTTGGTGCAGAAAATTAATAAAAAAAAAAAAACAAAATTTGTCTCCACCGTTCTCGATGAAATTTGGTAGTACAATTGACCTACATATATGACGAATGTAATTACAATCATGCTCTCAGATATTTAGTATATTACCATAACAGTGCGTATAAAGTTTCCACAAACCGTAGAGGTCGGATTATATACAGGTAGCAGCACGCCTCGTTTACCAGCGCGAGGAATAGGCTACCGTCAATTTTTCTTCAGAACAATGTCGTTATCCAAATTGGCGCGCATTATCATCCATCCTTTCGAGGGCTCCGAACGGAAATTGGCGGACGATCGACATCTGCGAATTAGCAAACCAAATATGAAAACGGGAGATAATAAGCGCAGTACGGGACCTGGAATTAATGGTCGCGATCCGTGCTCGCGGAAGAGGATGCTGGATGAGGATGAGGAGAAGAAGGAGGGGAAAGAGGGGGAGCGGATCACCGCGGTAATCGCGATATACCCATGAAAAACTTGCCGAAGTCGTGGTTATAAGCAGGCCGAGCGCGGAGCCCTGCAACGGACCACGCTCTCGTATAATGTACCATTGTTGTTTCCACGATATCAACGTACCACGAGAGCTGAATAACGTCGAAGCTCGAACGGTATCGTTGTCGAAGAATCTTGCACTAAGGCGCCCGCGTACCGATTCCAAGCGGTGTGACTCACCGACTTAAGAAACCCATACGTATAATTGATACGACCGAATGATTGCGTGCAGATAGTTTACCAACGCACTATTTGTATCGCATTATGCTATGATACTGGTGAATACTTACTTGTGAATGGATCAGTACTGCGCAGCTGTGTATTGGTTAATAATATTTTTTCGGTATTTTATATCGCACCATCTGAATTTTGTGTAAGTTGTGTTGTTCGATCAGACTCCTGGGTGACATTGGTGGAACCGGATGATGGTTTGCACATAAGAAATATGACTTTCACCCAGCTTATCATTTCGGGCAATACGTACATATATGTTTGCGATTTTGTAGTCTTAAGTTCAATTTTATATTTCATTATTGAAACGATCATCGGATGATAATGATAGAGTTTATAAATCATATATAACGTGACATCTGAGCATAACACCGTACGCGTATAAATTGACAATGTACACTCTAATTAAATTTACATTTTTCCTGTGTACGATGGTATTCGAACAATTTTGTAAGGGAAAATGATACATTGTGTAAAAATTTCATCGAAGAAGGGTCGACTCTTTTTACCCGACGTAACTTATAATGCTGACCGGTGCGTAACATTGCTCCTTGGGGTGGAAACGCAAGGGCATATGGCGCGACACGTGCGTTGGAATAACCGGCTTTACCTATACACCAACTCCACTGCGAGCCACAAGCTCTTTAAAGAAGGAAGAGGAGGGAGGGTGACCCTTAAGCCCCGTTTGCAGGTCCGGCCACGCACGCGTCTTCCCATCGTGACTAATTGTAAGCCCTATGCGAACTTAATCAACGCGAACGTGGGTACAATGTGGGTATACAGTGCGTCCCATAAGAGCGTATCGGGGATATTTCTGTGGACATCGATTTATTTGCAAAAAACTTCATATGAATCAAATGTGTACGTAACACACAAATATGCTAGTAGGCAATAATGTGCTTAATATTCTCGATGAATAATTACAGCTTAGCATTGTCACTGTATAGTTTCTCCTTAATTTTTTAAATTGTTTCAGTGCCGTTGAAATTAAACTATAATTACTAATTTTTTAAATTGGAACCCTTATTCGTGTACGTTTCATTTGCGAAAAGTTTGTTTTACAAATAAATTGATTTTTATGGAGACATCGCGGTTACACTCTTGTAGGACAGACTGTATGTACCCATAGATGCACCACGCATGGCCAAAATACGTGCCGAAATACTCTCTCGATTAATCACCGAGCCGAACCAATTATTACGAGCCACGTTGAGATTTAAGGAAACGTGATGTCTCTACAAAGGGATGCACCAGTGTGTACCCTCGCCGAAGCTAGATTATTAACAGGGAGTATTCCGTGCCTCATCGATCGCGCTCCTTCCAAGATCATCAAATATTCATCCCTTACTTTCTTTTAGACACTCGCAATTTAAAAGGCACCACGTGTATCTCATAGCGCATCTATGGATCCACTCATGAAGATTGACTGGTTTCAATTATCTTTCCCCAGCGATTAATAGAGCCGCTTTAGGTAATGAGCTTCTCTTTCCTGCTTTTTGCACAATCAAGTAGAGACGTGAGAATTGATTTTCAATAAAGCCCGACAGAAGCTGAACACTTTTAGGAAAATTACAAATTCGATGCCAGCATTAGCATCCATAAAGCAATGAAGCATTAATTTTGGACTTTGGAAGCATTCATCATTTTTACCAACCTCTTTATCTACTATACGTTTTTGGATAGCATTTGAAACGTACGGTTCATGAGTATCCATTAAAACTTTGCGACAAAAAACTTGGCAGGTCTTTCCTTAATGGAGAGCTAAGATACGCCACGGTGAAGCCTGTCTCAGAGGCGTGTTTTCCGTTGATTGGTTAAAGTTTAATTGTGCGCAAGGCGGATAGGAAACTGCAGTGAAACGGGAGACGGCAGCCTTAGGAGCGTCTATGAGAACTAATTAGCCATTAGCCCGTAGGACTGACCGATTGGCGTCTACTGACGCTTCTTCTCCTGTATCTTGTGGCGTCGGACCTTTCCCACCGCGCAAAAAGCGACGGGAAAGAAAGGAGAGGAAGTTGATGGGGAAGCTCTCCCTCCGTTTCGCTCTTCCGCACCGCGGATAGATACGAAATGGACATTGTGTGAACTACACGGACGTTCGTGGAATACTGGCTTTCGCTATTTAACACTGGTGTATACTCAAAATCTATCTAAGTTAAAAATAGCTTATTCCTATTCATTTCGATGCGAAATGAACGAATATGATGATTAAGATATTTACTTAGCTCTCATTCCTTTGAAAAACAGGAATTAATTTTATGATAGAAGGACATTTTTGCAATGTTGGTAATTTTTTTATTGTTAAAAATAATGGCTGGCAACGTTAAGTATGTCATATTTTGTTCTTAGAGAAGCCATTTTCTTGACATAAACACCCTTTATTGTGCTCAGAGGACGTATCCGCTCTTCTTTTTCGGTAATTTTCTTCATTTAAAGTTAAATTTTCGCAGGTAAATAACAAATGAAGTGCAAATACTTATTTATCTTCATGTGTAAAAAAGACATATTCATAATCTAAATTTATTTAAGCAAATTTATTTTGCTTGCATTTCAGATTAATTCAACTTTAAGATGCCTCGTAAATGTGTTAACAGTGCGAATATCTTCTGTTGTGTGTGCGGTGAAGTGACTTTTTCTTCTCAGAAACGTGCAAACAAAAAAATTTTGGTGTTATATTTTTGTTCTTCGACTTCAATCTGGTTGGAATTGACTATTTTTGGAAAGGATAGAGATAACTTTAACTTTTTTTAGACCAGTGTAATTTATAAATACGTATTTGTCTCCATAGCTTCAGCTGCTTCGCATTATCCGCTTTTAGTTGTTAACTTATCAATATTATTGCAGACGATTGCTGTATATTTTTTTAAGTTCTTCTGTGGTCGAGACTTTTAGGAAAAACAAATGGCAAATATCTTACGACCGCAGATGTTTTGTAAACTTTTTATAACCTAGTTCTTCCCATTCTGTGATTGTAGGTCTGAAATACGATTCGAGTTTTTTTTTTAATACTTCATGCTGTATAAATATTAGGGAACAAGATAATATAAATTTGATCGAATAAAAGTGCTATTTGTTAAAATTCTAAAAATTTAGATTGCAGCACGCATAGTTGACTGCTTCGTACAATATTCGAAGGTTATTTTCATGGTAAAAGAATCGATTGGGTGTCGTCATTGTACGTTCCGGATGCACATTCATTCGTTACACGACGTGCATTTTGAAGCATCTGCTAGGGAAAGAAATTGCAATGCGGAGGTATTGACGATAGCTCATCGAAGGCCCACTGCAGGAAATACAGTCGGAAAGTGGTGGGGCTCCATCCTTTCTCCTTCCTCCTCTTCATTCAGTAAGATGTTCAAGGACTTCTCGAGGTCCTTTGTAAATAAATTCTTTTGTCTTTCGTATAAAAACATAAAAATTCACAGCATACTACTGATCGAAGTTATACATAGAAGTAAAAAGCCGTGCGTTATTTCTATAGCTTCTCAGATTGTTATCGAACATAATTGTCGAACATAAACAAAAAAGATTAACAAGGAGGTTGACGATGCGTAAATGATTTCATCAAAAGTCATTCATGGATTCGATGAATTTGTTCAACTTGCCGCTCGTTGACGGCTCGAAGTATCGCGGTATCTGATTAAAACTTTTTCTCGCTTAACATGCAGGCCGTATACGCAATCCAGTTACTCCACCGGCATGCGTCACCGCGAATGCGTAGCCTGGAAGAATGCGGTTGAATCACTGGCGATAGAGGCGAAGAATTAATCGAATTGCACAGGAGGCCGGATCCGTTTCCAATCCCGAGGAAACGTCGAGATTGGGAAGATTGATCTATGTCGCAAGACTAACGCACGAAAGCGGCAATACCTTGGGATTAAGTTCACGTATTCCTACATCAGTCGTTTCTCTAGCATCGACATTAGAACTAAAGACAAGAAAGAATAAGCCAAGAAACTCTGTGTTTAATATATCTAAGGTCTCTGCACCTAAGAAGAAAGTATATAATTTAAAACTGTATCTGGCATTTACAGTAGCTAAGACTATTTACAACCGATAATAAAAATTTTTCTGAATAAACATAATTTGCTTGTTTCACAGATTAAAAAAAAATTGCGCGTGGGAATGCGACTTGAAGCGGGTTTAATTTTGAGCGTTCTTAAGTAACCTGTATAATTCTTTATCGTGCAGGTAATAATATGCGATGAGTCTATTCTTTTCTTTTTGAAGCATGGCAAAGTATCGGGCGCGGTGATCAATTAAGTCGACATCTAATCGAGATTATTAAATGAGTTATCATTGCCCACAGGTATTTCATGCTTATTGATAATCTTCAGTGCCTGATACTTAACGGTGCATGCGAATAACAGTGCAACTTATTTTCGTAGGAAATTAGGAACGGTTCGAATATATGGCCGACAGTTACTTGTCGACATTCCTAGCTGACACAAATCGTGCTTTACGATCAGTCGTGCGCTGGTATCGAGAATAAAAGATAGATTAGTCGAGGGAACGACTCTAGGAGATCCATCGGAGATCCACGAGGTCGATGACGTCACGGGTCTGGCTGGGATCAATCGGAGAGTCAAGTCGCGATAATTGCCACAATCGCGAGGATGCTCCCCAACGAGACGCTTAATTCTGGCTCCCTCCCTCCGGCCATTCTTTTCATCGCTCTCACTCTGACCCCGCAGCTCTCTTTCGCTCTTCAATTTAGGCCAATCGTGGGGCAGCCACATTTAAGCGCTATCCATTTATCTCAAAAGTTTATTAAACCGGTAATCATGGGTCCACGTACCCAATAGACGCAGGACAGAGATTTTTCGTCACCGTTAATAGCCTTGTGTACGACACACAATACAAATATAAGGAAGATCGTTAGTAATCTAATTAAATCTAAGTTACTCTTATAAATACACAATACTTTGTGCACCGATGTGGGAATTTTATTTAACAACTTCATAATCATTCTTGGTAATATACTTTTCCCTTATATCGAGAATATAGGAGATGAAAACCTAAAAGCATAATATACATCAGGAGAGTCGTTCGATTTTGATGACGATTAATTAATCCAGCAGCCACGAAGACCCACGAATCGGTCCTCGTGGGAGCGTCCGGCTTTTTCTGTACCCACATTCGATAAACTGATCGATAAACCGCACTGTCGGCGTTTCTCTTACTTCGACTGGCATTGCGTGAGAGAGAGGAATGAAGGCAAAAGAAGAAGAAAGAGAGAGAGAATGATCATTGGGGACACGATGATTGGCGAACCGGGGAGCGGTGCTGCTCGGCAAAACGGCTAATTATCGCCACGAGGCAAGTGTTTTTCCTGCCAGTCAATGCTCGATCAAAGCGGAACTTCGATGAATAAACCATAGACAATCGGAATTGTGGTCTACGAGGTGAAAGCTATATTCGCACATGGATGTTGTTAATCATTTTATGTTAACTAATTCACGCTCAGGGTTTTTTTTTTTTATAAAAGTGGAATTAAAAACTTGAGGTTTTTTATTTTCTATTTAATGAATTTACACGATTAAAAATAATCTACTTAAAGAAAAAGTTGAAAATAAAAGCAAGAAAAAAGTGCAAAAAAACCTAACCTAATAAAACAGATTTGGTCATTTTAATGTCAAATACTTTAAGATAATTTTAAACCAAAATTAACTATAATAATCGAAAGAAAAAGTAATACATTACACCATAAAATAAAAGTCGTTATCTGGTCACCCTTTGTTTGAGTTTTCAATAGACTAATCAAATATCTGGTCACTACTGACTCAGGCATTTCTCATCGTTAATGTTTAATGCCGTAACAGGATATATTAGTAACAGATATAACAGTAGAAACAAGATTCTATAATTTTTTTTAATTTAAAAAAAAGGAAACGATACGCGCAAATCCTATGAGCGTCAAATAGTGGCGAGCCAGCGCGCTAGCCTAACAAATCGAAACGTGCAAACAGCGTTCGAGTTGGTGCGTTACGATACATGCGCGCGAGCACTGCTTGTTCATTAGCATGAAGTGGTTAACCAAAGTTCGCATTTTTTTTCATATATTAACGTTAAAACTACTGGCCACTTTTGAAACACGTTTAGTTTAGAACCTGTATCTCTAAAAAGAAATGGACAAAGAAAAAACATTAAGAGATCTATAGATAATCTACCCCTTGTTACAGAGTCATGAAAAACTTCAGATACTACGTCGTCATAAAGTTATGCAGTTTTTTTATTTTCCAGAAAGGACATTTTACCGTTGTGTTAATTTACGTTTCATAATGTTCAATTTTAACTTGCTTAAATCAACGTACATTATAATGTGCATCATGTTTGGAAGGGTAACGTGTTCAAGAACATTGTTAACTTCTACAAGGATGTTTCGTTTCGGACAATGAATAATTTTTTTTCCCGCTAATTACATTTATTTGCATTTTACTTGCACGTACGGTCAGGGTATTAACTCTATAAAAGATTTTTGCGATAGAAAGTTAACAAATACAATACGTCTTTTTTCTGCTGCATGCTAATCGTGTTATTTTATTTTTGAGAAGTTAGATGTCTAATATCATAATGGCTTTTCCAGTATTGACTGTTGAACACATTCCGAGCCAAATCGTTTTTACCCAACTTATCACTCAGGGCATTTGATGTTTTGACTAAGGACTGATATATTATCGTACAATATTTCAGTACTTCATCGATCCATAAGTAATTGGTTTATTTAGAGTACTAATCACATTTTCGGTATATGTGACGTTGCAATCAGTTCGATTGTAAAAATCAGTGGGTACAAAACTTTTCGATTAGTAAAAAGAACCTGCTGTGTTCGAATTTGTTAAGTAAAAAACGAAAGAAATAAAATATTTAACAATAGAGGGAAGCAGGTAAATATACGGAGATAACATTTTTTGTTTTTTATTTGTTGCTTTTGGGAAACAAGTTTCAATGATTATATGTAATTATTAATTATTCTATGTAACAATTAAACAAATTTATGTACTATGTTCTGTACCGCATTTTTTATAATGTCCCATTCTTTTCCTGGAAATATATTTGGCAGAAGTACATTTGTCATAAACTCTATGCTATCAGCACATTCAATAAATAAGTCTGCGTGAATCATTTATGGTGCATGTGGTAAGGAACGCGTTAAACTTTGAAAAGAGCAGCAAGCACGATTGATGGAGAACGCAAATAGTCGTGTATCTCGTCGTAATTCGGGGATTATTTACCAGCAATTTGTGGATGCCCGCTCCGTTTCGATACACGTATCTTTGGTTGACGAATATTCATGGACGTTCATTAGCGGGTTAAACGTTTTGTGTACCCTACCAAGAGGCCCTGGCGCCACAGATTGCCGACTTCGATGCTTCTACATCAAACTTGCACCCTCTCCCCGAATTGCTTGCTCGGTGCAGTAATACCGACGTTATCCCGATTCAAGTTGAAAACTCGTTACCTCACTTAATCCATTTCAATGGTAGGTTATTATTGTTGGTAAACCACAAATTGGTTAAGAAGAAGAGAAGGGTTCGATTAAACGTTCAATTATCGTGACTTAGCATAAATTGGAAAGGTAGCAGACATACGTGAGACGTTAATAATGGGCCATCAAGTACATGGCACTTCATATTAATTGGTAAATTCTGCTTCTTCGTGATTTTTTGAAGATTCGCTCATAAGTTAAGGCAAAGCAAACGTGTAAAGTAATCCTTGTTGAATTCTCTCAGTAGCGAACGACGTCTAAATTTTTTGGCTATCCTCCACCCCCTTGGTAATTGGCTTCACACCTTGAAAGTTGGCGGTTACCAACGGTTGTTTCAATACCATGTAATTATCTCCACCAATCGATCATCGACATTAAATTCCAAGGTCGCCGATCTCTTCCACTGACATCCGTACCTGCCTCAGTTTCAGATGGAGAATCAAGGCTACGAGGAGGAGCACTCACGAGGAGAAGATCCCAGCGTATTTTCACGGGAACTTCTTCACGTCGATGATCCTCCTGCCGTTATCTTCCACCCTCTGCCGGAGGAACGCTTACCAACCGATTTCTCTTCTCATCCGGACAACCACGTGTACGAGGACATATCTTCAGGTGCCGAGGAATGTTTCACTCCGCAGGAAGTTCAGTCTACCGATCTTCAAATTTGCGAGGTCATCAAAGATACAGAACCAAGCGGACGATCCGTCGAAAGTTTGGACCACATGGCTCGAGGGACCATCATAGAATCTTCAGAGGAACTGGATGGAACTTCCAACACCTTCCATCGTAACTTGACTCTGCCCTTTCGACGAGGTGTCAGCTTTGACCTCGCCAACTCCTCCGTACGTGTGACCAACAAGGAGAAGAGTGCCCTGAAGGACGAGAATTACGGTATATTCTCACGGGAGGCTCCTCGTGCACCTTCGTTCCAGGAGGACGGACGAGAAGGCGTGGAAACAGTGCAGGCAGACTGCAGGCCCGGCAGGAGGCGACGAAAGCGCGATTGCAAACATTGCAGGAACAAGGCAGCGACACGAGAGCACGTCGATCCGGGCGATTGCACGGAGAGGATTGTGAAGAGGAACGAGGAGGTACGGTTGAGCCCCATAGAAACCATCCTAGGGCCAAGGAATCTCGTGGTCCTTCCACTGTGCCAGCCTATGATCGAAGTTCGACCCACTGCAAAAACTGCCAATCCCACCACGGTTTTCTCTGTATCGGAAAAGGTGCATTCGCCCTCGAGTACTCTGAAGTTCCTCGAGTACGAAAGGAACGACGTCGACGCGAAGCTTGGTCACGTGTCCGAGAATAACGAGGACAGGGCCCTGATCGTGCCGCAGAAGACACGTGCTGGGATGAGGGTGAACTCTATTTACTCCCAGGAACGTTGGTACGTTAAGGACCCGCCGATAATCTTCACCGACGTCAAGGAGCAGAGTTCTTTCCAAGTAAGTACAGATGAATATAGACGTGAAATACGGTTTTATCTTTAAGCTCAGATTTATGGCTTTAAGATTTAAAAATAGAGAAGGTGCATGATGTATATAGGCGAGTAAAAAAAAAATATAATTAGTGTATTTCGTGAAATCGTGAATATTTAGGTTTAGTATTAAAGTATAGAATGTGCACTGTTTATAGGTACTTGCTAATTTTAGAAACTAACGTAACACGGATACGATCTCTTATTCGCCAAATTTTTACAACACTGACGTGCGATCTTTTAATGATTTTTAATTCAAGTATAAAGTATAAATATATATTTATCTTTAAATGTAAATATTGCTGCAATACGATCGAGAATAAAGTCGTTATAATCGCTTGATTATTCTACAAAATAACTTCTGTATTGTAAAAATAATAATTTAAAAAGGTATCCTGTACTTAAATAGAAGTTTTATAAGGAAACTTTGGTTTACTTTAATCGCGATTTAAGTTTATCGACGTTAGAAATAGAGTGTGTATAGTATATCATGCTTATCTTTGGTTGAGAATCTCTGTATGAAACGCGCCAAATTGTGAGAACCACACGTAGGTTTGGCTTCGCGATTAATACGCGCTTCCACCGCTGTGTGGCGCGTGGACATGCAAGTTTCGCGCTAGAAAAATG
This sequence comes from Ampulex compressa, assembly GCA_038496175.1. Taxonomy (NCBI): domain Eukaryota; kingdom Metazoa; phylum Arthropoda; class Insecta; order Hymenoptera; family Ampulicidae; genus Ampulex; species Ampulex compressa. The sequence continues at coordinate 293,630 of JBCFXI010000072.1, read as the reverse complement.
TAGTCTCAATGAGATAACTACAAGCTCGGAGGGAAGGAAAGCATACTTACCTGGCGCAGAGGTTACCGTGATCAAGAAGGCGGTTCCTCCAGGGCGAGGCTTTTCCATTGCACTACGGTTAGGCTGACCCTTGCGAATATCCCTAATGTGGATATCTCGGGCGTATAATTTTTGGTAGTCGGGACTGCGTTCGCGCTGTCCCGGAACAATACAATTAAAACAAAATATATAGTAGATACAGAGCTTTTGTAGATTAACGAAATATAGCGAATGAGAGAAAATTACTAGCGTTCAACATTCCTTTTCCATCATGATATATAAAGATCGTTTAATTCTTCTGTCTTTAGACGAGAATGGAGTTGACTGTATATATTGATAAGTGTATTAGGTATTGATATATATATTAGGTGAGTGCAAAAGTTATGAAAAATTCTGCACCAACTTTTGCACTCACCCCCAATAATATATCTTTTAATCTCGTTTGTGCAACAAAGTTTTGCACATTAACACTACCGGCCGTTGCTGCGTTGCGTGACTTCTTTTTGCCGACTGTTATCCGCCGCTATCACGTACGCGTGACTTCTTTTCGCCAGCAGTGATGCTGTCCTATCATTTCTACGTTTGGATAAGAGCAGCTATTGATGATATTTTTAGAGAAACAATTGCTTTTACTGTTCTACCTTCTCAATATATCCATTAATCCAAAAAGTCACACATTTTTTAAATCTAATGTTATGAGTATCTCGCGCTCAAAAGTGCCAAGAAGCGACATTGCACTGTTGTGTGCACTTACAAAGCCTAATATTACTGTAATTTTATCTTAATTTTCTCTAGACTGAACGGTAACCACAAAATCAAGCATAAGCAGAAGTCGAACGTGCTGCGATTGTTGGTTTTGCAGCTTAGAGCGCTGACTCTATTTGACACAGAACAGAAGAAGTGCAATATCGTCGCTTAACACTTCGACGATTAAAAACTATGAGCCGTTTATTTTGAAAGTGATCTAAGTCCATTTATCTTTAAATCGAGATATTTAAGGGTTCGCGTTTAAATAAATTTTAAAATATACATACAGGATATTAATGTGTTACTCTATTTAAGTGTATCTAAGAGAGTTAAATTTACAATTCCCATTAAAATAATTGCAATTTTTAAACGAGTAATATATGTTTTCTTACCACAAATGGAATTAAGCTACTTTCAAAATTAACAACTAGATTCGTTATAGGATTTGAAAGAGCAAAAGTCCATTCAACATAATCGAAATTTGTTTGAAATTGAAGAAACTTCACTCAATTTATTTCATATTTCTTTACAACACTTTAAAAACACTACTTATGCAAATTTTCAACTCTGCATTCCCATCCATTGATGGTTTGCAGAACATTTTATATCATTCATTTCTCAAAAAATGCATTCAGCATATTTTCAACGCATTTATTGTTTCTAAGTTAAAATTCTTTACCCCTTCAAAATCTGTATCTTCGAAAAATATTGTTTATAAGAAATATACTTGTTCGATTTTATTTCGAATAAAGTTATTTCTTTTTGACACTTTTTGATAACTTTATAATAATCTCGGGGCTAAACGGTATATTAAGTAATACTAATTCATTAAAATAATTTACATCGCTGAGTTCGGACATTTGAAAATCCGCACTTTCGGTCATTATCAATAATGTATTGGACTTAGGCCACATTCAAAGTAATATTTTCACTTATTGAGATAACTGCGAACATTGATCTGTCTATAATATAATTATCGTATCCTCTGAATATACTTAACGGCAAAATGTTGTTTATGACAGCTAAATAAAAGTTGTACATGTTAATGCAGTCAGAGAAAAACAAGAAACAAATGGACTTAGGCCATATTTAAAATAAACGGATCACATTAAGCTGTGAAATAAAAATGGTGAAATAACAAATATCTTAATGCCTTCTTTTATTAATAATGATCACCATCGGTGGGCAGTAAAGTTAAAATTATTTTATGCGGCAAGGTACCTACGTACTTTTGAGAACATTAAGTACTGTTTCAAAGGTCTGACCATTCTGATACTCTTAATTTTTTCGATTCCTTCTCTTCTCTTCTTGTATCAAACAACACATGTTAACTCGAGAGAAGTTATGATTGAGCTCAAAGTAATTTTCCGAGCTCACGGATACACGATCTCTGTTTTACGAAATACTTGTTCCTATTTATTTCCGAGCCTATTCTTAGTGCCGACCTTTATTCATCATCCTTGATTTCGGCGGTACGCTAGTTTACAACATCAACCGTACGTTGCTTGCGTCGCAAAGAGACCGTGACGACGGAGTAGTCATTTCTTGCTTTCTGCTCGTGATCATTACGCTTATCAGTCTCCAATTTTAACACGGTGATCATCGACACGGCTAAATTGCCAGGACTGAAGGAGTCAACGTCTTCTAGCAACGGAAGTACAAGCGCTTTTTGCGACTTGGTTTCGCGAGTAGTTAAAACTTGGGGAGCATCGTACGGTTCTGGCTCGAAACGAGTTCGCGATAATTATGCCAAAGTATGCGGTAGCCCCGATCGTGCGAGGTGATATGAGGGTGGGTTGCTTTCCTACGACGACAGAAAAATTAATGACTCCAGTAAGTGGCGACGTGCAAGCGCCGAACAAAGAAGCGGATGCGCGAATCGCAGGCGAAAAAAATTGCAGGTTCACTCTCGATTACGGTAACGTACATATCGTCGGGTATCTCTTAGCTTGTCGCAAGACCGGGACATTCTTCAACAAAATATCGGGTGAGTGCAAAAGTTCGCGCGGAGTTTGGGGGTAAAAGTCACACGGTGATTAGGCAAACAAAAATCTTCATTCAATCAATGATATATTGTCCATCGTTTTCTATAATCGTTTCCCAACGTTCTGCCAGCATACGGATGCCTCGATCATAAAAACTGCGCGGTTTAGATTCGAAGAACGAAGAGACACCGTTTTTTAAGGCCTCCAAAGAGGCAAAGTTTTTTCCATTTAAATGATTTTGCAATGACCGGAACAAGTGATAGTCAGATGGTGCGATATCAGAAGAATACGGTGGATGCGTTAGGACATCCTATTTCAGGCTCTTCAGTTTGCGCAGCGTCTTTTTCGAAATGTGTGGTCTGGAGTTGTTGTGATGAAAGACGACTCCCTTCTGATTTGACAAAATCAGACGTTTCTCTTTGATTTCTCGATTCAGATTGGTTAATTGGCGACAGTACTTGTCCGAGTCAATCGTTTCGCCAGCGGAGAGAAGCTCGAAATATATTATGCCCTTGCCATCCCACCAAACAGAGAACATCACCTTCATCGGGTGTAAACTGGCCTTTGGCATTGCGTTACCATGCTCACCTAACTGTTTCCATGTCCGTTTGCGCTGAACATTGTTGTAGAGGACCCAATTCTCATCGCCCGTCACTAATCGATCCAAAAACGACTCGTTATTGTGCCGCCCGAGTAAAGAAACGGCTGCAGAAATTCGCTTGAGTTTGTTTTCCTCGGTCAGCAAATCGGGCTTCAAATCGAATCGCATCTTTTTTAAACGCCGAAAAGCGGTTGATCGGTCAACGTTTAGTGCTGTAGCAACTTCTTCTGTTGAAATTCGCGGATTATTGTGCACTGAAGTACGCAAAACATAGTTATCAATGTCGGAAGGTCGACCAAAGTGTGGCTCGTCTTCAAGGTTAAAGGATTACGCAAATAGAATGTTCCAAAGTAATAATAATTCGGCGCTAATACATAGTAAAGTATTAGTACGACACATTTCATAATCCTTAGAAATTGAAGAACTCTACGCACTGCCAAATTTTTTCAGCTTCTGTTGTTATCGAAAAATATTTTCGTGCTTCATGAGGAATTCATTCATTCATTTTCTACTGCAAGGCAGCTCAGATATTTCGAAGAATGTATTTCTGTCAGTTTTTACTGAAATTTTCCATTTTTGATATCGACATGTGACTATATGAGGTGTGAACACTTGTTGTAAACGAGCCTTAATTTTTGTTTGTTTGGTTGGTATGACATCTGTCAAACATATTTAATATACATCAATTCATTGAACAAGCAACATCATATTTTTTCATCGTGTTAAAAATGTCGAATTTTTCACCAGAAAGTGATGATTTGCGGAAAGCATTAATTTTTTGTTTTTCTTTGAAGAAAAGTGCTGCAGAGTCGCATCGAATGCTCGTCGAGGCATACGGTGATCGTGTTCTATCAGAAGCAACATGCAAAAGATGGTTTTAACGGTTTAGAGATAGTGATTTTTATGTGAGAAACGAAGAACGTGGAAGACCACCAAAAAAGTTGGAAGACGCCTAATTGCAAGCAATATTGGATGAAGATGATACTTTGAGTCAAAAGCAAGTGGCAGCAATGTTAAATGTTGCATAACAAACAATTTCTGACCGTTTAAAAGCTATCGGAAAGATTCAAAAGTGTGAAAAATGGGTGCCATATGAATCGAATGAAAGACAGATGGAAAACCGAAAAAAACGCTCGTGAAATTTTGCTTCAATGACACGAAAGAAAAGCAGTTTTACATCGAATTGTTACTGGCGATGAAAAATGGATTTATTTTAAAAATTCTAAACGGAAAAAATCATGGGTTAATCCGAGACGACCATCAACAGCGACTGCAAAACCAGATCGATTCGGCAAGAAGGCAATGGTCTGTGTTTGGTGGGATCAGAAAGGTGTGGTGTATCATGAGCTTCTAAAACCTGGTGAAACTGTTAATACTAATCGTTACAGACAACAAATGATCAATTTGAACCATGTATTGATCAAAAAACGACCAGAATGGGCCAGAAGACACGACAAAGTAATTTTGTTACGCGACAATGCACCTGCACACAAAGCAAAACCGGTTCAGGATACAATCAAAGCACTTGGCTGGGAGCTGCTACCCCACCCGCCGTATTCACCAGACTTGGCCCTTTCCGACTACCATTTGTTTTCATCGATGGGACACGCATTGGCTAGCAGCACTTCGATTCCTACGAAGAAGTCGAAAATTGGATGTCCGATTGGTTTGCTTCAAAAGACGAACATTTCTACTGGCGTGGTATCCACAAATTTCCCGAAAGGTGGTAAAAATGTGTAGAAAGCAATGGTCGATACTTTGAATAAAATTTGTTTACATTCCCATTCAAAATTGGTGTTTCATTTTCACAAAAAAACGCTCACTTCATACCAGTACACCTGATACAAAGGAGGTCACAAAGCAGAAGTATAAAGTTGCATGGTTTAACACGTGTCGTGCCAGACCGATTTGTCCTTACTTTCGGAATTACTTTCGATTTTCGTTCAAGCTGTGCGAGGTGTATCTCACCGCGCCATTACTTCTTGCTCCTAACGTATGCCTAACGATTGTTATAATTAGTAAGAAACAATTCCTTTTTAATTTCTCGTTTTGCAAGTAAAATTCTAAATAGTCTGAACGGAAAATTCCTCGTGGGACGTATGCGCTTCGCAAGCACGGGACGTGTTAAAAAATAACGTTGTGTACGAGGTGAATCTCGGAAAGGCCCACCCCCAAAAATTTAGCGCCTAAATATTTCAGCTAGTGAAGAGAGTCGTTATCGTCGTCGGCGATTTCCTCGTCGGACTTTTAACGACGTCAGACCGCCGGACGACTCTTGACTTTCTAGACACTCTTGACTGAAGAAGAAAGGTCCCAGTCGGCGTCTGCCGGCACTCCGCCATAAAGAAGCAAAACGCAGCGGAAGTGGAAAATGTCTATCTATAGCCAGACGCGAGTACGCCTCGTCCGCCAGCCAGTGATGGCCGTTCAATTCTCCTTCCTGTAGCTTCTCGAGCGAATCGGTCGTTGGAAAGGTCCAAGTCATCTCGGATGTGCGGTTCGGGCTTCGAAAATCTAGAGTATCTTGAGAACCCTATGGACCTGGAAACTGTTAACCGATTAAACCATAATCCAATTTATCCTGAATTCCAAAAGCTCTGACATTATATGGCATGTTTTTTTTATTCTCGGACGATGACGTTTAATTTAAGAAATGTTTTGTTTAAAAGGAGTCTCTCTTTTCTATTGAGATTTACGGAACAATTTTTAATGTTACGCCTGGTCGTTTCCCTTATTGCACTCGTCACATGTTTACCCTTATTGTGTTGAAAGCTTAGACATTCAAAAATTTGGAGATAATCAAGTAACTTGAGGCTCTAGGAGTACGTTGAGAATCTCTTCAGAACATATAATAATCGCTAATATCGGTCTTCGCAAGTTCGATGATTCTGTCATAACCTGAGCACCTATCGTGTTAAGAGAACAACGGTCGGTACATAACTCCGACACTCAAAACCGCTTCTCCACGAAATATTCTCAAGTATGTTATCGAATCTACGTTTACATAAAATATTACGAATGGATTAGCGTGAAAGCTTATTTCTAAAACGAGGTGAACTGCCACAACCTATATCCCGTCACACTGCGAGCGAGCTTATTTATAACCCCACAGTATTCCCGCTTATACCACGAAAATCTCATTCATAAAACTCCATACCATATCCTCTCATCTCCACGAAACTCTTCTAAGTAACTATTTACATTTCGAACACAACGTTTTATATTATTTTGTGGGGTAAGAAACCATCGATCGCTTTAGCGTGAAGATCGACATAAAATTCTCATCTTCACAAAGTGTATTCAAACGCATGAAATAAAATACGTTGCTAGGATCATAACATTTAATAGCCAAAAAACATTCATGATTCTTGGAGTCTCTGCATCGTGAACATCGAATCTGAATAATGCATCGTGGATAAAACCTTTACACCGTTCCAGCTGACAGAGAAGCATTGATCTCTTTAGCATGCAGATCGACAGCGAATTACGTGGCATTCAATTTTCACACCGAAGTTTGACGTCAGGAACGACGAGGGCTCGCGATCTCCCCACTGTTTCCTGGTATTCGTCTGCCGTTACTCACTAGTTCGGTTTAGTCGCATCACGGTCGAGCTTACCCGCAGAGATCCCACGGGTATCGATATCTAACCGATTCTTGCCCCGCTAGTAAGGGTCTTATAAGCAAGGTGCTTCTTACGGGCTGTGGCACGCGTCAATCGCGTTTGACGCGCGCAGGTGAAGCACCGCCAAAAGGCAGTTTGATTTAGACCACTGACACGTACGCCACGACTCTGTCTCCATCCAAGTTGTAATGCTGCCTTCCACTGAGGGTTTAATTTTGATCGTTAATGAATACCTGATCAATGAATCAGGCTATACGTTATCCGGAAATTTAGAGCACGATTTGTAGTGGCTTTGGAATAAGAAACTTAATGGTTTTGAAGAGTAAATTGTATCAGTGATGTTTTTAAATTTGACTAGAGGAAGCTTCGTAAAGTGTTAAAGGCGTGATAAATTAATAACAGTACCTTTGATGGTTTGGTTTATATATCAAGTGTTTTATTTGCGTTTTATGGATGCATTGAAATTTCGATAGTGTTACATCGTTATTTCGTGATTCTCTAGGCTTTGCTAGAATAGAAGACAGTAAATTACAATTGTTCCATAATGTGTGTTCGTACGTTAACATACACGGATACTCGATCTTGTACTCACGTTTCTCTCGCGACGATAGACGAGTCGGTGGTATCTAGCGATTAGTGAGAAGCTGTGTTTGCTTTGGAGTGTTTTGAAAATTATTATCAGAGCGGTAGGATGAAATCGTGATGAATGGGCAAACTCGTGGAACGTGAGTTCCAGGAGAATGCAGCATCGATGGCCGAGCTCCAGGTAAAGTCTCCCAGGAATCACGCATCGACGATTTCTCGCCGTTCGAATTCTTCGACTCTATTTTCAAATTATTATAAATCCGATATCTAACGGAATCGTATTTTTACATCATCCATACAGAATACATTGGAGGAATCTTAACTGTGGTCTTTTCTTCGCGCTTCGATTTTTACTATGCGTCCGAAAACTGATATAAATATAGCACGAAGCAGCGATGCTCGTCGAGAGTACGTATATTTTCGTAGCAAGTCAAGGTTATATAAAAAAAATTCGTATCCGTTGTTACTTTAGAGAGAATAAGAAGTCGCCTATCAGGTGTACAATTAGAATAATTGTGAGGTGTTACAACAACATTAGCGAGGTGTTACACTTTTCATTAACACGTTAAGCTGTACATGTTAAATATATATTTCTTTCGAGAAACATGAATATGCAAAACTTTCGCTTAGGAGGAATCATTGAGAGGACTGAAAAAGTAAAGAAGAGGTATACAGGATACGCGTATCACTTTTCAGAGGGCGTATTCCCTCCCGGTACGAACGCAAACGCCGTCCTCGCAGAATCGCGTAAATCTGCGTCGAAGTGTCAGAGGCGAGCCACCGCCGCATCCAGCACAGCTGCATAAGCATCGCCACGGCTGGACTTTACACCTTGCTCGTCCTCTAGAAGGTCCAGGATGCACCAGGTCCCTGGTCTTCTTGCTGATCGTTATACTGGCGCTGCTAGGAATCGGTGCACTCGCTCTCTACATTGTCTTCGGTGAGTATCATTGTAACCCAGTGGTGGGCAGCTTTTTTCATCAATGGGCTACTTTCAATTTTCATATCACGGGATAGGCCTGTTTCTATGAATAATGCAACCAAATATATCAATATGTATCACACCGACCATGACAATAAGTTTCTGCGCAGTGTACAATTCATTTGCAGCAATGCCATGTGCGAGCAAATTAAATTATGTGAAATTTTAAATTGCGTATCGGGCCGGACTCGACAACATCACGGGCCGCCGGTTGCCCATGCCTGTTGTAAACCATAGTCTACTCTGCCGGAACCTTGTTCAATATCTTACCGAACCAACCAAACGTGAAAAAACGATTTCTTTCCACCATTTTTAACACTAGAACTACCGAGGTTAAATATGTAGGGGGGAAATGCCTAATGCGTACTGGTCACTTAAATTGTACCGCTTTACTTTTGTGGTAACCCATTAATGTTTGCGATTTTCAATAGTCGAAATATAGATGGTATATGGAGTCAGTAATATAAAACACAATTTGCGTTATCTCAACTTGTGCAAGCCGAAAGATTTCAAGTAAGTTTGATGTAAGTTTTGAGCAATTATTTGAACACAAATTTTAATCAAACACTATAATTAATTCATTCGTTTTGTGTTTTCTTTGAAATATATTTAATATACCGTCTTTATAGTAAATTTATAATATAATTTATATAATTTTTGGGTTAGAAAAATAATATATATCATTCGTGAACCTCTTGTTGCCCGGGAATTCCTAATGATACATTTATTAGGTGTGGTCTTTACTGAGCAGCCTATTCGGACGCGTATAATTTTTAATTTTCCATCTGGTCTTACTGGAGTAGTTGTAGGAAAATAGTAATTTTTAGCCACTTTGAGAGTGGCTCGAAAATTAAGGAATAAATGTTAATAATTAAAATTGAAAGTAAAATACATATAAAATTACATTAAAGGTAATGAGTGAACTGGTGATAATTAAAAAAAAGGCTTAAGTTACCTGCTCGGTAAAGACCACATCTAATGAATGTATCGTTACATAAATAATATTTTTATCCGTTCGATTGGTTTCCTAAATCGTACCAGTATGATGAACAAAATCACGCTGAAATTTTATCTGAGTTTTAAATCGCTAACCTTTAAACTTACTGAATTTTTAAAAAAAATTTTTAAAGCATGGGAAAGGAAAATGTAATCTTTGGACACAGCAGTGTTGAAAGAAGACAAAATATACTATTGTTCAAAATGTTTGTAGTATTTGTTACTTTTAATGTTCTCTAAGAATTTATTATTTCAATTTGTTATATTTCATATTTCTTATAAAAATTATTATTTTTATTTCTTTTGATACTGTTGTGTTTCAATGTAATAAAAATAATTAATTATACATTTTGAAAATAAAATGTATTACCAAATAAAGTAAGTACGATTTTGGAGAGACAGCAGTATGATGTAGGGTATAAGTGTCCTAAATCGTACTTTTGCCGTTTTTAAGGTTACACAAATTACTCTTTTAATTTTATTTTATACGTAGAATCATTTTTTAAAGGGTTTCTGCAAAGATAAAAATATAGTTGCAAACAATGATTCTAGTGAAAATGTGTGTTGTTTAATAGATATATAAAAAATCCCTTAGGTAGTACGACTTTTACAACTTTCAGCTACCTAGTTCTACCGCACTCGTCAGATTGACGGATTTTTTATCTAACTTGCCTTAGTTTATGTAAGTGAAAGAATATAATTTAACGAAAACAACATTCAATAGAATGTTTCATGAATTATTCATAAAATAAAACAGACGTTTCTATTTGCATTTGTAGTGTAGCACATTTGATATGTATAAAATAACCATGAGGCACATATTTTATAAATATATATTATCTTAGATAAACGTTCGCCAAAAACATATTTATTGAATTCATTACAGTAATAAATCTCCTCTGTTTTTGTTACATAATCGAATTTGATAAGATTTGCGTTTACAATCGCTTTTTTGTATTTTTATGGAATACAATCCATTGCTTTCGGTTCTTATTGTTGGGAAAAGGTTTTTCTTCTGTAGCAACTGTATTCACTGGAGAGTTTTTCGGACAATTGAAACAAAAATTATTTTTTAGTTATATTTTCATCTCAAGTCTTTTTGTATAATATCCACGCATTAATTGCTGCTGAGTCCAAAATATTCCAAAAATACTAGCAAAGGCTATTTACGTGACCCTACTTTTACGCTATATGTATGGGCCATGTAATCAACTACATCTACTCAATTATGATCAGAAGAAAGTAAATCTCGTTATAATAGTTGGGCCGGGGTTGTTGGAGTTGCTTTATGAACATTGTAGTTTATTCAATACAGCTTTATATGAAAAAGGTAGTTCAAATTTTTTCAAGAAATGTATAAAGGCAATGTATGAATGAATTTAAATATGTATTGATGTCCATCACCGCACAAATTGCCCATAAACTACAATAAACTTTCAAATTGCTAAGACTGTCTTTTTGACGGATATAAATAGGTATAGGTCATACCGGTTATAGAAGTTAAAATGACTGAGTGAAAATTGCAAAAGAATATATACCAATTCTTATATTTCATTAAAAACTGTCATAAAATTTTATAAAAATCCACGAATTATAACAATATTTTTAAAACGATAAATTTGGAAACGGTCAAAAAAAGTTAGTGAATGTTAGTTCGTTAAGTAAATTCTACTGACTAAGTTATTATGTTAAACCGGGGAATATCACTCGAGAAATAAAAATCGTGCGAATAATGAGGCTGTAGTCGATATTTAATACTACATAATTTATAACGAATGCAACGACTCGTTGAGTGCGAATGCGTACCGATGTGCCTGAACTGTTGAACGAAATTCTGACTTGCCCGAATTAATTCGGATGGGGGGAAAACAAATTGCTTCTTCTAACCTGGGTTAAGTGAAATTAAATGTACCAGTGAATTTAAGTCGAAACATTCTTGCCAGTCTTGTGAAAATAAGGAATCGCTTAATTTTGTATACTATATTGTACAAAGTAATATTAAATAATTGATATTAAAATTACGTTTCATGTAAAATAAAGAGCGCTTCATACATTTCGTAGGAACTCGATAGTTCCTTACCAGAAGCTCCTGGAAACGTGCCTCTCGGAAATCCATTGATCTTCTTGCCGGATAAATAGAACTCGTAGACAGAGACAGCCTCGCTACTCGCGCGATTAACTCTTTCAGCGCCATTAACCCACGTATAAGTTCCACAAAAATTCCTGATCCCGGTTCATTTCACGCCTCTAAACGAAATTGTCCACTGTACACCGTGGACATTTGTACATACATTTTACATTATCGTTTTTGTATACATAAGCATGAACGTGTTTCACGGTTATTTGCTTAATTCATCCATCTCTGCTACATAAATTTGGAGCAGTCGACGATATTGTCCAATTAATAACGACACAACATGTAATTTTTTTTTTTGCTAATGTCGATTGTAGTCCTTCTTCGATCGCTGGGTCATGGATGAAGACCAAAGCTATTAACACGAAAGAACATACGCTCGCCATACGCGCAAACAAAGTACATACGGTGATAACAGAACCTATACCAAACGCTTTCAATCGTTCGTTTCACGATTGTTTGTATGTATACTACTGGCGAATTATACAACCGTATCGTATGCTCACTTTTTCTGGCTATACTTTCTCGTAGCAATACGATTAACATCATAATCACTCACTATTATTTGGACATACTTGGATACTCTATAAATGTCCATAAAAAGAAAAGAGGAAAAATTCGTTTAATCAATTCCGTGTCGCAACAAAACTATTCAAAATTCTTTAAAAACGTACTATGAATTATGGAAATCATCATATGAATTTTATATTTTAACATGAAGTATTTCAATATTACCCGAAAATCATATTTGTAATGTTTATTCAAACTTACAATGAGAATTTGAGATCATTGCGAAGCGCATGGGCATAGGTGCACTCTTTAGCAGTCAACGCGATACATCGTCGTTCGGTACTGAAGGGGTTTAGAAAAATATCGGCTTTCAACCATCCAAAGTCCGGGCGCTGGAAGGATTAACATCCGCGGCACTCATCGGCCGTAATTAAACGTACGATCTGCATCCAGCCGCCGGTAACGCTTCGCCGAGGTTTAATTCGACGGAGTCGTGCCAATTGCACCAACGAGATGAATTTAACCGCTGGGTCAACAGTACGTTTCCTTCGGCACGCTCTCGCGGGCGCACGATCGAGTTATAAAGCGCGGCCACGCAGCAGAAGCACGTGGAGCGTATGACGAGAAATGGCAAGAGCCGTTGACCGCTCATTTCCCGAGCGAACAGTTATTTCTGGATGGTAACCTCGCCTCTTGCTCATTCTTTCACAAAATCGTGTGCCCTTTGGGGGGCTGCCCTAACCCTCCGTAACCCTGGGTCACTTCAAAGTAAGCTTTCGTTTACGTGCTTCTCGTCCTAAGTCAGCGATCGTCCCTTTTTGAATGATCGTAAACGAAGGAGGCATTCGTTGGTTGTCCAGTGTTGTAGTGTCTGTTGTTTTAACATTTGCAATTTCAATGTATAATTTCTTTTGTTCCTTCTTGAGAATATAAGAGTACAGATGCATTGATTCAAGCGCGGTCAATGGATTGAAATCCAGAAGGAACATCGGTTATAGAGGGTTAAAGTTAGTCTTGTTGAGTTCGTCCGTTAGACCGCTTCAATGAAACAAAGGGTTATTGAAATTTTACTTTCTTGCCAGAGTGAACAAATTGAATATTGTCTTTAATTTCAAATCTCTGAGTTTCAATAATGAAAGATATTCTTTATGCACGCTCGAGGACTATCTTGATTCGTGTAACGCACTTGTTTATGTACTTAGCTTCTGCTCGAGATTATACTGGCTTACGCTAGTATTGAGGTTACATAAATCACTTGGCTTGCACTACGGAACGTACTTTGATAGCAGAATGTGCAAGTTATTCATATAGACAGCTTTGCATGGATCACAGATTGCTGAAGAGGTATTTAAGTTGTTAAAGTAACTTCTTCAATTTGACGAATGTAAAGCTGCTATTTCATACTAGACAAACATCATATATTATATTAGATAAAGTTAATATCTTTTATTATGTGAAAATGGTATTTTTATTAAGCAAACGTATAACAATTTCGCTGACAAGCTTCGATATACTTCGTATTCCGTCGTACCATCAAAGTAATCGGAATAAAGTATAGAGGTTTTTCAAATTAAATTCATTGCTTTGTAAATTCACTCTTTTGCAAATCAAGTACTTTTACATACATAATATATTTAAAGAACATCAAATAATGTTAATTATATAGTGAGAAATACAACATTTTATTACAATTCATACAATTACAGAATGCCACATGAAGATAAAGGTATGTATGAATAATGTGTGTAGGTAATTCAGTAATTCAATAGTAATAATAATTTAACGAGAACCATTTATAGGCTAGGTTATACGTACTACATACATGTGCATATGTACTATATGCATATGTACATATAACCTAGTCTATAAACGGTTCTCTTAGAATTATTATTATTATTGAATTACTAAATTATCCGCACAGAGTTTGCATACATACCTTCATCTCCATATGCGATTATGTAATTATGAATTATGATGAAATTTTTTATTTCTTTATTCTTAATTAACATTAATTTATGTTTTTTTTAATATAATATATATGTGAAAGTACAGGATTTGTAAAAAAGTGATTTTGGTTTGTAAAAGGATGAATTTCAATGGCAAAAACGTTGAATTTAGTTTATAAAACTTGTATAAATATGGTTTTTTTCGTGACAGTACCGGAGAAGCTGCAGATAATTCAGCAGTACCTGAGGTCATCCACGACGAATTCGACGAATCGAAATATAGACTCCGGGGGTCTCTTCACGTCGGTTCCTACCGACGATCAAGAGAACGTCACGTTATCCAGTACAACGACGACGACGACTACGACGACGGAAACGTCGTCTAACACGGTGCTAATTGGCGTGCTTCTAAAAGGCCCGTCATTTCCCGAAAGCACTTCCCCATTTGCGGAAACAGAAGCTGCCAACCAATCGAGTGCGAATTCCACTCGATATTGTGACGACTGTCTTCCCACAGAGGTTTGTGTCGCCCTCGTCGACGAGGAGGTGCCAACCTGCAGAATAGGGCTTGACAGTCAGGATCCGACAGGATGCGCTGGATTTTGTTTGATCAACAAGCAAAAGTGCCATCGTCTTGACATAGACGCCTTTAGGTACGTGCTATTTATGATGTTTATCTCTTCAAATTTTATTTTGCAATTCAGTATAACTAAATTGTAAAGCAGTATTCATCAATTGGAAAGGTACTTGAAAAGTCTGAGGCCAATTTTCATTGAAACGATCTGTTGTAAAACAGCTTTTGAAACTTTCAAAGGTATAAAAGAGTATTAGACGTTTCAATTTTATTGATATTTAGGCCAATTTTGACATTATAGTAAAAAATAAAATGTGAGTTTGTAATTAACAAAGTGATACGAGTCTCGCATTGTCAAATGTACCTATTAAACGAAGTTTTATCGATATCTATATCTATGTAAATCTATTTGAATAACTTCCAACTCGTAAACTATCGTCGCAATGTCAGCCGACTTTCCTAGGAAGATTTTCTTCTATTTCAAACGATATACGTGTATTCGCTACAGGTGTACGGAGGTCGAGTATTACTGCCTGGACGACGAGTGGACGTGCACGAACACATTATGCATCCCCTTGGATAAACATTGCGACGGCCATATGAACTGCTATGACCATTCGGACGAGTACAATTGTGGTGGGTTGAAAAAGATCTTCCAACGCCAACAAATTTTCATCCTACGTGAAAAAAATGACGTGCCTTAAATACGCCCACGAATTATCCTGGAGTTCCACTCCAAATATACATCGTTGTTCTTCGTAACTTCGTTGCAAGAAATAAAAGTGAATTACTTGTTTATGGAGTTTAACTCAAAGTTATTTTCAAATTTTTTGATTGGACTTCATTGCCGAAGAATAAAAGTAAATTATTCATTCACAGCATATAGATGGTCAACGGATAAATGTGCCGTTTCTTTGCCAGTCTTATTTCGAAAAAAAACATTTCTGTTTAATTAGTACTTGCATTAAGCAATCTTTTTTTTTCAAAATTGGATTCATACTACTTAACAAAAAACGGCTGAGATAAGGTAGTTTACTGGTAGAAATTGACAGCTTCGACCATATCATATTACGCTGTATCGATAGATTGCATTACCCCAGTTTCGAGCGAGCTCTAACCATATGTTGTCGGCTTTCCTACTTCGTCGCTGCTTGCGAGGCTTCTCTTTACCAGTTTTTGAATTATCGGGGTAATCCGCCGGCTAAAACAGACGTCCTCGTCGGTTGCACCTGGAATACGCTTTCGTAACTTTGCACTCCACGCGATGAGGAGGCACACTCGGTGCTTGAATCCTCTCAAAACTGATCGCGAAGGATAAACAGGCATCGCTGTCTGTGCTCTAGTAGTTATAGCGGATAAATACTCGGACTTCCACGTGGAAGATCTGGGTCAAATCGCTTGTAGAACAATTTTCAACAATAGTAATAGATATAAAGTATTAAATAAAAAACAGGACAGTTGGATTAAGAGAATGTAATGGATAGAAGCTTCAATTTTCGTGTAAAAAATTCTAATTTTTTTTTTTAATGCATTTTTCGGCACCGACTGCTAAGGTCATTTAGCCTAGGACCTACTGTTTAAGGTGGGTTCCGAACCACCAGATCTACGATATACATGTCGCACAATTCTAATTTGAATTACTTTTCAATTAATTCTCTATATAAAAGAAGGATTGAAAGATTAACACACTCCGTGCCACATTAAATTTTCCATTCGGGCTACTTACAATTTTCTTTGCAAAACAAAAAATTAAAAGGGAATTGTTTCTTACCAATGATAAAAATTACAAGACATACATTAGGAGTATATCGTAATGACGTGACCAGATGCACCCCACATGGTTTGAACGATAATCAAAAATAATTCCGAAAGTAACGAAAAATCGGTTCGGCATGGAACGTGTTAATGATTTACGGACCATTTCAAAACGGTTAGACTTAACTTAAATAACCATAAGAGTCCATAATGGTATGAAGTACACCTTAAAGTAGAAAGCTCAAAGCTAAATATTTTTGGCAGTCGACGTCGATAATTAACCAAATAAACGGCGCGTTAAAAAAAATATCTTTATCCGTAGCATGCGACCTGGAGACGCATTTCCAGTGCGGTAACGAGACTTCCTGCCTTCCGTTGGAAAAGAGATGCGACGGAAAGATAGACTGCTGGGACGCGGCTGACGAGATTAATTGCACGTTAGGTGAGCCATTCCGCGTTTCTCCTCGCGACAATGAACAAATGAATCCGGACGATTTATTCGCGAAATTCTGGAGGCTCATTGAGGAGTTTCTCACGTGACGAACTATCGCGAAGAGATACGCCCTGGATGGAACTAAGACGATAGAGTAATTTATAATAGCCGGCTAATACGGTGAAGCTGTTTCTCAATGGTTTTTTTCTTTTCTCCTTCGTAGGTCATAATCTCGGTTGGTGTGAGTACATATTCGTATGTGAAACGCAAAAAAATCTCTTGCATGGCACGCACGATTTTATAACGATAACCGAAAATAACGCTAAACTTTAGAGGCTTCATTTTACAAATCTTTGTGGACGAGCTAATCGGACTGTGACTAATAAAGCTGCATGGAAAATACCCTTGTTCGTGTCTGTTTTTTCCTACGAATGGTGCGAAGTGTATTGGGAATGGAACGTAATGAATCGACATTGTTTTCGTGTTAGCTTGCCCGCTGGAAAACGAGTTCACGTGCAGCAATGGACAGTGCATACTGAAGGCTCGGTTCTGTGATGGACTACCGGATTGCACCGATGGATCCGACGAGCCACACGGATGCCAAGGGCGATGCAACAAGCACGAATTTACATGCCAGTAAGTAAACGAATTAATATGTCGAGTAAACCGAGATCCATTGGCGCCTTTCGTATCAAACAATATTTGGACATTTTTTAACCCTTTGCACTCCGTTGTTGTCGCTGAGGCGACATTGAAATAAAAGCTCGTAGCTTTTTTGTCCCCGTTGCGGCGACATTGAAATATAAATTGGAAGCTCCGTCGTCGCCGCTGCGGCGGCACAGCACACGGCACGGTCAGGTAACGAAATACTTGCTCAAGTAAAAATTAAGTAAAACAGGATGAGTAACAGGACAGATTAATTAAAACGGGAAATCTTAATAGGATTAAAAATAATTTTTATTTTTCGTATTGTTATATTCGTTATATGATAATTTTGTTAATAAACCATAATTTTAAAAGTATACAGGCTTTTTTTAACAACGTAAGATTTTTAACCTTTCTGAGGGGCGCGCTCGCAACACTAGATACTTGCGGAGTAGCTGATACCTCATGATCAACATAACTCAAAGTCGTTCAAACGTCATACTCAAAATTGCTTGGAGTGCAAAGGGTTAATATTTCTCCTAAATTTCCAAGAAAACACTTAACATTCAAAATGACGATTTTCCTAACATATGTAAAGTTATATCATCGTACATATTGGCCTTTAATAATGAGTTATTTGAAGAAATGCAAAAGAATGTACTTATCCTTAAACGCGTATTACGTTATGCTGATATGCAACGCGTAGAGAATTTTTATTATAAGGTTTCATAAGGCAGATTTCAGCTTTAATAACTTGATTTCTAATTCAGAAACAGTAGATGCATCACGAAGGGAATGAAGTGCAACGGGGTTGATGATTGCGGGGACGGCACTGACGAGAGGCATTGCAAGGATAGGTTTTCGTAACCTTTTATTTGTCACCGATAACCGCCAATCAGACAGAGAGAGAAAGAGAGAGAAATTTATTACGCATACAGTATTTTATACAGATTAATGTAATTAATGTATATATCCGTGTTGTATAGACAGATATACATGAATATATAATAAATAATTCTATTCGTCCGCTATAAAGTGTAAGCTGTATAAGCTCGGATAAAAAGTAAGAACCGAGTAATGTTTGGATGTGCCGTTCGATCGGTAAGTCCCGCCTAAATGTTACTTTACTAAAGGATCATTAGTACTATGAATATGTACAGACAGGGCATTACGCGATCGTTCTTGCCACCATAACTGTGTTCCCCATGAGGTACACATCCCGGATCTTTCCATGCAGGATTTCGATTGCTAATCTTACGTTCTACAGGAATTCATCAGGTTCCCTTGGTGCGTCGAGATCTCGATAATGTATGACAGGTCGGAAATCCCCGCCGCCGCCACTGCAATATGAGACATCCAATTAATTACGTGCGATCGTCCAGCGGACTTTTGTGCAACGATCGAAATTTCCCATAGGAATTACGATTCAGGCGAGAGATCGACGATCGTGATCATAGCAATGATCGAGCGCTCTTGCTTGAGACGCATCGTAGGAAGGTTTGTCGTGTATTATAAATTACGGATAGATCGGCCGAATGACAATATCGAGCTAAGCGTCGCCGTTAAGGGGGACGTGCGACCAACCGGACATAGGATGAAAACGGAAGTGGGATAAAAATAAAATTACAAATAAGTAGTAACAAGTGGTTTTATTTGCTATTTTACTTGTTATAAAATTACAGCATCGCATGATCCGATTAATCCTCCGTTACGATGGATAGCAATGAATTATACAAAGTCTACCTATCGCGCATAATAAATTTCTTACTAAAATACATATTATGTATATATGTATATATCTTTTGCTCTTTCCATGCATTTATGTACATAAAATTTGGAAATACTTGGATCTCGATGCGTATTAATCGAATGTAATTAGTTCTATGGTCGATGTCGGTAAAAAGTTGTGCTGATTCTGTAACACGTTTTGCAAAGTCTTAGCTATGTATCTATGCTACCGGCAAGATAAGCCCGCTTTCTCACTATCGTGTTACACAATCCAGATGTAAATCTGATGGCACAGAAAAGCTCGTATCGCATAGGTTCTCGATCATTGCTTATGCCCGCTTAAAAGGATTCGAGTGGAAATCGTTAAAAGTTAGAACATGTCCATGTCTAGCTGGTCCAAGTCATTATAACTAACAATAGGCCTGGAGGTCGAATCCGGAGCAGCCCTGGAAAACATTGTATCACCACGTTCAATGTATCACCTTGCACGGGCCAAAGGTGTACTTCCTTCCGTACAAAACAAAATATATACGATCGACACGCGCCCGATTGTAATTTACAAGGCATGCATTGCCTATGGCTCTCATAGATTCCAATGAAATTCGCCAGAATCATAAGTCTATATCAATAGCAAGCGTAACCAAAATTATATCCGGATATATTCAGTCATTTATGAGCAAAATATGTGTAAAGTCTGAACTTGTAGTAAAATCTGTTATATTTCAGTATTAATACACTTTGTTCGACAATAACAGCAGCACAACGGTGACATATTAGAAACTTGTAATTTGTGCTCCAGGATTCACAGCCTGTCATGGAAACCTGTTTCTGTTACAAATTTAGAAAAATAATTATATCAAGTTGCGATTATGAAAGTATAGCTTATTTTCTCTGATCTTGTTTTAGTTAATTATATATATTTTTTCCATAACTTTTCGGGTACCCACGGTTAGAATTACGCTTGTTGCAGATATAGAAATATGATTATATATGACTAACAAAACCTCAGAAGATCCTAGGCGAAGCTTCTTTTATTAGATTTGAATAATGCGCGCGAACCGTGTACCGTTAAAATAACCGATCAAATTACCAACAAGAATCGCTTTATTTTTACCCTGCAACGAATTATCTCGACGAATATAGCCATCGTACACTATCGCAGATTATCGTCGAGAAGTTCGTTAAGAAATATAAAGTTATCTTACCGTCCACGATTAAAACCTCCGCGGTTTGGACGAGGCATTCCGAATCCACCGCCGAAACCGCCGCCGCCATAACCGGAACCGTACCCTCCTCTGCCACCACCGTATCCACCACCATAGCTTCCGAACCTGAAGATATAATTCAATTTGTGTGCATTTAGATGTATCCACGTATCACAAAAGTTATTGTATCTTTTTCAATGTACATACGACTATAAATTGTAACGTATGTTCACAAAGCGTGAGTTGTTACCTGTTTCTATATAGTGCAATGATATGCAAGCCACTTACGTGCTACAACCGTAAGGAGTGAATCCCTCCCGTGGTCCTTCTCTAGGCGGTGCTTTATTACCCGGATGTTCTGGCAGTTGCGGTCTCTTAGGATCCCTCAAGTAATTATTGAAATACTCCGCTTCTGCCTTAACCTCCGCGACCTTCTCACCATGCTTGTTGAATATGTGTTTGCGTATGAAGTCTGGACCTTTGAACTTCTTCCCACTGAGCGGGCAGAGCCACTTGTCTTTCGAAAGTTCCTGGGTGTTGGCCTGCACAAACTTCTCGACCTCCCTAATTCGATTGGCTAAGGAAGTCTCGTTTGACCAGATTTTCTCTTATTACATATGGAAATAAAGTCTTTGAATTTATACGCTGCCAGAGAAAGGATACGCCTCGGCGTTCTTGGCACCCAGCTTGTCGAATTCCTCAGTCGAAAGCGTGGCGACAGGTTGCAGAAACGCCGCCATCTTGCTTTCAAAATTACGACAGTACTCCGTCAACTCTGTGCTCGACACTTTGGCAGTAGGTGGTGATCCCCTGACATGCATTATCCCACATCTATTCGGCATCTCGTCCTCGTTTGGATACTCACAGTGATTGTAGTAATCGACCGAATGTACAACACGTAAGTACAATACCAGTCTGTCGAGTACCTATAAAAAAAACGATTGACGAGGTTAACTTATTGTTTCTAACTTCGTTTTAACGCGAGTTTTCGTATCGACATATTTAAGTCTTGTTGGAAGTTAACCTTGATAAGGGTGGGATCTCTCTCGATAGGACCATCGCCATCACCTCCAAGCTGACCTTCTTCTTGATCACCTGACATACCCAGCAATTCTTCCTCCTCTGCTGAAGCTTCCTCAATCAGATAGTCCGTTATATTTTTTAATACTGGATTCTTCGAAGACAGTCCAAATGCCTGCAAATATGTGAAATGTCAGATTTGATTAAAACAATTTTTACAATATAACAGTACGGAATATAAAAGAACATACAGCTTGCTCTACTTCATGCGTATTCGGAGCCGCCTTATTCTCTTTATTATCCTCGTCTGGCTTTGTGGTAGTATCATCTTTCTTCTCCTCGTTCCACAAACCAACTCTGTTATCCAAATTATGAACAATTTTAGCACTAAGCTTGATATCATGCCTCACGATTTGTTTGTGAGATGTCAGTCCATTTACAGTACGAATTCTACGTGAGAGGTCCCTATTTACTATAGCACCAAGTTCGCAGTCTCTGAGCTGGATAAAGAAAGATTGTTATTTTTAATGGTTTTGTTACAGTACAGATATAGATACAGATTCTCAACTAACCCGAATGTTGTTCAAGCTCCAGCATATTTCTTTTATGTTTACTTGTCGTTCAAATGACACCCAACCTCTGCGAAACCATCGTCTCTCTGGTTGAGGATCTGCTATGGCAACTCGCAAAAATCCAGGGAAGCGTTTGCACATCTATATACATGAACATAATAGTTTTTATCATTTATAGTTTTTCTTCGTAGGCATCTTGAATATTTTTTAATTACAAATATAGGTCTTCATAATGATTAGCATTTACAAGGCAAATTATTGGTAGTCTATGCAACTAACCGCCTCAACTTCTGCTTTAGTGATTGTTGGTGCCAAATTACGAAGAAAAATACTGCTTGTTTTGTGCAGTGCTCTTGGTTCTTTTTCCTTGTCCTCACTGGCCAGGTCTATTACAGCTTCCGGTTCAATGATAGATTTTTTGGGTTCTATGGGTTCAGCTTCCACTTTGTTTTCTTGGTCCTCTTCTTTACCCTCACCTTCATCTACATTTTCGTTGCTGGCATCCATTTTTTCATTAACCACTGTAAATATTGAATGAACCTTATTTTTGGAAAGAGAAATTAAATATTGATTTATTACTGATACTTACGCGTTTCCGCCTTTGGCGTGTCCGGTTTATTGCTGTCGCTACCCGATGAACTACTGCTGCTACTGCTGCTACTGCTACTATTGCTCTCTGTACGCTTGCGCTTCTTGGTATTGATTTCTTCAGGTTTGTCTGCAAACGAAACATTTGTATTAGTAATACCACAAACAATTTTACAAAAAAAATTCCTTCTTTATCCTTAATATATGATTAAACTACCTGTTACATCAGCAGTAAATGATTCATCTGTCTTCTTCGACTCTTCCACACTCTCTTCCAGTGTTTCCCGTTTCTCTGCTATACTACTATCTTTTTCTGCATCTTTGCTTTCTGCGTCAAAATTTTGTCCATTTTTAGATGGCTTTTCTCCCTCTACTTTATTTCCCTCGCTAATGAAATAATATTTAAAGAATTAGAAATGAGGAAATAAATATAAATATAGAAAGACAAATATTCCTTTCAATTGCTTAAGTTACGATCAATTTTGTGCAATATTTCTTTGATTTTACCTATCATTTTTTTTGTCGTTTCCAGGTTTACTCTTTAAGTCCTCTTTTTCTTTAGATGCAGTGTCTTTAGGTATTATAGGATTGGGGGGCTTGATATCTAAGACTTGCAAGTCTTCCTCTGTACCACCTTCTAGTTTTATAACCACTGCATCTAAAAGATGTAGCAGAGAATCGGCTTGATCAGCATCAACGGAAACCTTGTCTATTTCAGCAGAATCGAGCATTTCCAGGAAGACTTCAACACGTTTCTAAAACATGGATAATTATGGAAAATAAATAAAATGAAGCTTTGTGTACATTTGTATTTACAGCGTAAAACATCATTAAAAAATGTACTCACCTTTAGAGCTGCAACTTGTTCATCTTTTCTTTTCACCGATTCCTCTGGATGATACTTTATTTTGAACCTGGTAATCAATAAAGAAACAACATGAGTGATGATAAATTACAAAAATGCAGGATGCAAAAAATTACTGAAGCAAACGGATGTACAGTTCAAACGCATTTAAGAAGTAGAATTTAAAAATGTATTCTATATATTGTATCAAAATTGACTTTTAACATGTGCGCGTAACGTATTATCGTTGACTATTATTTATTATGAAGGTAATGTCATTTTACATGACTCAAACATAAAATTTTAAGAGTACCTGCACCAAAGTACTATTCTGTCATGTGACCTGATATTTAGTACTTAATAATTATTAAATACAATTTGAAAATTCACAAACAAATAAAACCAACTATAAGCAGGGGTAGGTGCTTGAATGTTGTCATATTCGAGAGTCTTGCAATTTATATTTTAAAAACACATTTAACGAGAATTCAAAGAGAAATGCACATAGTATGCATTTGTTATGAATTATGATTTGAATTATGACTATTATATATCCCATCCGTATCTAGAGCAAAAAATGTCATTGTGATTAAGCATAATGTACAATTATTTTTTAGAACAATTATTATAAGTATGACTGTATTATCAACATTGTCAGTTACAGAATGAAGCCTCACCTGTATTCTGATATTTTTACTTGGATTCAGTTTTCTCGTCGACTATGGTAATGATAGTATAGATCTCAAATGGAAAAACAATTGTGCGGGTTTAGAACGCGGCCTACCACGAGCGTGTTTGGGCTTTGCGCGCCCAGCTCGCATTTTCATTTAACTACCTAATAGACACCTCGATTCTTCTGCGATGCGCGATACGCGGAATTCATAAAATATCGTACGAAAAAATAAACGGGCGAGGTGACCTGTGCCCAAGGCATAAGACGATGGCGGCTGTATGCTGTAGGGATAGATAAAGCTGGTCATATTGCTTGAAATTACTGACAAATTCATGTCTGTAATTCAATAAAAATTATAAATGGATTGCATCCCCGCCCTCCCTTCCTTCCTACCCTTTTTCAAGATATGCACAAATCTGCATTATGTGTGTACAGAACAGATTAGCACACCTTTCTATTAATAATGCTGAATCGAATAATTAATTTTAACGTGCAAATTGACATGTGAAAAACTAGCAGTAATCTGTTATACCCAAGGTTGAAGTTAATCATGATATTTGCCCTTAGAAAAAAAAAGATAGGATGAAGCTATTGACGTCCTATGGAGTAATTTGCCCAAACTACCAATTTCCCTATAATGAATCTGATAAACAAACGTAAATTATATACCATTCCTCATCCTTGTGTGCAACGAAGAATTCATTCAGTTGTTGACGTCTGAACTCCAACTTATATTCGTTATAGCGTTTAATAGCTTCTTCATCTGTAATCGTGTCTTCCTGGGTGCCAAGGAACGCCTTAAACGACATCATCGGCGGCTGCGTCTCAACATTTGAGTTGCTGAAATTTCCAGCTACCTCACGACTGAAACCGATACATTAACTGCCTTTATAAAAGAGCTATTAAAGAGATTTATCATAATGGTCTGTCTATTGCTACCTTAATTTGGCCAAGAGTTTAGGAGTCAAGCGACTCCGTTTTTGTATACTTCCAATAAATCCTG
The DNA here is from genome assembly GCA_038496175.1 of Ampulex compressa. Taxonomy (NCBI): domain Eukaryota; kingdom Metazoa; phylum Arthropoda; class Insecta; order Hymenoptera; family Ampulicidae; genus Ampulex; species Ampulex compressa. The sequence goes on along the minus strand of JBCFXI010000072.1, from coordinate 268,442 downwards.
CTCTTTTCATAATTATGTTTTTTGTACCTTGTAAAGCTATGCAGATTAATCAAGCAGCACATGAAGATTGCTATAAACAGAAACAGAAACATACCTGCTGCTGTTGCTATGGTTGCCATAGTGATGATTGGCATGGTGAGGTGGAGGATAATGATCGGGACCCCAGGAGCTTCCACCTCCGGCGCCGCCACCACCACCATAGTAGTCGTGCCCATAGCGTGGTCTATCGTCCCAATCCGTCCTCATCCTCTTCATGGGTGGCGCTATTTCTTGTGATCGAGCAGGACTGTAGCGATCACGTCCACCACCGCCACCTCCACCACGGTAATCCCGATACTCTAAGCGCTGTCTAGGTCGGCTGGACCATTCCCTAGAATAATTATCTATGTCACAACTACTAAAAGCGATTACATACCATATGATATGCTCAGTTTCAAGATGCCACATAGGTATAAAATATTCGAAAAAACATTTTGGTTAAATAGAAAACCTCTTACCTGTCAACCCAATCATCGCGTCTACGGTCGTCCCTTCTGCCCTCTCGAGAATAAGACTCTGTCCTCTCACCTCTGAATTTGTCGCGTCTTTTTCTATCATATTCGTCGTCCGAGTCTGCCATTTTTTCTAATACGTCAATGCTAAATCTGAAAAAATCGCATATAATCAGCCATTATGAGCACCGACGTTTTCAGTTGCCTGATTCTATCAAGCCTTGATTCAAGACTCCGCTATGCAGCATGCGTGCTTCACCGAACGCGAGTAACGTCGAATTCGGAGTACTACAATGCGTATGGGTTAAGTAAGCGAGCAGAATCTGTTTCTCTCGTCGGGCGTAGCAAAAGCTTTAAACGAATTGTAACATAAAGAGCATAATCGATAATATTTTGTACACGTAAAAAATCACTTCATTGCTACTTTCTGTGCCGTAAATGCGAGTACTAACGGTATTGAGAGAAAGCGTTCGAAAAACGCGCGGATGTTAATTTTAAGGCGTTTCGAGCTATTATCCGGTAAAAAATCGTACGTAGTCCTCGTAATATTCGATAGGACCACATAAGTACTTGTGTGTATGGGAATTAAAAGCGTAAGAACAGGAGGAACCCACCTATTTCAGGTACTCGATTCAATAAAATTCACAGATGAACTCTACGACTCCACCATGGACGATTTTGCCACCCGTTACCCTGCGTCACCCGATACCCCACCCCGAGAAGCGGCGTCTAAACCGTTGACATCGATTCGACTCTGGTTCTCGATACCGGATGCTGTCGACCACCGCGGAATTTAAAATAAAACAAGGTTGGAACGCGCGACGTGCTGCATATAGATGCGGCCGATGCTCGAAAAAATATCTACACTTTTGATGATTTTAGCATCCGCATATTTTCGTAAAGTATGCTCTCGCATACTCGAAGCGCATTACTTAAAAACGTGGGCTTTATTAACCTTGAATATCATGGAGTTGTAAATCCCATCTCCATGAAGACATTATTTAAACTTGATATCGTAGTTAAGATCTTTAAATTTATTTATATAAAGATCTGCATTGGCAAAGAGTATATATCACAAATCGTTATAACACCCGTTGCGCAGAATATCCGGTAGCGAGATTCCATGAAACTTAATTATATACCAGGAGCATAGAAGTTTTACAGTAAGAATCGCCTCTGATGTTATATCGTATTAAAACTGCATCGAAAAATAATGATTATTCGCCGCTAGTAAAAGATAACAAGGACTCAGGCAATAATTTTCCCTCGAATAAATTTCAATACCTCCTTATGCAGTATCGAAGCAATCGTTGAACATCTGTTTAATCCTAATTACCGCCTCTGCGCTGTGGCTTTTTCCAATTCTTATTAATGTCTTGGGCTTTTAAATTACTGTATTACTTACTGGAAATCCGCGCTTATCTCACTCTTTCCCGGAGAAGATGCAATGGTAGATTACAAATTTTTATTGTCAGCTTGACGGACTTTCTTGTAGCGAGCTTTAGGCCAACCGCGTACAGCGAGTGTATTCCTCTATCATTGGTATTACAAGGTTCGCCGAAAAGAACATTGTTAGTAAAATCTCAATTTGCCCATACATCATGTACGGTCTTTCCCCAATTATGATCATATCTTATGTTCAGGATATTGGTATTTACTGAAACCTTATTATGAGATATGAAGATGCTAAAAATAATTCTACGATCACGCAGTGTTATTACACGATGAATCGACGTTTCGCCTTCTTTGCAGAACACACGCAAAGTGTGCGTACTTGTGAGATATTTATGTAATCGTAAGTTCTCCGCTTGCATTTCTCGAAGAAGGCGTTAGAAAACTCAGCGTTAAATTGGATTAAAATATACGGTTACAGGGTGGAAGATGGACGACAGCTTAAAAATGCACTTGATTTTCCTCTCTAACAACTTCGCATTATCCTGCAAGTGGTTCCACACCTATTGACTTTAAGAGGTCACAATTCAAGATAACACAAAATTTGATATTTCACATCAACGATTACATCAATTTTAGTAATGATCATAACAACAATGCAATAATGCAATTTTCTTCAATTATACGTTAGATATCGACATAAGTGATCGAAGAAACACCCGATGTTTCTTATTGCCGTCATCTTATCTCACGTTCTTTATTGATATAACAGTATATTTAATCTTTTACAATCATACATAGGCACAGATTTCATCTTTTATTCATTGGAGCCAACGTGGAAAGACGTTCATAAAGTACCTCACTTTGTACATACCCATTGTCATAAACTCTGCGTAATGTCACTCTCCATTGTATTTCTGCCACATGTTACGAAGAGGCATACGTAATTTCAACCATCCCTTGCACATTTTCATGATCGAATATTACACTCGATTCTTTCCAATTCTATTATTTTATCAGTCGCAATCACCGTCTAGCCAGAAGACTGAGTCATCTATTATTGGAGGATGAGCCACGACAGGAATTAAGCGGACGATTTGCATGCCGCCTTATCCCAAACACATAAATTACCAGTCAAGCACAGCGACATTCTTCCGGTAGTTTCTAACCCGGGTCCCAGTGACAAGGACCTGCGGCCTCATGCATTTTTCAGATCGCGTACTGATCTTACGTTCGTTTGTCTCAAAAGTCGTGCGTACTGATCTTACATATACTTGATCCGGAAAGGTGGAGATTTCGTGCGCACTGTTCTTTTGGTTCTTTTGCCAGTCAATCGAGAGATCAGAGTCGTCGACTATGCATTTTTCAGATCACATACCAATTCTTACGTTTGTTTATCTTAGAAAACGTATTCTCACATATAGAAAGCTTGTTTATGGGAGGATGCTTCTTTGCTTTCTTTACACATAGATACCTCAGATTTTACGTTTGGATTGTTAAAAAATAGCGTTATTACATTTGGAGATTTCCTTTATGGGGGGATGTTCCTGTGGTCGGTGCTCAGCACGTTGCGCAATTGGTACATAAAGCTTACTATATTAACATCTTACACACCCTAAATGAAAATCTCCTGAAAAAATAAAACTTTAAAAAAATGCAAATGTATTGTAACGTTATATTAGCAAAAAAGGGGCCATAAAATAAGAACTATTAAGTGCGTAACTATGCTTCCGTTGTTTTTCTCCCGAAATCCAAGATTTTATTGAAAAAAAGTGGTTATACATTTATGATTTAAAGTATTGTTCATCATTGTCCACTATCGTCCCTCATCTTTTGGGCAGCGCACAAATTCCGCATTGAAAAAACCACTGCTTACTGCTAAAAGCATCTATAGCAAAACAGTGGTAGTAAAGTTGCACACCTAACATTTGTTTATAGATACGATAATACAAAAAAAAATAATTTTATCGCATAGCAGCGGAACAAGATCGGACAAAAATGTATGAAAAAAAAAATCGATTATAGAAAAACACCTTTTAGCGAATCGAAAGAAATTTGGGATTTGGGAGATAGCCTTCGACAGGGCGAAGATCTAAAGCAAATTTAGATGATAGAGGGTTAACCTTCGGTGATTCTGGCTACTTATCCAGAATGCAGGACAGCGTGGTTATACCTCGGGGGGTGCTGAAGGAGTGCGCTCCAATTTGCATCGGCACTCCGCGTGGCATCATCCCACGAGGACGTGGCGTGCATTGTGCATCTCGGGGAAACTCCTGAAGAACGATGACGTAGGCACGAGCCCATAGCCGGCAACCAGTCGCGACGCTTCCCTCGTAACGCACGGCCGCACGCGGTAGAAAGAGCGAAACGATAATTACTCATTGCCACCCACGATGCGCCGCCTTTTGTCCACGGATGCTGCTACCTTCGTTCACTCGGAATAGATCCTTTCACCGTTGGGGGTATCCTTATATATAGGAGTTTTCAGTCGGGATTTTCTTGGCAATGGTTCAAAGATCGGTGCCGCTATAGAGACGAGGGAGCCGGCACGGAATCTTGATTGAGGACGTATCGTTCGAGGTGATCGAAATGAGGAAGGTTTGGAGTGGTGCTCCCCTTACGGCGATTGTACTGCTTGTTGCCGTTGTCCTTTACGACTCAGGTAAAGCAATCGCTCGGCTGTTCGTGATCGTTTATGCGTATTTTCTAATTCGAGCAAAACGATTGTCGAGGAGCTGATGTCTTTTAAGATCTGCTGTAGTGGTGCAGTAATATAAGAAGACCCTTAATTAACGTGTTCCGAGTAAAACAAAAAAAGACGCTATCGGTTGAACGTACAGAATGCTCCTTTGGCATAAGGAGTATTAGAAAGATTGTTTTCATCTGATACGTATCAGTGGAATCGTTTCTTTAATATTGTAGGTCAAAGTGTATCAGAAGTGCAGCGATTACATTGGACTTGAATCGTTATCAGTTTACAGATGCAGTTATTAAACAAATCTATTTTATAGAGAGAATTAGTGAGTTAAATACATTTCAAATGTAAAGTGATGCTTGAGTTTTATATTGTTACAATGCGATCTATACATTGTATGTCGTTATATTTCTTGACAAGTTTCTATTAATACTGGATGATACACTGGATTTTTCTTACACGACATTACTTGTTTTCAGGGGCACACGGCAGTGACAGCAGTAACGTTGCATTCAGTAAGTACAATACGGTAATAACCATTCACGGTAAATTACGTCACAAGATAATCTTTAGTCAAGATAGAATCATTTGTGTATACTTCAGCATAAGAATACTACGAACATTACGAAACCTTGTTAGCAATCGTATAAATTATCGCTCGAATCAAGATCAACCTATTTTTCTGCACCCTTAAATAGTCAATCGGTAATCAAATAAGCTTTTACATGCTGGTATCGAAAATTAAGTATATAAATACAATTTTTTATATTTGTGACCTTGGCTATTTGTACTAAGTAATAACTCTTACTAATGGGTCTTACGTAAATTCCATTTTTACTTTGTTATACAACCATTTACCGATAAATCACAATGGGAAGTATCAAAACATTAAAAATCGATATGCATTCTTTTTTAAATTCATTTGTGGCACCGAGTGCTAAGATCATTTCGCCTATGATCTACTGTTTAACCCCCCCGATACTAGCGCGTACGTCACAGATACATGACTTGCTTCTGTGCATCTAGAGTGCGAGATAATTTGTGAAAGGGGTGGAGCTCTTGTTTATGCTTTCTTCGGTTTATTCCTTTAAATTTATAGTGTAAAAATATAATTCAACAGTATGAATACATAAATTTTCTTGATGAAAATCTCCCTAATTAAGCATATATGTATCTGAGAGATATCGCACGACTATATTTATCGGGTAGAAACAGCGAGTACTGGAAGGTTTAAGTGGTTTCCGAACCACAAGAGCTACGGTACACATATCACATTGAAAAAACCAGATATGATGTGCGCGATTTGAACCCGGGTGTCCTGCGTGGAAGTTCGAAGGGTTCTATCCATTACACCACCGTGGCTCTCAATCAACCAATATCCTTTCCCTAGGCAGCGCCTCGGCAAACGCGTACGCGGGTGCTTCCGCTTTTAGCAGCGCTAGTGCCTTCAGCAATTCGTTCGCCGGTTCCGCTGGTCTTCCTGGTGACGTGACTGGCGGCTATGACGGGCACAAGGGTATCCGCAGCTACGACAGCAGCGGCGCGGGTAATTTCAACGCCGGAGCTGGATCTCAGGCCGGCTCCACGGGCCATGGAGTAAAGGGAGGCGCGAAGGGCGGCAAAAATAGCGAGGCCTGTGCAAAGTGCAAGTGGGAGAACGACGATTATTGGGAGAAGGACGAGGAGGAAAACGAGCCGGAGGAAGAACAGAACGAAGACGAGTGCGACGACGGAGATGATGGGCAATATAAGCCTGGAAAGCATCATTCACACAAAGCCCCACACTCTCCCCCGGGAGTGGTGAAAATAGGCGAGGTTCCCCCAGGTGTCTTTGGAGGAGCTCCAGGCGGTCCTGGAGGAGCTCCAGGCGGACCTGGAAAAGCTCCAGGCGGACCTGGAGGAGCTCCAGGCGGGCCTGGAAGAGCTCCAGGTGGACCTGGAGGAGCTCCAGGTGGACCTGGAGGAGCTCCAGGGGCACCTGGATATCCGGGATCGCCGCCGTCGAGTCCATCCTGGAATCAAGGTGCTCCGGGTGGTTCTGGACCGCAGAATTTACAACCTGGAGCGCCTTGGAGTCACGGTTCCGCGGGACCCAGCGGCTTTGGACAGGGGAAATCGCAACCTGGAGCACCATGGAGTCAGACTACTTTGGGTCCACATGGTTTTGGACCGCAAAAAGATCAATCGAAAACACCCTGGAGTGGTGCACCCGGCGGATCTGCACCAGGTGCATTTAGACCTGGTAGCAATACTGGATGCTCGGGATCAACGCCAAGCTCTAATTGTGGTCAAGGACCTGCAGGTAATTTTTTTTAGATTTTATTCTTCTCCGTAACCTATAATAATTTATTATATGTTTAGGCAGGTATTTAGTTGGTTATTTTATATCATGATGTAGGAAGTGGACTACAAGGACCGTTAAAAATTGGGGGAATAGGCAATGTTCCAAATACACCAGGTTCTTATCCTGGTGCGCCGACATTCGGGCACCCAGGAAGTCCTGCAGGAGGAGTTCCTCAAGGAGCACCAGGATGTTCGGGACCTGGAAGTTCTGGGAACTGTGCACCTGGAAGTGGGCCATATGGTACACCTTCTTATGGAGCTCCAGGTGCAGATACTACAGGCAGATACCCTGGTGGAACTCCATCTGGAGGATCCGGTCCAGCTGGCACCGGGTTTGGACCGGGTAAGGTTATATCACCAAATGAATATCATAAATATAAGTATACTCTTATGTTCACAAAGTACAGATGATAAAACTTCCTTATGCTAATACATTTCACTACGAGCAGTACACTCACATGTTTGAAGTGTCGACTTATATCACAAATCCATGCAGTTGTATATAATGATTAGTAATCGACACGAATAGGTTGGCTATTATTATATTCTTCGTATCAATCTTACCGCGAAAATTGATTACTTTTTTTAAAGCTTCATATTTCCTCAATGTCTACGAACAAAGATAATATACTCGGAATAAAATCAGAGGATACGAGCGTTGCTTTTATCGTTGCAGGTGGGACGAGACCACCATTTGGAACTGGCCCTTACGCTGGATCAGGAAGTACTACTGGAGTATATGGAGCCACAAGTACGTTTGGACAGGGAAGCGGTCCTTCAGGAAAACCCGAAGGCAGTGGATCGCCCTTCGGAACAACTAAAGGACCATACGGAGGTCCAAGCGCTGGTAGTCCTTTTGGAACTACCGTGAGCCCATTTAGAGGACCAAGTCCTGCTGGAACAAAGCCTTTTGGAACAACCCCAGGGCTATATAATGGACCAAGTGGAGGCAGTGCATTTGGAACAACTAAGGGACCATACAGCGGAACTGGCGGTACCGGGACAGGCCCTTTTGGAACAACCAAGAGTCCTTTTGGAGGGCCAAGTGGCTCTTCCGATACGACAAAGGGTCCGTATGGTGGTGCTGATGGAAGTAGTCCTTTTGGAACGACGAAAGGCCCGCATAGCCCCACAGGCTATGGTCCTTTTGTAACGAGCAAAAGTCCCTACGGTGTACCAGTTATTTCTATCTCCACATTAAGCGATTCTGGGGTAAAGGGCGGTCGAGGAAGACATGGAGGAAGTCCAGGTGCAGGACCTTATGGACAAACAACGGGAGCGAAACCTTATGGATCTGGAACTGGAAGCACGTTTGCGACTGCGAGTGTCGGAACTTCAACCACCGGTACACACAGCACTTTCGGTGGTGCGGGAACCAAACCATCATATGGTGCACCCGGAAGTAGCACAGGACCGTATGGAGGAACGGGAACAACTAAGCCTACGTTTGGTACTGGACCATTTGGAGGAACTGGGACGATCAAGCCGTCGTTTGGACCTGGAACACATGGTCAAACTCCTGGAAGCGGAACCGGTCCATTTGGAACAACCAAACCATCCTTTGGAATTGGATCTACTAAAACTGATTATGGAACAGGTGGATGCACTCCTGGAAGTCCCGGTTGTACAAGTTCGAGTCCTACTTTTGGAGGAGCTCCAGGAATTGGCCAAGGCCCCTCAGGTCATAAACCTTACGGACCTGGAGTAGGTCCAAGTGGTGCTGGATGTACTCCTGGAAGTCCAGGCTGTACAGGTTCGAGTCCTACTTACGGAGGAACTCCAGGAATCGGCCAAGGCTCTCCTGGCCACACACCTTACGGACCTGGGGTAGGTCCAAGTGGTGCCGGATGCGCTCCTGGAAGTCCAGGTTGCTCAAGTTCGAGTCCTACTTATGGAGGAACGCCAGGAATTGGCCAAGGCCCTGCCGGTCATAAACCTTACGGACCTGGAGCAGGTCCAAGTGGTGCTGGATGCTCTCCTGGAAGTCCAGGCTGTACAGGTTCGAGTCCTACTTACGGAGGGACTCCAGGAATTGGACAAGGCCCTTCAGGTCACAAACCTTACGGACCTGGAATAGGACCAGGTGGTGCCGGATGCGCTCCTGGAAGTCCAGGTTGTACAAGTACGAGTCCTACTTACGGAGGGACTCCAGGAATTGGACAAGGCCCTCTAGGGCAAAAACCTTACGGACCTGGAGTAGGACCAAGTGGTGCTGGATGTGCTCCTGGAAGTCCAGGTTGCACAAGTACGAGTCCTACTTATGGAGGAACACCAGGAGTTGGTCAAGGCCCAGCCGGTCATAAACCGTACGGACCTGGAGTAGGTCCAAGTGGTATTGGATGCGCTCCTGGAAGTCCAGGTTGCACAAGTACGAGTCCTACTTATGGAGGAACGCCAGGAATTGGACAAGGCCCTCTAGGGCAAAAACCTTACGGACCTGGAGTAGGACCAAGTGGTGCTGGATGTGCTCCTGGAAGTCCAGGTTGCTCAAGTTCGAGTCCTACATATGGGGGAACGCCAGGAATTGGCCAAGGCCCTGCCGGTCATAAACCTTACGGACCTGGAGCAGGTCCAAGTGGTACTGGATGCGCTCCTGGAAGTCCAGGCTGTACAAGTGCGAGTCCTACTTACGGAGGAACTCCAGGAATTGGACAAGGCCCTCTAGGGCAAAAACCTTACGGACCTGGAGTAGGACCAAATGGTGCTGGATGTGCTCCTGGAAGTCCAGGTTGCTCAAGTTCGAGTCCTACTTATGGAGGAACGCCAGGAATTGGCCAAGGCCCTGCCGGTCATAAACCTTACGGACCTGGAGTAGGTCCAAGTGGTGCTGGATGTTCTCCTGGAAGTCCAGGGTGTACAGGTTCGAGTCCTACTTACGGAGGAACTCCGGGAACTGGACAAGGCCCTGCCGGTCATAAACCTTACGGACCTGGAGTAAGTCCAAGTGGTGCTGGATGCTCTCCTGGAAGTCCAGGTTGCACAATTCCGAGTCCCAGCTATGGCAATGGTCCAGGAACGGGAAGTGGAAGCAAGCCTTATAGCGCAAGTCCAGGAACGAGTGGCAGTGGTTGTACTAGTAGTGGAGGCTGCGGTGCTTCTGGAGGTGGAAGTGGATGCAATGCTGGATCGTGTGGGGGACCATCCGGTACTAGAAACGGTTGCAGTGGAAATGGCGGGTGCGGTAGTTCTTCCGGCTGTAGCAGTGACTCAACGGGTCGTAGACCATGTGATCAATCCGGATCTCCTGAAGGAGTTTTGAAAGCTTCTGGACCAGTGGGAGGTGGCTCTTTTCCAGACCAATATGGAGGAATCCCAGGTACGGCTTGAGATCATAAGTACATTTATTTAGATTACACAAGTAGAATTAAGTTTCAAAATACTTGTATCATTAGTACTTATAATATGTTTAATGCTGAAAAGTTAATTTTAATATTACTCATTAAACAAAGAATTTTAAAATTACCTTCATGTGTAAACTCGATCTAGGTGGACGACCTGGCGGAACTGGAGGGCCATATCAACCAAATTCGGCAAATCCTTTCTTGAACGGACACACGATTGGACCTAACATTGGTAAATCTATAATTTAATCTATAGCAGTCACGAGTAAAGTTGCCTTCATAGCATCAAATAATAATATTATAAAATTAATTTACCAATTAATATTATATATTGTGTTATAAATCAATCATATTCATACAATATTTGCTGAAATTATAAATGCACATTATTCATTTCACATGGAGCAAAAATAAACAAATTGATTTTACTGTATCGACAAAAAAGAACTTTATGACGACATTAATTTTATATCTGGTCAAACTTTATACAGACACTTTTTCATAAAAGTTTTAAATTTAGAAAAATCTTTAGCATTTAGACAATAACTTTAGACAACACCGTAAAATCAAGACAATATATCATTATACGAGTATCATAAAATACATCCAACAAAATGAGGTGCATTTAGTGCTTCATAAACGATATTGTCTTTCTGTTTCGTTTATAAATCAGGCGGTTCAGGAGGTTCTCAGCCTTGGTCGAACACCTCGGCTCGGCCTATCGGCAAAGGCAACCCTTTCCTCCAGGGTAGTCCCGGTGTTGGATTGGGAGTTGGCGGTGGAGTGGGCATCGGACCCACCAGTTCGTGGAACGCGATTACATCCGGACACGGCGGTACTCACGGACCGAAGAACGACGAGAACATATTTCCTCTCGGTGGATCAGCAGTGAAGCCCATTGGCAAGGACAATCCGTTTCTCACGGGAAAGAAACGGGGCGACATAGAGATCGATTCCAAGGATGATGATTCTGAACCCGGAAAGAACAAAGGTAGAAACTTATCTCTTGGGAATTGTTGACCTTAAGGCCCATATTAATATTGTAACTACTGTAGTAGTCAAACATAACCGACATTATGGCTTTCAGAATTTAATTAATATCGAAAATCAACAAGCTACCTTTGGACAGTCAACTTGTTAACCAGAAAAAATCGGTGATTTTTTAGGTTCCAGTGGTTATCTTGGAGGAGGCACTAACGTGCCGAAGTTTCCTGGAGCAGGATGGGCAGATACTGGAGCTGGAGGATGTACTGGCGTGAAGGGAGGTTGTCCGCCAGGAAATATTGGGAGCGGTTCTGGTTCTTTCGGTGCTGCACAGGCCGGTTCATTTGCAGGTGCAGGTGCTTTCAGCAACTCGCACGCATCCAGTTCGAGTTTTGCCAGTGCCAACTCTGGGTCCTATGCTGGCAGCGGAGGTATGTCAAGCCGATGAAAGTCAAATGACTTTCGGTCGTTTAAAGCACAGATATAAAAGCAGAAAGAGGTATTGAAATTATGGATGGCCGGCTATCTTTTAAACGATATCAGCGAGAGATTGGTTATTCGATCATTGTACTTCTATAGCCAATATTTCGTTTAGACCGCGATATTATAACCATATCTACACCTCAACTTTTTTACAACCTAACATTTTTCAAAAACAATGTTAAAAAACTATGCAAAAACTTAGGATACAAGTGACATAGGTAAAATAATAGAATTTGAAATGTTCTATGAATCTAATATTAAAGGGCATACACAGGAATTAAAAGGTCACAAATTTTTTCTCACGTCGTTTGTCGGCGATGAAATGTCCGGATTATAAATCTAAGGAGATAAATCTTCGTTCCCGAAGGATCTAATCGATGCGTAGACTCTAACCAAGTGGGAAAATGGCACAAGGTTCGAATTCGCGCGTTATCCAACAGGAGAGCTTGATTGATGTTGTCTTTTCCACAATGATGCATAAATCAAAGGCGCAGCAACTTAATTAATACCGGAGCCTCCCGTTTAGCGCGGTTTCCGTTTCTCGGGACATTGAACAATGGAAGATCATAAACCGGATGCGCTATTAGCTGGGCATAAGAAACGTAGTTTGTTTCCGCGATAGGCGGATGCTGATTAACCGAAATCAATAGTAAAATTGAATTCCACAGGGCCTGGGAACGCTTTCGGCCATGCGAACGGCGGAAGTTGGTCTTCCAACGGCCCGACCAATGGTGCATCCAGCGGTGCATCGGCTTATGCAAGCAGCAGCGCTGGCAGTGAGTCTTGAAAGATTATTTCGCCATGTCAGTGATCGGCAAACTTATTAGTCAAAAGAGCCAAATGTCAGTAATAGAACAATATTTTTTTTTTTGGAAGCCATATTTACAAGAAATCTATTGTAGAAAGACTAAGAACTAATGATATATGATAGATAGGATTGGACACGCTCCATGTACCAGATTGCCTTTTTCCTTCACTATAATGTCTAATTTGTAATCTCATAACGCTTAAAAAGATGATTTCTGTGATAGTCCTTGCACCTTTACAGAATCACATAACAAAGTGAGAGAGGAGTATCAGGGGTCCGTTTCACAAAACTTACTTATCTTGTATTACAAGTTTTTTCTTCAAATATTCAATATAAATTAAAAACAAAAACTTGTAATACAGGAACTGTAAGTTTTATGAAACTGGCCTATATTATTTTAAATATTGCGTTATTACTATTGACAATTAAAAAGTATACCTAATGCAGTAACTCTGAATAATCGGCTTTTCGACTTTAAGTACTCAATAAAAAAAAATTAAATACTTATCACAATGAATCATAATCCTGTTTATTAATAAAAAGAATTTTTTATTATCAAAATATTACATGGCGCATCGTCATTATTCGTGGTAGAGTCATATCCAAAACTATTCACCTTGAACTAGGGTTAGGCTGATTGAGAAGTTATCAATAATGTACAGATAAGCGATGTCATTTACCGATAAAATGATTACGGATAATATGAATGCACGATGTTTTACTCGAATGCTTGGAGCAATGTAGTTTTTATGAAAAAATACATATGTGATGTTTATGACTATGTTATTAATCGGTTATTGATATTATCTGTAAGTAAAACAGTTGCGATAATTATATCGACAATCAATAAGCCTACATCTACCTTGAACAATCGTTTAGCAGCTTCGGCCACCTTGACCCGTGTGATTTTTCTGACTCATCGTTTCAGGTTGGTCAGGCGCTGGACCGGTGGGCGTGAAAGGATGATTTCTCATGTAACATCGAAAGCCGAATAGCGCGAAGAGATTCCTAAGAAAATGCACACACATCAGCCGCATTGGCGAATACCGTATTTGATTAAACTAACGCGTTCGATATCAACGTGTTTCTATTATTCTTGCTTGTTATTCCTATAATACATATCGTTTTTGTAAATACACATAAAAAGTACGTTTTACCAAAAGAAAAAAACTTCGTTCTTTACCTGGTTTCAATGCGCAATAATATATATGTGTATAAATAATGTTAATCGATTAAGTATTTATCCTATAATCATTAAATTCTGCATTCGAGAATTAGCTGGAACATTGTCGTTCATTCGCAACAATCGGTAAAGGAAAAGAAGTATTATATATTATACCGCCGTATAAAAGAGCATTATGGTAACTGGAACTGGTTTCAAAGGAACAAATATTAGCATAGTGTGCCAAACATCTCGGATATTTATTCTTCTCCGAACCTAGGTAAAATACTCACAATCGAGATTCCTTTAAACGCTTCTCAACTTCTCCGGCTTGTTCGGAAAGAAGAAATAGGATTTAAATAATGATTTATCAGAAACAGGGAACGGTCGAAGAAAAAGGTAAGAGTCGGCGAGTCAACGGACCAAGATAAATATTTCTTTAAAAAGATAAAAGTCAAAAGCGACGTTGTGTGAGGAACCTCTGTCTATTCTCGCTAAACGTATGTAACACGCATTTTCGTAGAAAAATACGTGGTTTGGTCGCTAACGTTTTAACGTACAAGGACCGGAATTCGTGTATAAAACTGACCGATGCCGCTTTCAGGAGAGCAGTTTCATTTTGGTTATATGATAAATGTACCGCAAAAAAAAGTAACCCCTCACTATTTGACTTTCATTTAATCCATCTGCTGGCGGCAATATCTGAACAATAATGAAGAATCGTTGGGGAAAAATATTCATTTACATAACATTGCTGAATGCATTCTATTGTAAGTATACTTCACGTTACATTCTGCGCTTTATGATTATGTTTATGATCTGTTTCTCTGAACGATACTGCGGTTATAGGTTTTTCAAATGAAATTCACTCTTTTACAAATCAAGTGCTTCCACACATATCTTATATTTAAAACACATCAAATAACAATAGTAGAGTCACACTATATACATATACTATATACATATGTACGTATACCTAAATCTATAAACGATTCTTCTTGAATTATTATTATTATTGAATTACTGAATTATCTGCGCATAGTTTTCATACATATCTTCATCTCCATATGTAATTATGTAATTGTATGAGTTATAATAAAATGTATGATTTCTTACTATGAAATTAACATTATTTGATATTTTTTAAACATCATATATATGTAAAAGTACTTGATTTGTAAAAGGATGAATTTCATTTGAAAAACCTCTAACGTAAATGTTCAGAGATTTGCGTATAATAAAACACGATCGGTCTCCCTTTTTCAGTCGCGTACACCAAGGCGGATTTCTTATTCCCTGATCATATAAAAAATGATTCCGATGAATATCATCAGGCGTGGTTTGAAAGCGGTGATGCAAGAAATACTGAATCAGACGATAACACTAAATTTGTAGGAGGGCACGATGATTTACATTATCGATTATCCGCTAACAGGTAAACGCAAAAGGCTACTCTAACTCACAGGCTACTCACAGATGTTAATACCACCATTATTTGCTGCATATCGCCTTCCAATACGCGAAACACAATAGTATTTGAATAGTAGAATATAGTGCACGGTAGAAATATCAAGTGTATTAGAAAACTGCTTTTCTATAAATTCTTAGGATTTAATACAGAATATCTTCAGTATTAAAGATCTGCTATTTATATAAAATAATTTAAATCCAAATTTTATCCAGTGGCTCTATGTTTTCCCATACGCTTTATATCTGTAAGCTCTATTGCGTCACTTAAGAAAAGAGCTTGAGTATCTCAATACTTATAGAAAACTGCATAAGAAAAGTCAATGTCATTCTAGGTACATCCCTTTTCATCACGGTCACATATATCCCGGGTGGCCAGGTAGAAACGTAGCTTCCCACGGAGAGACAAATACCCATGCTATCTCGCACGGAACTGGATCTTTCGATGTAAACTCGCACAGTAGATCGGAAGCTTCGGTTGGATCATCGAATTTCCCAAACTCTTGCTGTCCATACGGTCCTGTTAGTGGATCATCACGAAGTGACAGTACGACTAGTGTAGAAAATTCGTGGAATCCTGACGGCCATTTCAGTGGATCATCACGAAGTGGGAGTAAAGCTAACTCTCAAAATGCTTGGAATTCTCATGGTCATTCCGCTTCGAGCGCCGCAGCATCGTCGTCGTCCGCCTCTTCCGGTTTTCTGGGAGGATTTTCCTCTTCGGCAGCGGCAGCAGGTGCCTCTGCTGGAGTAGCCTCTGCCAGCGCAGCTGCCAGCTCTTCTTCTTCGAGCAGCAACGGTTTTAGGAATTCTGGGTCCGTATTTCAAGGACTGACACCTTTAATTTTAAGAAGCGACCACGAAGATTCGAACAATTCCGAGGAGGAAGAAAAGGAACGCTTAGTCTTCAAGGACTGAGTATGTGATCTTTCGACTCGAGAGATTTGGTGCTGGTAATCGAGCGACTTTGTGCCAACATTTAATAATTACTAAAAAGTATGGAAGGTTTTCTATCATGTTAGACCATCATAATTACTAAGATGTATAAAAATTCATACATTGTTTAGATGTACAAGAGTAATAAAATGTGTTTTTTTTTCATACTTTTATTTTTTGCTAGCTTGCAACTTATTTCGTTACAAGTAATTTTATTGCTATCGTATAAAGCTAAACGTTATTTTATCATTTGACGGGTGTCCTTTCCATGTTTGCATTGGACCTTCCTATTCGTCGCAAGTATTCTTTCTATTCAAAATTAGCATTGGTCCATGTCAAGGATTTACATGTCTCAGCACAGAGACTGATTTCGGATTCAAATAGTGTTAATGCATGACGTCAATGGCAAAATACGCGGCCAATGTAATTTCGTCCATTACGATATGTAACCGTAAATTTATTCACGTCACGGAGTACGAAATGAAAATCTTCGATTTAAACGATGCGGGTAAAGACAAATAAGAATGCTTACGGGAATACCACTTATGTCACCTGCATATTCCGAACGTATCCGCAAGTACGAAGTGTGCGTGTAAACAACTACTTTTGAATTATTCATGAGAGTCTGCACTGGCATACGTGTGATCGTGTATATAAATACATTGTCCGTATCGTCGATAGCTAAAAAAGCCGTTCTTCTCCTTCGATTTTCCGTCTTAAAGAGACGTATATCAGACATCGTAAGACGTATTAACAAGGAAGCATAGCCTTGTAATTCCAGAAATACCATTTGTGGTTAGCCGTTTTAAATTGTATGATTTTCTTAAGCAAACCTGTGTTCTGTAAGTACATTATTTCCGACGAAAAAAGGACACTGTTTCTCCGGAGGCAGTGCGCCGATTTGAATAAAGAGATTTATGACATGGGCATGGTCGATTTAACATAGCGAAGCCATCCATAACGGTCATTAAAGCTAATCAACATGTGCGGTGTCCGAGATAAGGTTTCCTTCCTTGCGTATGTAATTATCACCGGGGCGTAACATTGCATCGGTTTATCACAATGCGGAACCGAATACAGATCTACGTTGGTTATACGCTGGCCGAATTTACGAGCGGTAGACGACACAACCGGAAAGCAAGTAGAATTGTGTCAAGGCCATTGCGAGAAAAAAGGTGACCCTCTCTTTAGACAAGCCGCATCGGTGACCAATATCAAATCCTCGTTTCTTCGATGTACCGACGTTGATTACAAATTACGATAAATCATCGATTGCACAACGGAGTTTAATAGCAAGTTACGTCGTCTTAGATGAGACTGAAACGGGATATTTTTGCTCGATCGATCGCATGTAGGAGTAGACGTTAATGTCTTTCTTCGCCGGCGATACGATCTTAGCAGACATGTCTTTTATCTTCCGTTTTCGCGGATCAAGCGAGGAGATTATTCGCCGAGGAGCTGCTTGTACAAAGATTTGAGAAAATGCTCGGTAATCTCTGCGATAATGTCCTATTTCTAAATGGAAGGATAAAAATTCAGATGTAACTTTATGATTACAGTTTATTTTTGAATTATCACGATACAGCTCTGCTAAAGCGTTTTTACGTTACACCTAATTGTCATTCCACAGCGGTAAGTACATCATCGTCGGACATTCTTAAACTAGACTCGGACCTTCAGGGATTCTGAATATGTCCCGAGAACGCTCTAATGTCGCGCAGGCGTTTCGCTCGTGACGAAACAAGTGTGCGAGAATAAATAAATATCCAAATGCGTCTCTTTACGCGTCTAATGCTACGCGAAAGGTAGATTCTCGATTCTCGGCCACTATATTCACGATCGCTCTGCTTTTCCTTATCCTCCGTACCCTTGTGTTCGATATTTTTGGTTTTACGCGAAAAACGTGAATTTCAAGAATTTGCTCATTGTTAATAAAATTGTTCTCTCGTGTGTGACCTTCGTTGCGCCGTTGAATTCCACGTTAATCTCCGATCAAGGTGCTTCTTGTCAAGGTTTAAGGTATTTTTCCTGCCGCCACTTTATAGCTACCCTTTCCGTCGGAACCGATGTTAGCGGAGCTACTGCTGTAGACACCCTTGGCGCCTTGCACGGTACCACTTTCATTTGCTCCCTCGTCTACGTCGCCAATGCGAGAAAAGATGCTGAAATGATACGAGAAATAAATACAAAAAAAGGAAAACACTTCCAGTAAGATCATTTTGGTTTGTCTAATTATTTTATAGTTAAAATAAACATCCATGGTTGCAGCCGATAGCGCTTTAATTACGCGGCTCTCTTGGATATTATTTAAAAGTCCTATGTAGTATTAAATTAGGCGTGCAAAAAATTAATTAGACAGTGATTTATAATCAAAGATTTACAATTATAATCAATAATGTAATGAAATATATCTTTCCTGAATTATCTTTTATCCTTGTGCAATTATCACAAATTACAAATTGCAGGTATATTTGTACTCTTCTAGATATGCATTTTGTCATGTAATAACGTAGAATGAAGTTGAAAGTCACCACAGACGTTCGAAAGGATTGGCAACATAAATAATGAACAATATGCCGCATATAATTTCACAATTGCAAAAACTACGGTTTTCCCGTCGTTTAACGTGACTTCATGCATGTATCTGCATATGTGCTGCCCGCGGTATGCAAATTGCAGCATGATAAATTAGTTGCCGATAATCATCGTATTACGGTATGATTCGATCTCAACTGTCTTGGGATTAATTACTTGGAAGATAATTTCTACTACGGGACAATCATGAAACGTGCAATCATCGCGTAAATAAATTCAGATACGAGTTTGCCTTGCATAGCACGCTTTGTATATTTCATCTTATGACACTGCTCATATCATTCTGAAGTAAAAACTTGCACCGTGGAAAAAATCAAGAAGAGATTAATGAGATAGGAAATTGATATTATTCTCATCTCAATTTCATTGCCACTATATATTAACGTGAAATTTGATTGCAGCAAAAAGTACGTATTATCATCCGCGCAGCAGTAAGTTGCAAACATGTGCATTAATATAAAGTTCTTTTAATTACTGATTTTATAAGTACTCGTTGACTAAATTTGTGAAAAATTTGTGAAAAAAAGAGGTAAAGCGGAAGACAGGGCTTTTTGGTTAAAAAGAATTTCCGAAAAATAAACATGTAAAAGGCAACTTTTCAGTTTTCCCGGCGTTATTATTCGACGAATATACTTACGGAACGCCTCCATGTCCACCGTGGCCTCCGTAACCACCGTAACCTCCACCACCAGCGCCTGCAGCTGCATTAGCACTTGCACTTGCAGTTGCACTAGCGCCGCCGTAACCACCTCCGCTACCTCCTGGACCGCATCCACCGCCGCATCCACCACCGCCGTGACCACCAGCTCCTCCACCACCCAGGCCAGAACCACTACCTAATCCACCACCTAATCCGCCAAGTCCACCACCGTGGCCTCCTGCTGAACCGCCGCCATGACCGCCGCCTAAGCCACCGCCTCCTCCAAGGCCGCCGCCTCCTCCACGACCACCGCCTCCTCCAAGGCCACCGCCTCCTCCAAGGCCGCCTCCTCCTCCATGACCACCGCCTCCTCCAGCACCACCGATTCCGTAACCACCGGTCTTAGTGACGCCAGTGGATCCAGCTCCAGCGCCCGAACCAGCTGCAACGATGAAAAAATGTTTGGTTCCCCTGCTTGGTTGTATACAAGAAATGGTAATATTGGGCGAGTGCAAAAGTTTGTGCGGAGTTTCTCATAACTCCATCTATTGAAACTCCGCACGAACTTTTGCACTCACCTAATATATACTAGCATACTAGAGTCCCTCTTTATGTTTACAAAGCGTGAAATAGAGATACCTTTGGTATTTAAAGAAGGAAATATTTATTGCGAATTATGCTTCAGAGAAAAGAGGACGTTTCCGTTAAAAGATCTAGTCAAGTTCCGTTAAATCATCTAGTTCCGTTAAAAGATCAAGTAGGTCTACTCCAAAATTACGTTTAATATTGTAGAAAAGGGGTTGTTTTAGAAAAGAGATGATGGATAAAGTGAATATAACTTGTAAAGGATTTATGTCGAAATCGGCATGTAACCCAATAACGTATTGCTTTTGCTAGTTTGAGAAGTGGCTTGGTTCACTGTTTGGAATATGTGCTTATATACGATATTCTTTGAATAATCGACCGATAAGAGGGCGAAACATACCTCCGCCGTAGCCTCCGCCACCACCACCACCTCCGTAACCTCCGGAACCGCTGCCGCCATAACCACCAGATCCGCTGCTACCACCTCCATAGCCTCCAGCACCGCCTCCTCCGTGTCCACCTCCCAAACCACTACCTCCTCCGTGTCCACCGCCTAAACCACTGCCTCCTCCACGTCCACCACCCAAACCACTGCCTCCTCCGTGTCCACCACCCAAACCACTGCCTCCTCCCTGTCCACCGCCCAAACCACTGCCTCCTCCGCGTCCACCGCCCAAACCACTGCCTCCTCCGAGTCCGCCGCCTCCTCCAAGTCCTCCACTACCTCCATGCCCGCCGCCTAAACCACCGTGTCCACCACCGAAACATCCGCCAGGACCGCATCCTCCTCCACTACCACCTCCATGACCACCGGCGCCGCCACCACCTCCTCCGCGTCCACCGCCCGATCCTTTACCTCCTCCGTATCCACCACCGCCACCGCTTCCTCCGTAACCACCGCCGCCACCGCTTCCTCCGTAACCTCCGCCACCACCGCTTCCTCCGTAACCACCGCCGCCACCGTGGCCTCCGGCACCTCCACCTCCTCCTCCCAATCCTGAGCCTCCTCCAAGTCCTCCACTTCCTCCATATCCCCCGCTTCCACCGTGGCCTCCACCGAGCCCTCCGCTTCCTCCTAGGCCTCCACCATGACCGCCGCCTCCTCCAAGACCGCTACCTCCTCCAAGGCCGCTACCTCCTCCAAGACCGCTACCTCCTCCAAGACCGCCACCTCCTCCATGGCCTCCTCCAAGGCCGCCACCACCTCCAAGGCCGCCACCTCCTCCATGTCCTCCACCGCCTGCACCTCCGGCACCACCGCCGCCTCCGCCGCTGCCGCCAAAACCGCCACCGCCGCCGCCGCTTCCGCCATAACCGCCGCCGCCGCCGCCGCTTCCGCCGTAACCGCCACTTCCGGCGATGGCCGAAGACTTCGCGTCGGCCGAAGCACCGGCGGAAGCTTGTGCATCGGAACTGGCGAAACTATTGCCACCGCCATAGGCGCTGGCACTAGCCGAGCTGCTGGCACTACTGTACGCTCCTGAACCCCCTCGCTTATGTCGCACCACGTACACCGAGCCCTTGTGCGAAGGCTCGTGATGGGCGTACTCTAAAATGAATGGAATGGAATCATTTTAAAGTGTTTATCGAGTAATGCCTTCGCGACGTGACCAATTAAATTAGAATGTGTTCATAAAATAATGTGTGCGTGTGCGTGGGTGTACAACGCAGATCGATGGATTTTGTAAAACTCTTTTCTCTTGACACATTGTATGCGGAAAACGTACTCTCATGTTCTTTGCAGTATGTCAGTGGAGTCACGTAAATGTAGGTATTTAGTAGATTTGTGCTGGAGAGCGAGTATCGTATAAATACGATGGGCATTGTATGCATGGTGTTTGTGTTGCTAAGTAACGGTTTACACAGTTTCTTTCTAAAAGTTTATCAAATTACTTGAGCTAATAGCTTCAGAACGTACAAGTCGTTAAATATAAAATAAATAGTTCCTTGAGAAAAACGAAGTAGTTTTCGATTTATTGCAATTTTACTGAATAACCGAACTCCCGCGAAATTCACGTAAAAACGCCCATTGCACGCATAAGTCCCAGGTAAAATATACCCGCATGTGAGGTGTTAAAAAAGAATTATTTCATTCATGGAAAATTATTCAATGGTGATCGGCTGAGTTCAAAACTCGGCCGTTCTGAGTTAACGTTCGAGTTTCTATCCGCTGTTTTGCTGTAACTCCTTCTAATTAAATTGCATGATAATTGTATAACGCTATCTCCAAAAATTGTTCTATATTGAATTTATGCACGGCAGATTAACTAATCCATTTACTAATAATGACAGTGCCGTTTCTGTGCTTGTTAAATCCGGATGCTCTTGAGGAATCGAACCTGAAAGATGCGGTTTAATAATATTTTTATGACGTATACCTGGAAAACTAACTATAAAAAATGCATTAATACGCGGTGCATCGATGCGCGCAATTACGTCAGCGTACAATTAAGCGGGTGAATCGTAAAATTGATTTAAAAAATTCACGGCAATTAGCACTTATTGCCTGATACCGGATTCTCACGTGTATCCACAGTCAATAAGACTCGATAATAATTGCACCATTATCGCACCATCAAAGCGAACTGCGAAGAAACAGATGATTATAATAACCTCGAAAAAAATGCTGCAAAACTCGATATCACATAAGCATCGTGTTTGATTGAAAAAAATGCGACTTGATTACCTATCGGTCTCACATTCCGTTACGTATAACAGTTGTTTTCATACATGTTTTTTCACAGTGTCATTGACACGTATTTTTGTTGTTGATTTGTACTGTTTGCTTGTGTACTGTTTCTTATATGCCTTTTTATTTTATATACATAATCTCAAGTGAACGTTGATATTATTGTATAAAAAATCCTAGAGCATAATTTAAAATAGATCTAAGACGTATTAAGTGAATAAGATGATACTGCTATCATTTATATCAAATGATCATTATTAAAGATTAAAATAGGAGAATTTTATTATTTATTTTATTTGTTACTAAAAAGGACAATTCAATCACGCTAATACATGTGATGTTTAAAAATAGAATGATGTTGCGAAGTTAAGAAGTAATGTCAGCGTAGAAAATACGACTCATGAGATTGATGATTTCCATGTATCGATTCACCATCTTGTACAATGAAACACGTTTAACGACCTAGCAAGATATTATGAGATCGTCTCTTTGACTATGCCAGGTTCAAAAGTCAGCGTGCGCGCAGATTCTTCAGGTACCGTTAAACAGATCAGGAAATTACCGGCATGACATCATAGACAAGCTGACAGAAATGCACTTACGAATAAGGCGAGCTCGTATTATATTACTTCCACGCTTATGATCAACAATGCCGAAATAAAAAAACAATGTTTCTTTATTCCAGAGTTTTGATCGTGGAACACAGGCTTTATAAAAATGCGTGAACGCACAATCAAGAATAGACAAGTGCCTGATTCCACGAATTGTATTCATAGTCAATCAAAGATCAAAGATCGTCGATGTTTACATTCCACTGGATGTATGATACGCGAATAAATAACAACATAATTTCGTAATCGGCGTCAATCATTGTACGATGACATGAGTATAATACCATCGTTCTGAATATTAAAGAACCCGATTACTTACACCGATAGTAATAATCCAATCGTGTAATAAATTTAAAAACACAATTTGAAATCGATACCACGAACATCCCCTAGATAGATATAGTATTATCCTGATTTATAAAGGTATTTTATTCATCTATCAAAGAAAACTGAACATTCGTGTTGCAAATATTCTTATTCATCTTATTAGGTTGTATAAGCTATAATAAAAGAAGGTACAAAATACAGCATGAAAGGACTGCAAATAACGGTTCTCGCCGCAACATGGGCTATCAAAAAATCAAAGATTTACTGCAAATAATATCACTTAAGTGTCATTTTAAATAGATACGAACAAGAAACGCGAACCATCACAAATTTGTCACGATAGACTACGAAATTGTGTAAAAATATCCAATTTTCGATGCCCACTATAAGTACAAAATTCTTCCCATTATTACTTGTGATAATCGAATCTTATTATATTTAAGATTGATGTAAAGGTATACAAGATTACGCTGTCTGTCATAATGCGAGACTAATACTTCATCTTTCAAAGCGTCTGGAGATTGCATCGATATTTACAAGGACTTTTCATTATGAGTTTCAGATGTTGATCATGCGCAAATGAAGGTAAAAAGCAGAATAGAATAGATAAAAAAAGAATTCAAAGTTTACCTTGTGCGTGTACGCATAGGAGAGCCACGAAGGCCAAAAGGACGCTCGCCCGAAGTTGCCACATGACGAGATTTGCTTCTATCACCATCGTTCGCAGAGGCTTCTCTTTATACACTGACTCCCACTCTTGTTGTTCCTCGGTTCTTCCTGAAACACCGTCGTTTCGTCGAACGCAGATCTGACAGAAAAGCAATGGGGGCAAAAAAAAACGTTCTCCGCGTGGCCAAGGCTGAGGTAAACCACGATGGGCACGTAATACGTTCGATCGTGGATCGAACTAATCTTCGGAGTTCATCATCATCACCTCAAGTTTACCATTGCTGCGCACGGACTTCAAAATAACTGACCAAGGCGCAACGGTACTTTAGTCCCTGATACTGAAATCCTACAGTACTTAAACCTTAGAAATCGACATGGAATCAAATCGTTTTCCAGAATATTGTATCTTTCTCTAATCCTCCTGGAGTGTAAAATTTTTAAGCAGTATAAATGATATACACTCAATACTGTTTTTACACGAATTTCTTTTACACAATTTTAATTTAACAGGAATTAGGAAAAAAATCGAATTATCCTTTTACACGACTTATTTTGATTTAACACGGTGGATCCAAATTCTGAGAAAAAAATTTTTCTTTACTTTTATTTTTATAACTGCGACATTCGAAATATTTTTTTAGACGAATTTTTTTTACACGTATTTTTCGCTAACTTACCTATTGAGTAAAAAAAAACAGAAGTAGGTGTACATATAAAATACAGACTATATTTTCAAGTTAAGATAATCGGCGATTACGAATGAAATAATGGGTTGGGCGTGTCAAGTATGAATAAACTGTTAAGCCTATAAAGCAATTATTAGTCAAACATTTTGTCGCGTGAAATGAATTTTGGTTATCATTTTTGACCGTCTTTAACCGTCTGCTGGAAAAGTATGTGCTATTTATACTTCCTCTTTTCTAGAAGGACAACTGGAATTTTTAGAATCACCCTCGACTTTGATGCTTGATTAATGATTTTTGATTAATCTACAACTGCCTACACGCAGGATTACTGTAATTAAAGCAAGCTATGCTCGGGGTGATGCCATAAAAGAAGTCATTTTTTTTATGCCTCCAGCAAGCAAGTAATCCTTTCAAGCGATATTGCCATCCAAACGAGAACCTACCGTTTATCCTTGAAGGGCGTGCTCGTTCTCTATGACGGATATGCATATTGGAATGCATCTGCATTTTGTTATCCTGACAAGAGATTAAAGATAAAAATCATTTTATGCGGTCGATTCATTTCGCGTAAGGTGATTTCTACGAAGTCGCCGATATAATTGGCCGCAAAGTCTTTGTGTGCGGGGTTTAAAATTAAGTTACTAGAATCGGAAGGTATTGCGGCTTTTCTCGCGAGGATGTATTTTTCAATTCGCATGATAAAAGTTAGCTGTGTGAAAAATAATAATTTATAGAATTATTTATTTAACTCTTCCATTTTTGGGCCTGAAAGATCATCAGAGAGCGTGAACCTATATCGCAGTAAGGTCGGGAAAATACGCTTGAGATGATTAATCAAAGTTAGAAAATTTTCAAGATCGGTCCGCATTACGTCATTGGAATTTTCTCAAAGCATTTTCCAAAAGTTAATTCGCCGCGCGAGAGATCTTATCGACAGTCTAATGATTTTCTCACAACGCATATCCTTGTCGAGCAAAAGAAGTCGACGATGTATAAAAAGCATCGACGATAACCTCGGAACTTCCAATACGGATGTCGATTTGAATCAGTTGCAAATTGGTTCTGTGACGTTTAATGCAAATAACCTGTACGGAGATGCGCAAAGTTTTATTGTCATAAACATTTGTCGAAATTTGCAGTGCTATGTATACGTATGTGTTAAAAAAAGATCGTTACTTTCCTATCCAGTCGACACTGTTAGTTATGTACTTTATCAAAGAATATGTTTTATTTTGCATTACTAAATACATGCATGCCTCGAATATAGCTGAAAAAATAAAAAAAAGGTTTTATTTGATGAAAGATTAATTAGTCGAATCAGAATAATAAGGCATAGCTAATAAAGTAATTTTAAGATGAGATTTTCGCATATATTATTATAAAGAACTAGATTCTTGTTTAGCATTCATCGGTTCCTTTAAGTTTAAAAAGTGCTCGGTACACAGAACCCATTCAAAGTTCAAGACTTTTTCTTAAAAATGTATCTAAATCATATACGTATATTATCCTTGTAATAATCCTTAAACAAATTCTTTTTTCTTTTACACAGGACAAATACCCTAAACCAATGCAGATGAATCTGCAATAGCAGTAATTCTTCACAAATTGGTAATAATCTGGATATTATGTGAAATAAAACTATACTATTTCCATGGTATTATACAATAAAATAGAATGTAAGCAAATATATAAGGACGTTAAGGATCACATTATGTAGTACAAAATAACTCACGAAATTTGTAAAAAAAAACAGCATGTTGCACGCTGTATTTAATTATTGAATAAAATATTTTATTACAAACGATCTAAACGATGTATTTATTTCAAAATCCTACCTTCTTAAAAGGTACTAAGATGCCTTCTTCAAACTACTAATTTTTAAAATCACTGAGAAATTCTCCAAAAATACCTAGAAATTTAATTCGTGAGAATTCTTGGAAGTTACGTAATTTTCTCAGCATCAGCGAAATAGTGTCACCTCTTCTATCATCATATTCTCTTGTTACACAATTAAAATTTTCAACAAAATTCTTCAAAATGTTCCTTTATAACAGGAATATATATATAACTCCAGACGAAATAGCGCTGTTTATTAACCGTGATTAAGGAAAGTTAGAAAAGAAGTAAGGAATGAAAAAATGGTTCAATTCCGCTAAACAAGAGGCGTTTATTCTGGTAAATAATTGCATACAATTATTTGAATATACTGCAGAATATACTTAATCTTATAAAATATTTGCATGTGATGCTTAAAACAGTAAATATTTAAAAACAAGTAATTTTCCACAGTGTGGTATTTCTTAAAAATTGCATTGAATCGTTGAAGGAGCACTATTAGGGAAAGATTGATGCGTATAATCCTGCAGATGCTTTGCATTCTAGAATCATAAACTTATATCTATACACAATATCAGTCGATATCGTCCTCCTAACCTCACTTGCTCACATAATATAAGCATTAAAGATAAATATATGCATTGCTTTGCTAAAAATATTTTTTTAATGAAATCAACACATGCTTTAATATCGGTATGTATCTTTGAATATTTCTCATGGAATTCAGGAATGATCTAATTAATTCATAGGGACTATTTCAATAATCACGTATTTCTTCTGCTCAAATTGGATAAAGCGAATACAGTCTTTAAGGAGGGAGATACTATAGATATTTTTCTGCATAAAATGTTAGTACAACTATTCAAGCATGTGATCTTAAAGTACTTAAAATAAATTTCAAAAAATTTAGGAAGTTACAGCCTATGATCGTGATGCATGCAGCAAGTATTTTAAATATGAATCCGTATAGTGCTAAATTCGAAGTAATAAAAGTTAGTGCATGGGTCACGTCAAAAAGACAATGGGCTCGGTTTCGAAACATAAATAAAGCACGTAAACTTGGTGGAAAGGGCAGATTTACGGATACTTTGATACAGAAACAGACAATTTACCGCGGCTTGGCTATTCGAAGAAATGTGGAGAGTGTTGAAAATACAAAGAAAAATATTACGGTCATTTATTATCATTTGTGCTTTACGAATAGAAATCCAGAGCATGAATACTGCCCAAAAGACGATGACAGCTGGTGTAAATGGGCAGAAATGTAAAGCTATTGCAGATAACTTAAATTTGTTTAAGAACCCTCTCCCATTTAATCTGACAGTGCAAAAACATATTCTTCCAATTCATGAAGATTTATCCAAGAATGAATTACTCTAGAGATGCGTAGATGGCCACACGCAAATAAAAGTTTCAATTCTATTGCTTGGCGTTTAGCGCCAAAACGCCTCAATTCTGGGTTAAAAACACTTGAAAGAGCATCGTATATTTCTGTTGGACTGTTCAATGATGGATATTTTTCCATTTTATAAACTATGTAGGAGTTAAAAGTGATTATTGGAAGTCAGTGTAAGAAGTATGCTGATAAGATCTGCAAGCACCGCTTGATTCGACAAAGACGACCCAGCATTTTATTCAGTTGTAAATCACATAGAGATGTACAAATCGAGCAAAATGAGTTGTGCGAGGAAGCTGAAGGACTATTGTATGACGATAGATGAAGGACTATTGTATTGTTCTGGAATCCCTGATTAGTCGGAATGATATAGATGATATACACCATTGACTTCTCAAATCTTTAAATACGTTTTTTTCAAAACTACATTTTTGAAACGGCCATATACTCTTATTCGAAAACGATTCCACGGATTTTAATACAACTATAACCACAACTGCATAACATTGTTACCTTCTATATTAACCTAAAAGTATAATACTTTATAAGTAACCTAAAACTTAAGCCTACTTTTTCATACTAAAAAAAATTTAAAAAACAATGTTAAAATACAAACTCTTATGTTTTCAACTTTTTTTTGTTTTTTTTTTAGGTTCATAGAGAAACTATGGGTATTAATAATAAGTATTTTTTTAACAGTTTTATTTAAACAAATACAACAGAGTATAGAACTCACGTCAATTTGCAATCCAATTTACGCGTGGACTAGCCAAAAGACATGATAATATATTAGCCATTTTATTTTATCATACAATGAATAAAATATATTTAGTTTTAATATATTAAGATATTAATTAGTTAAAGTTAAGTTTAAGATATGTATAATCAAATATCAATCTAAAAAAAAAATTGAATAACAATTCATCTTCTCTAAGAAAATTTCTGGAAATCATGCATTTTTAAGGCTTCTACGTGTATCTCCCCCCCCCCCCCCTTAAAGTAATTTTGAGCCAAAAAAGATGGTATTAAAAAAAAGCAAATACTTCTAAACTAATAATCAATGCTTTACGCATAACTCAAAAAAATTAGGAATCTTGCATCCTGAATGAACATTCGCAGGCTATCACAAAATTATAAACATGCAAGCCTGTGCGTATTGTTGGTACACTATCGAGATAATGATCGACGATCAAGTCTCTCTACAATTGGGAAGTTCAAGACCGGTTCAAGGTATTTTTACCTTTACATTATGGTCGATCATACGCGATCATCTTCGACGATATCAGAGAAACGATTATCCTAATATTCTTCACCGATCAGTGACTGACATCTTACGAATATCTTGCTGTGGGTATTCCCAACAATTTTTTTTTCCCGAATGCAAGGAAATTCTTATAAAATGCTCACTTACCAGTGGTTATTTCGTTATTACCTGTACACATATTCGTACGTAATATCATGCTATCAGTTATCGCAAATCTGGGAGACAATATGTCGAAGGGACAAAAATATTTATTATTTTGTGTATCAAATTCAAGATAAATGATGAAAGAATGTTATAATTAATTTCTTTGGTAAAATGTAAGGTAAAAAAGAACGATGTACACTGGTTTTTCTCACACTATCATTACCAGAATGAGGATCATCGAAAAGATAAGGGATCTTTTAGACTCAGTGGAAATCAAGCATAGGGTCTCATGCGGTATTCAAACTCATTAAGCTCATTACCGAGCTGTCAACTCGTCAAGAGAACTCGAATGGCTTTGGAATACATTATGGTATTGTATTCTCGACGCTCGTTGGATTTATGAGCAAAGATCGCACCTAGATTCCAACGATCAAGTGTCCATCAGGAAGGATGAACGTGGTTATTAAGATTTTTTTTCTTTACGAATGTATTACTCACCTTTCAACAAAGATAGGGGGAACCGATGATTACCAGTGGACAGAACCCTGCCTTTTGACGAGGTCGATGACATACCTTCGAAATGTCTCATCGATGATCTTAACTCTGCGCGAACTCTTTTGTGCTGTAATATCGTAAAATAACAAACTAGGCTTAAAGTTTTATCACAGGTCTATAGGTGCTTCTGTTATTAATTTTATTAATGCAGCTTCTATATTTTTTATATAATATTTATACCCGTCTTTCGGGGAGGAGATAGTTACTGGCACTTATATTATACATTTTTTATAAGTAGATTTACAAATCAGTTTCTTAATTAGTATGTCGTGCGCTTCGTTGTTTTAGTTTTGGTTTCATTTATAATTTTTAATAAAGTATCGCGCCATTGTAAGTATCCGTCTTTCTTTTCAACATACAAAGTTTTAATTTCCAATACGTCTTAGGTCTACAAGTTTTTGATCATTTTCTCATGATACCTTTCTATCTTCTATTTCTTTATCCTTGGCTTGAGAAGGAAGTCGCTAAAGCGCACGAAACTTGCTTTTGAATTGAATGTTGGCGTTTGAATAAACATTTATTTAAACGAAGCTCTTTGCCCGAATAGAAAGTACTTTTACTTTTATAGAATATCTTTTTATACAATATCCACAAGGTACAATACTATCTTTTATATAGCGTAATTTTGTTACGAGCACGACGATGATCGAGAGCTCGCTGCAGTAATCAAGAACCATGGGTGAGATTAAATGGGCTCAAATGGATCGAATCATTTTTTTGGGCAAAAAAAGTAGTACGTATATTGGTGTATGTTTATTGGAGCATAAAGTTATAATGTTACATAACAGCTTAGGCCGAGATTATAATAAAAGAAAATAACAACGACGTTGTGTCAAGGCTCTTTGAACTAAAACCTGACACATTCGAAATAAACGTACGCTTTTAATGGCGCCCTACAAGGGTTTCCGTGCATCGATGTGTTACGTCGATTGGGAATAGATGCATCGAGACTCGCAAATCGGCGAACGTGAGATAAGATTTGAGCTTAGAGCATCTCACGTGCGTGTAAAACAATTAGTCGAGTCACAATGCGATTGGGTACGTGGTTCTTAGCCAAATTTGGCATGCGTAACGTGCCGCGGTTTCGATTTATTTGGTGCACGTTATTGTTGAAACTCATGATTGGAATATGGCATCGTTGCTCCTTTATAATTGACTTTTCTGGCGTCTAAAAATACTACGAGGCCCTGTAGAATCTATAAAGTTTTCTTCCACAACCTCCCTAGAATGATTTGAACGCTATTGAACTGGTTGAATTAGCGTTTTAATTTGCAAGAATTCCTCGAATTTGACCTCATGTTCTTGGAATTCGCAAAATATTGCCGTACCTTATCGCCTTATACTTCTCTGTTACAAAACATAAAAATTATGATTAAAAAAGAATTCTGGAAATCTGAATTGGCGGAAATTCCTGGAATTCGAAGTCATAATCTTGGAATTGAATTTTCCTCCATTAGGAAGGCTCATGAGAACCGATAATATCGTTGGAAAGCTTTCCTCGAATATAAGCGTCGAACTATAGTTCAAGGACTATAAAAATTGCCTAATCGTTTTATAACTATCAACGTCGTTTGTGGAAGATATAAAATAATTTCACGTCTATCTTCATATATTAATTAAAATTGATAATTACGACGAAACAACCTGGGTGACCAGAGAATATACTCGGTCTTTTCGGTTGATGAACCAACCGCTTCTCTCTTCAGTCGGTGGTTCACATGGATATGTAGATCTGATTACACGTTCTCTGTTTAAATACATTCATCCACTAAGAAACATCTACGTTACATAACGCTACGCATTGTGCCAACCTCTTACATTATTTCGGGCCTAAAATGCCGCGGTGATGCTTATCAAAAATGCTTGGAAAATTATAAAATCCTTAGCACTAAATAATAACGCCCCGCCGATCCCTTCATGTTAATTTAATCGGTATAAGGATCCACGTGGCTAGTAAAATTATTGTCTTTTTTAAGACATCAATCATTGAACAGTTCCGGGTTAGAAAATTGGTCCAATAGTAATACTAATATCTAAAAGAATTTCATCGTTAATATCTCAGCTTTGCAATCGTAATCGGAAGGAAAATCGGTTCGGGCCCTTTTTTTGAAATCGAGCAAACCTCGACCGATCTTGGCAAACAATTCGGTTAAATGCCGTTTACTTAAATCTAAACAATCGTATATACACAATCCGATTATCACTCCATCCGTGCGCTATTTTCCAAGCGTGGCGGTCTTTAACGAAAAAAACCCTCGGAGATTCTCTTTGTCAAGGATATTCCTCCGCACGATGAGCGTGGTAGAGAGGTAATTAAATAAAGGTCCGTATGGTGGACGTAATATTCGTATACAAAGCTCGTTCCCCGGTATGTCGAATAACAGTCTACGCATCTTCTCTCCTTCAGATATATAACGATTATTTTACACAGACTCTCGCTTTTTAGAATTGGCGTTAAACACTTTCCTCTTTCTTTGTATTTCGATCCTCGAATTTTGATCTTCAGATAAGGCCGCAAGTTTAAATTTCCCTTTCCACTCATGTCCAAAGACATAGCGACATTATAAACTAGCTACAGCGACTTTGGAGTCGTTTTAAAGATTGTAAAAAAATACGATAACAACGATCGCGACGGATCTCGGAGGTCCTATACATGACACTTTTGATTCGAGCCTCAGGAAGAAATGGATTTGACTGTTACGACGTTTGATTCTTTGCGCGAGAGGCACTGCTTTCGTGATCCTCCTTGCAAGAGACGCGAAAACGATTTGTGCCCTAATATCCCTGCTTCTCGTTAAAGCTAACTGGCACGTGACTTTGTTGAGTCGCACTACGAATGACTTCTATCCATCTGTAAGCAGAGATACGTGTGGTAAGGCATATAATGTTTGCAATATTGTTGTACTTGCTGATAACAATGTGATAAGTACTTACCTCCCAAACGTGTAATCGCTTTCTGCCCTAAAGAAATATACGTGACTTTTGAATTGCAATTTGAACACAAAGTCTTTGTTGATTCCATCTTTCTCTGACGGAGTGGAGACAGTATATCCTAGCAAAGGTAAGCTGGCTAGTGGAAAGTCATCTTGATGAGACTTGTAGAAAAACAAGCAGAAGTTTGTGAATACGACCCAGAGCTTTTGCCAACCATTACTGTTCTTGAATTTCCGTAAAAGAAATCCACTAAGTTGGTTCTGAAATATAGAAATGCTGTTTCATCTTATGGTTCCACCTGCGTTGACACAACACTATTGATGAAATACTGTTAATTGCAAAACATTGATTTTAGTTCACACATCCAATCATCATTATTAGTCCGCAAACCTGTTGCTACTGATTTCCATTGTAATAATCAGAAATTTCTTAAACCTTATTAAATGAAAATGTTCCGCATCCACTTTATGAGACTTATTTGATCTTTAAATTTAGTTCGGCTTATTATGAATTACAATGTAGAATGTACTATATTCTTGCAATAGTTATCATAAAATTGCGAATGATAAATGTAAGTTTAACCCTTTCACTACTGATGGTGACTATTGTTACCCAGCGTCTGACGCTTGCCATGTACTGATAGCGACTAGAGTTATCCGTGAGTTTTCACATTTCAAGAATACACATACATCTATTATTTCTATTGTCACCAATCGCAAGCGTTTTGCACTTGTTTTACGCAACAAGATTTCAGATTGGCAATATACCTGCTTGGGTTCGCCCACACTTTCAAAACATTTGTAAGGTATGTGCATTTATTTTCTTTTATTTTTTGCATAATTGAAGTATACTATTTGCCTTAAAAATGGTGCGTAACGATAAACGCATTATCAATGAAAAAAATGTAACGTACGATTTTGTGTAGACTCCTGCTTCGACATCTATCCTACAAAATTACATTATTATATTTCCTAGTTGCATTATAAATAAACTTCTCTTTTATCTCTCATGCATTAGTTTCTTTACAATTTAAAAAAAGCGTTGATAATATATCTCATATCGCTGGACATTAAAAAATACGTTATCTTAGCAATCAAATTTATCGTCCTGCATCGAGACAGCGCTTCTGCGAGCCAACCCACCGTAGAGAAAGGGTCAACATTTTTTGATAAAGCATTTGTATAATTTTTTATGGCCTTTTAATGATCAATAATTTGGCACTAACTTGAAATGCTCGTAGCTGATCGCTGTAACTAATAGTGGTGTTTCGATGCCAACAAACATGGACGGTGGTGTTGCTCCGTTGCGACGCCTTGGCGCCGCCGCAGCTGGCCCTCTCCATCTCCAATCCCAAACCATCGCCGACTTCGTCGGCAGAGCCTAAAACTTTCGCGTGGCATATACGACTCGTGGCAGACAAAATCTCTGATTGTCCAAAAAATCGTTTAAGACACACGTACTACACGACTTGAGGCTCAAATACGGCATCTTTGTATCCTGTGCATCAGCCTGGGCAATCGCCATGTTTAAGTCTTCCATCCATCGCTCCTTTTCCTCCTCGTTGCTCGAAGCGACTGTCAAGGACCTGATAAAGATTCACACTCAAAGATCTTATGTTCCGCAGAGCTGGCGACAAGTAACTTTTCCATTTACGTTATATACAAACTATTGAAGAACTACTAGAAATAGAAATGTGAATTATAGGCCGCCTCTGCACGAATGTGTTGCATTATTACGCGAGCTTGCACGCACAATAACATAGAAATTGAATAATTCGGTGATTTTGCGTAATATTCTTACTTCATCAGGCACGAGAAGTGAGCAACGTCTATTTTCCTTTTTACCGCAAAATGCACTCTCTGATAATTATACAATAATTCTCTTTTTCTCAATATAATTCCCAATATAATTCTAAAACTCTCCTAATTTTAAATCTTGTTTTTCATTTAATCCGTGTGCGAAGAAAATCCACAACAGTCTCTCAGACGAACAAACCGAGGCAGGTAACGTTTCTACGCTTTGTCGGTCGCCGTCAGATACGCACTGACCTGTCTGTACATTTTCATCTGCATGAGAGTAAGCTTAAGTGGACTAGCGGCGGCCAATTGACCTCTTAATAGCGACACGACCCGTCCTTTTAGCGCCTCGTTATACCTCGCATTCGGCTTCGACCCAGAAATATCACGCCACGTCGCCATGGATACTTACTGATTTCCTTGCCCGTCGATCACGAACGCAAAATCGGTTCCAGTCTTATTATCCCCATCTTGGATTTTCATTCCCCTCAACGGGATCTGGCCATGCACGCGAAAACATTGCGTGGGTTGTTGGGTACGGAATGTGTACAGTAATACATCGGAGAACTAGAAAAAAATTCAAGAATTTTTATAAGAAATCGAAGATGGGTCATCCGGACCCTTTTGGTAGTTCGAATAATAATGACCAGTCGTACGACTTTTCATACCAAAAAGAACATCCTTTGTTGGAAACCTTTGCGACTATATTTCTGCAGGCATCCCTGCCGAATAAATCTTCTACCCTCCTGCACGAGATTATCGAAGCCGCTTATATCCCTTTGCATTTCACATAGCTGCACTAAATTTTCCTGATACATATAAAAAGTGTATGTAAGTTCAGAGACTATTAATAATATTCCTCATAAATCATTATTATAAGACAGTATTATCGGTATTTCCTTACTGCCTGTTTTATTATGGTAAGACCTTCGAGCAAAGTTTCACCGAGTCTGTCTCTAGCTGCCAGGCAGTCCTCGAAATCCGTGTGATCCTTTGGATAATGATCTAATAATCCTGAAAACACGAGATATCATTGCGTAACATTAATAATTACGAGTAGATCGATGGTAATCATTCGTTGCACTGCCTTACTATCGATAATACTGTTGTAGTGTAGCAATCGTTGTAACGGTTTCAGAAGGAATGACGTTAATGGCAGGTAACAATGTTTCTGCGCCTCAAAGTCCCGGCAGAGCTGGTCGAAGCGCCGTGAGGTCCTCATGGAGTATTCCATTTTCTCGAGTACCGGTATCAAGTTCTCGAGATACTGATCGTAGAGCGGTAGTACGTTCAAGAGGGTATTGTACAGAAAATCGCCGATGTTGTGCCGCGCGTTGCTCTCCCACCGCGCCAATCTCGCCTCCATTTCCTGAAGACAAGGGCCGTGCACGTCAGCGAGGAGCTCGATGAGCGTAACCACAGCTTCGCCCTCGAGTTCTGCCTCCCTGGACACTTCCTCTCGGAACCACTGCGGTGAAAAAAATGACGTTCGAGCGTTTTGCCAAGGCATCGACATCCCTTCAGCAATAGAATAACGTAGATGCATACCACGTTTATTACATCCAGGTCCTTCTTGTACGTACGCTCGGTCATGAGCAACTCTTTGGCGATGTAATAGGCCTTGTCCGTCGGCCACCTCTACCGAAAAACGACGTATTAGCATGATAAAATAAAGGTACACGAACAATATGCATGGAGGGTAATAGAGAGCACGGGAATCCCTTGGCTTCGAAACTTTGCGCTATGTTAAGCCAGTCAAACATTGTCCTTTCACATTGATATATTGAACTCTTAATGAACGAACGCATTTTCCTAAAACAATGATCAGTAGATCGACGGAATTTTAATTTTAAGCGATGTTAACATTGCTCTTCAAGACTACGACTTCATTTGTACTAATTCACTGAAGCAAGAAGAATAGGGGTACTATTTTATTATTAAAGCGAGAAAAAGTGCATAATTAACTTTCAGTAATAATAGGTAGCATATGAACAGACATGTTCATACAAAAAGATACGGAAGTAAAAATTGCAGAAAAATAATGGGGGTTGAAATAAACGAATAGATGTATGTTTGTCGGAATATCAGGTCAGGCCGCCTGCATGACGGCATTCGTTCGCAAAGGGTTAAACTGCGTAAATTTTCAATTTTTTTCCCTTTATACTATATTACTGAATGATATTAAACTAATGCTAGTTTGTATTACTAAAATATATAACATGTGTGTATAATGTTCTGCAACAATAATTCCGAGAAAGACAGGTTTCTAAGGCGAGAAAAATATAAAGTTAAAAAACCTTGGTCTTTCGAACTTCGGTATCCTCGACCTCTCCATTGCGCACGTTCTTCACCGGACTGAGATCCGGGGTATTAACGATGCTCGAATCGGTGACATCGACAACGCCATTCGTTCGTTTCTCGTGGGACTTTTCCCTGGCAAAGACGGAGTTATTGTTCTCCCGTTGTTTAGACGCCTTCTGCTTTTCTGCTTCGATATCTGTAAACAGGCGTAGGTCAGGAAAGCAGGGTACACCGCCGATCTCAAAGAAGAGGATAAAAACAGAAATCGCGTGGCTATGAACATATCCGAGACGCATGCTAACGGTGCACTGAATCGGCGCTTTCTGCGATATTTTTTTTCCATTAACCACTTCTCGTACCCCGGAGGGAAAATTCGGCGGTGAGGAGCAGAGGCGAAAAAAAAGAAACTTATGAGCATCTTGGGGAAAAACGATAATCGAAAGAAGTACCATGTGCGCCATACCTGTTGGGTATTTCGAGTAAGTGCATGTTCAACGATCGTTCGATGAACGAGTGTACCTTCTGGTTTATAAAAAGAGGCGCGACGAATTCGACGTCAGGAAACATCGAAAGTGTTTTCGTGAGCTCCGTTGGGACTTTCGGTCTACGAAAGTCGGGATTCGTTCATACGTACTTCGTATACCATGCCGAGAGGTTTAATCTCGTTAAACGCAAGCAAGGTGGTCGTTGCAAAATCTTAAACGAAAAATCCATGCGCCTACGATTCCTGCTATGAAAATAGGTAGGGTTCCAGCTGGCAGAAGGTACTCTAAGGGCGGTAAACGTTCGTTCGAAAGAAAATATCGGGTGGGAGATTTATAATCTGTACGCTCGCATCGCATGCTAAAAACACGATTGCATCGGAACAGATTCGACAATCACCGGGCAGCATGCAACCCATCGCGAACATGAAATAAATAAAAGCGACGACGCATCTGCGCAAAAGTATCTTCTGTGCAGGCACAACATAAAGAAGCCATTCCATTTAACGTCGATCATTCGTATGATCATGAAAATTTTTCGAAAGCGACCGTGGATATCGAGCGCATTTCTACGTGAAACACGGTAGTAGGGTTATGGGTTTCCCGATCGCCCCAGTTATATTTAACCGCGTTGCGCTTCGTTAGCTTTATTAACA
Source organism: Ampulex compressa (assembly GCA_038496175.1). NCBI lineage: Eukaryota > Metazoa > Arthropoda > Insecta > Hymenoptera > Ampulicidae > Ampulex > Ampulex compressa. The sequence goes on along the minus strand of JBCFXI010000072.1, from coordinate 230,174 downwards.
ACAGCAAGGACGGCGTTAATCAAGGGTGGAAAAAATATCGACTGTAATGAGTTAAGTCGAGCACGAAGCTCATACTACGTAAGACGATCGTGATTAACTATCCTTCGTTGCAAACATTGCGGATGTCATTATCTGCAATATTTTCCAATAATATCTATCACATAATAAAATCAATATCTCTTTGAATAACGAATCGATGCTCTCGATAGTAAATATGGTTTTATGATTTGTATTTTTTTTGTAACTTGTGAAAGAGTCGATGATAATTGTATAAGTAACGATCAGTTTGGCGGCCAAGTGGCTTATCTGTCGTGCAAAAAAATATATACCGAAGGACGGCCGTAGGAAAGTAATGCTTGAATATTTTATCACTGCAAAATACGCAAGTTCTCCAAGTTCGCTTCCAGAAAAGAACAAGCGGGTGCGCTAACAACGAGTGTAAAAAATGAAGTAAAAAATAACAATATTATCGACAATTAAGATAGGCATTGTTAGGGATTACTCACACATGATATTGTCATCCGGCCGACCAACGAATCCGGCAGTGCGATAAAACGATACGGTATGAAATACGGAAAGAGGAAAGCACGGGGGAGCGGAGCCTGTTCGTAAATTTAACTAAGAAAAACGATAGTCTGAAAGATAGGGGATTAGTGGCTTGGGAATGGGCCATAAATTAAACGTCGTTAAACCCAGAAATAATTTCCAATAGAGAAAGTAATGTCCAAAATCAAAAACGAAATTACAGAGACCTTTGCAGTGACTTTGTATATAATTTATTATTATCATAATTAATGTATCAATAATCAATGTACAATAGATTTTCTACGCTTGGAATGTCGCCTTTCCCCCTCGAACGCTATGATTCCCCGTCCCCATCGGCCAGACCCAATCCCCTTGAGCCACCATCTAACCACCAACACCCTTTTATGGGGGAATCACCGCGTAAAACAGGTTTTCATATATTTGCATGTATATATATATATATACCCGTCTATCCCGCTGGCCGGCTAACCTGTTCTCTCTTCTCCTCCCACCTTCTACCTCTTCTCCCTTTCTTTCCTCCTCGTCCCTCTCTCCCTCCTCGTTACTCTACCCGGCCACGTATATGCCCCCCGTCTCTCTCCGTTCTCGCTTACCATCTCAATAACGCGAATGACTGAATGGCTCGGAGTCTCGAAATCTTGGCGAGATAACCTTTATTGTAATTACAATGAAGCATTATGCGCGACCGGTATCCAGGCAGGTCGGAGGTCACGAAGCGGCTGAGGTCTTCACTCGTGCCTCTCTTCGTAGCCTCTTTCACGCACGCCCAAACCCCTTGCCAGCTCCCGCATCTGCCTTGCCCACCGTCTCCTTTCCTCGAACCGAGCCTCGTACGCGCACTTTACACCCGCACTACGATTCGTCGATATACCGTATTACGTCAGCGGAATGAAAGGACCGCTGGACCCGTCAGTTTTATTCCGATGCGTATTACCACCTCCGTCGATGGAGCACCACCCTCGACGAGCAATTATACGCCGGGAAATCGAGTATTTTTTCAGGATGTAAATCCATCAAATTTCGGATTGATCATACATAGTTCCGCGACGAGAACGAAAACGTTCGAGGATGTTTCAACGCGATAACGAGTACGGCTTTGTCGACATTGCTATTGGCGAGTAATTTGGTCGTCTTTGGCCATCCGTAAATATAATCGACGATCGCCTTGGCGGCTAGTCGGCGCGTACGCGTACAAGATCGGCCCGACAGGCGCGAGTGTTCTGCGTCGATGGAAACGCCGGTCTTCCGAGACGGTATTATTATCTCGATATTAATAATTTAATCGTTCGTGATTAACAGGTGGTAACCACACCTGCCCTCTCCTTTCTCCTCTTCACTTCCTCGTTTCCTCTCGCGCGTGGGCAGAGAAGCGATCGGAGGCGGTACCGACGACCACACAGAGCGCCGCCAAGCCTCTCGTGCGCGAGTACCCGTCCAATTCTCTATACGGGGTGTTCCCTCGCACTCTCTCCCCTCGGAAGTAACGCAAAATTTCCCTTACCCGCTTCCCCTTACATTATACCGCACGCGCCATATTTGAATCCAAATCGAACGAAATCAGGATAAATGGACGTTTATCCGGGCTGCGATGCAAATCAAGGCGTAGGAAGGACCGTGGCCAATCGCAATGATTTCAACTTTAGACGTTCATCGTCGCCGCCTCGATCGAGATTCGCGTCGTAGTCGCGCGAATTTCGGAAGAGATCTCTGAAAAAGCAGGAGGCGCGATCGGAGAGCTCCGGTTTGACGGCGGCTTCATATTGCTCGGCGCGTGCAATTATTTATTCTTCCGTATACGTTCTACCACCCGTTAGAGAGGCTCTTACCACACAGGGTGTGATTTACGCGTCCCCTGATTTACACTGATTACTGGCCCCGCCACGTCGCAAAGCAAATACGCTCCTCCCTCCCGCCGTCCCTCGGAGCGAGCCTCTCGCTCGCTCTCTGCGCCCCCCGTCCTCCCAGCCCTCCCAGCCCTCCCAGCCCTCCCAGCACCCCAGCGGCAGGGGCAGCCCTTCGGACAGCCGGTTGCAGGTCGTCCGGCACCCACTCGCCGAGGCAACATCAATTCCCGCTGATTGATTTTACTCGGGTATTAAATTAATCCCCCGGAGGCCGGCGGTGCGCGATCGCGATGCAAACGCTTTGGCCCCCGCCGCAAAAGGAGCAGCCGCGAGTGCGCTTTATACTCGCGCATTACCGCCTTATTATCGGCTTTCACCGAGAACTTCTTACGGCTCCCCGTCCTCGACGCTCTACGCCCGTCTCTCCTCGAGGTGCACCTTCGAAACCGGTACCTTTGGTACGTCCGCTCGAGATCGACGTTCGCGATGTTTATCGGGCGTACTTGTTGGAAACACGGGTCCTACGAACGGAGGAACAATGCGCCTCGTGTATGGATCGACGATGCGGTATGGTCTTCGGTACCGTACCTTAATAAACGAGCGATAAGCGTCGCACCGCGTTTTGTGGATTTTACGTACGCCTCTCGCGGTATTGGGTATTACCTCACCAACGTTTCCGCACGCGGCCAACGAAGATTCGCGGAAGTCGCGGAGGTTCGTGGAAAGGTGGGAAATTTATTTTGCGCCTTAACCTTTCCCTCCACTCTCCGCGTTGGTGCGTAAAAGCGTGGGATATAAGGAGGATAGAGGGGTACAGGGCGTATTCGCAATGTCGGGTCCGTTTCGAAGTTTGTTTCGCGGCTATCGCAACAGCTGGAAATTCGAAGGCGACCGGTTCCACGTCGAGAAGCCACGTCCGCGATATCGTTCTTTTCTAATTCCACGTCGCTGGCCGCCGTTGGATACTCGTTAAGGGCCGAACCTTTCGTGTCTCGGAGCTCGGGATGCTCGTACGAGACGGCGTTTATATCCGAATCCGCCTAGTATTTATCACCTCGTGGACACGCCGTGGCAAATTGGTTCGCAAGGCATTAAGGAGCGTCCGTACACGGCCCTCGGCCATCCGCTTTTTTACCCTCCTCGCCAGTCCCTCCTCTCTTTTTCCTTTATTTCCGAAGGGCTCTGCCCCGTCTCGCTCGCCGTTTTTCTCACCATTTTGCACTTTTCTGCCGATTATCTCGCTCGCATCGGCAAATTAATCTGCCTCCTTCTTTGAGTTCGCCGATTTTCGCGAACACGCGTGCCTTCGGAAGAAGATCGCGAGGCATGGAATCCTGATTCTCGCGAGATCCTCGCAATATCCAGACATCGACGCGAAGGACGTCGAAGGGCGCTGGGAGGATATCTCGATGGCTTTGTGGGAATTAAGAGGATTATTGGCGAGGTCCCCTTGACGAAAGTGCCGCACGAATTTCTCTAATATTTACCGTCCCGCGGATGCGTCCTGGCAAATTGGTACGCGAGGCCTTTAAGAGCCTCCTTGCACGAGACACCTCCCTCCGCGATTTTTTCATCACCTCCGATCCTTTTTTTTCCCTCCTTATTTTATTCCGCGCCTCCCAGTCCTCCCCTCCTCTCTCTCTCTCTCTCTCTCTCTCTCTCTCCCTCTCTCCCTCTCTCCCTCTAACTCTTTCTCTCTCAGCCGTCCCTGCTCTTTTTGCTCTTCCGGAGCGTCTTCGGGTACGAGGAGGAGCCCTCCGGCAAACGTGACCGGACGGGCCCGAATCATAAATTCCGCCGGATAATGTAACGTCCGCCGCGATTATTTACTGATACTTACCCGATGGCCAGAACCCACCGGCGCTACCTACCCAGTGTTCCCTCAGATTTTTCTCGAGACGGCACGTCAGAGTCCGCCCATCTCGATCGTCTCGCCAATCCTCGCAAATACCACGACTATCCCCAGTGCTCCGCGTCTATCGTCGGCAAATCTCGATAAAAAAAAAAAGGGTTCCGGTTCGGCCACTCAATTTTCTTTCCACGCGTTCGGCTTAATAATTACACCCCGATACGAGACCACGCACAGTGGTACGTATAAAAATGTATATCGATGCTCGTGACCGATCCTTTAAAAAAATAATTTCTTAAACGAACACCGAAGGGCGGTGTACGCGCGTTCCAATAAGAGAAAAACCTCGTGCTTGGCACCGACTACGGGGTATAGATATGGCAGCGCTTCGAGTCGAAACCTGAAATTACCGTTACGCACACTTTTACAGGTTTTATCTAAAAGTTGCGCCCATTAGAATCGACATTGTCTCGCGAAAGAGTCCGGCTTCTCGGTTTTGCCGAAAGACGGTCCCCCTTCGAACGAAACTCGGGGCATATATTTTTGGCAGCGAGGAGCAAGGAGGCAAACCCGGAGGTCGAGGGGGGCGAGAGGTGCGAGAGGGGTCGGGAAGGGGTGGGTGGCATTATCGGGAGCGACGGCAGCAACAGCTCGCAGCAACTTTCTCCTCCGACGAGTAATGCGATAATTACTCGTGCGGAAGTAATAAAATTAATCTCGGTACCGCCTCGGCGCGTCTCCTTTTAGCCCGCCGTTGAATTTTGGGTCGCGGTGCCCCCGACTCTGCCCTCTTATAAATCAAAGCCAGTTTAGCTTTTAATAATTCGACGAAGGGGATGGCCGCCGGTATAATATACGTCCCAACTTCGTCCTTTATTCTCCTTCGAGAAGAGCCGTGCCCCGCTAATATCCGCGACGACGATAATTCGCAACAATTCGCGAGGGCGACCGACCGTGGAGCTTCCTCTCGAACTCAAAGTAGGCGATTAATTTGATTTAAACTCGCCTTCCTACGGTTTTCAATCGCTCCAAAGGATGGCCCCGTTCGCTTTCCCCCTTCTCGCCTTCTCCTTTCACGGATATTCATAGTACGCGCAGCGTTAAAAATCGAGGCTCCCAGGTGGGAGGAATATAGCTCTTTTCTCGAAGGTAAAACCCAAAATCGAAGGACGGCGAAGCGGCTGGAGGCGCGAAGAAGGCAGTCGAGGGCGACGAGGAGGAGAAGAACGAGGAGGAGGAGAGGGAAGAAAAAGGAGGATGCTACCTCGTCCGGGTTCCTCTTCGTGGCGTACGCCGGTGGTTGGCGGTCGGACGGAAGAAAAGGTGACGATGTCGCCGGCGGATGGTCGGAAGAGGCGTGAGGGGCGAGAGGGGCGGAAGGGGTTGGAAGGGGTTGGAAGGGAGGACGAGTCTCGTCTCCAGCCGAACTCCGGGCTCTCCTGCGATACCGGCCGACGCGCATAGGATCTCGCCGGCTGCGGGCAAATATTTTAACGCGCGGCAAGGGTGAGCCCCTCCCCCTCCCGGGCCTCGGCCCATCCTCCCTCCGCCGTCCTCCGTTCTCCCTCGTAGGATCCGGCGGCACCACCCAGCGGCAACCCCCGGCCCCACTCGTGGCGCGCAAATGAGGTGGAAAAGATAAAGGCCGTGGCGGGCGATCATTAACATGCGCGCTCTGCTTTCGAGGAGCCGCTGAAGGGTCGACCATCCCCCGCCCGGCCCTCGCGGCCCCCACGCGGCCCCCCGCCCCCGCCGGATGGTTGGTCGAGTGCAACTGGATACGTACGCGCGCCCGCATAATCGTATCCGTGCGTCGCTCACAGGCGCGCATCGGATGCTCGGGGGGGTGCGGGGAGGGGGCGGAGGGGCGAGGATGGCGATGGTGGAGGCAGAGGAGTCGGCGGGGAGGCAAAGTCGCGAGGAGATGCCAACCTAATGGCGGCAGCAATTAACAACAAACACCGCTCATTAATCGCGAGAGAGTCCTCGCTCTCGCCGTCCTCCTCTCGCCGGCCTCGTCCCCCTTTATCCCCGTGGCTTCGTCTCACTTTCACCGGGACACTCGCCATTCGTCTTACGCTCTTTATCCCGGTCCCTCTGGCACCGCGCATCCCCGGGAGCATCGCTTACCCCTTTCACCCTTCGCCGAGCCCTCCAAACGTCCGCGAAGCGACGCAAAGTTTCCTATTAAAAGGGAAGGTATGATAATAACGCCGCGGCCCTCGACGCGCTCTTTTCACTCGAACGACCAGCGCGGCTTCTCGCGGGTATATGCCTACGTGCGCGCGCGCGGCCGCGCGCCTGTGCGCCCCTGCACGTGCATACGCGCATAGGGGCGTCACATCGACGGGGGCTGCGCTTCGTTTATCCGCGCGCCCCGCCAAGTCCCGCCACTCGGCGCAACAGTCGCGTATGATAAAAGCTGGGAAAGGCCGGAGCCTCGGCCGCGTTAAAGCGATTCTATTTAGAAATCACGGGGACCAGGACACCGGCGGCTGCTCGATTGCCGGGAGGGAGCGAGAGGAGGGGGAGGGGAGAGAGAAAGCGGGGATATCCGGTCGCAAAGGGATCGCGAGAAGCGACTACGGAAGCGAGTATCCGCGAGTTCGAACTCCGAAGCTGTATCGGAGCGGAGAGAGAGCGCGCGCGATCCTACTCGGTCGTTCTACATCGACGATGCCGTTTACGGATGGACCTTATCCCGACGCACGTAGGACGTAGCTTTCGCGGAGGAAGATTCGTCGAAGATCTTGGCATCGATCTTGATCGAAGGGCGACTCTCCGAGGATCGGGGCGTAGAAACGTGGATTATTTGGAAGGGATCGCGTCCGCCCCGGGTCTGGAGCCAGCCTGGCGAACGGTCGCGCGGAGGTAGGGCGAGAAGGACGGGGAAAGACAGAGGACGGGCCGTGCTACCGGTCGAGGCGCGAAAGAGGAACAGAAGGCGAGACGGCAAACTGCGACAGGACATGCGAGCGCAAAGATGAATCCTGATCACGCACGCTCTTTCCATCCTTTCCTCCGTGCGCCGTTGCTCCCGTTCCTTCCATGCCCCGTATAGCCGATAATTGGAAATCAGCCTGAATATAAATAAACTCGCACGACCCCCGGCCCCTCGCTCTCCCTCCCGCTCTTCCTCCTCGGCGCCCCGCGCGCGCACTTTCTTTTTCCCCGATGGCTCGCATACCCGTTTGCGTTAGGTTTCCATCGTGAAAAAAGCCCGCCGGGGCCTCTATCTTTTCCTAAAATAAATCTCCGAGCGCCGCTCATCGTTGAGTGGCCGGCCTCTCCGTAAGGCGAGGACGTCCAAAGCGACGTGGCATTGTTTGGCATAGAGGAGGCACGAGAGATTATTATACCGAACCGTCAATTTCACGGCGCCTCGCGCGAATTACCGCGCGAGCAATCAAGGCCCGGCTCGCGTTCCCGGTAATGAGTTAATTATCGCGGTTATGAGATTCGCTATTAACGCGCGAGGAAGATATCGCGGGCGCTTTTCGCGAGAGTCGTTAATGCCGGGAGTTTCTGAAAGAATCTCGTCGCCGAGGAGGCCCGTTGCGTCTCTCCCTCTCTCCCTCTCGCCCTCTCTCGTCCCCCTTTTCAGTGGGAGCTGGCAGGAGAGAGAGAGAGAGAGAGAGAGAGAGAGAGAGAGAGAGAGAGAGAGAGAGAGAGGATGCTCCCTCCGACTCGGGTGTCGAGCGACGGGGCGCATTTAGGCCCGGAGAAAAGTGCGACTCTTCGTGTTTCCCTGAATCCGACGAAAGTGAGGCGAGTAATGAGCGAGTCGTCTTAAAGAAGGTATTCCGGGGGAGGGAGGCGAAGAAGCGAAGGGTGGAAGGAGGTAGGGCGCGAAGACGTCGAGGAACGACGGACGAGCCGGCGTACTCTTGAAAGGCCGCGTCTTTTGATTTTTTTAATACCCCTCTCCGGCGATTTATCGGCAGGGAAAGGCGAGGCGCTGGTGGCAGGAAGCGGCACGGTCGCGCATACGCTGACAAATTGTGCGGAAAACGCGCAAAAAGGATCCCCGACGAGGCCGACGACGTCGACGACGGCATTCAGGATGTTTCAATGTGCAAACACGGCGCGGCGTTTAATGAGTACCGAGCGATAGGACGCCCGCATAAAACGAGCGCGAATCCGGCGAATCTGGCGAATATGGAGGATCGTCTATCTCGATACGAGCGCGCGTCCAAAAATCTCCCCGATCGTACCGCTCGTACACACGCCTTCGCATCGCGGCTCGATCCGGGGATCTTGAATCGAGCCGAGCGAATCGGTGCCCGCCGCTAACGTGAATATTTTCGGACGCCACGCGCTCTCCGATCTGACCGATGTCCGACGAAACTCCTCGAGGCATCCCTTTTGGGGTCCGCCGATCGTCGAAAATAAAGGAGTTATCGAGGCGTTATCGCCTATCGGGAGGAAAGACGGACGCGCTACCGATCTCGAGCAGCTGGTCCGGCAGCGACCAACGGGGATGTAACGTTGTAATTTCAGATAAGCGTCTCCCAGGAGACACGCATTGTGGCGGCGGCCGAGCCCGTCCCCGCGCTTCCTTCGCCGTGAACGCTGCTCGCAGGATGTTCACGCGTACACGTACGCGCACCAGATCCATGGGCTCCCCCTCGTTCGCCGTTCATTACGTGGCGAATCGCGATATCTCGACGGGACAACACACCCTTCGCAGACGGCCTTTCGGGGGCTGAGCTCCGATGTCGCGTTGCTTAAGTTCGCGGCGACGCTGCCGGAAGAGCGGCTTTCGCTTTCCCCGCCGGAACAACGATCGTCGCCCGAGGATTCTTCTTCGTTTCGTTCGTTTGTTCGTCCGTTCGTTCGTTCGTTCGTTCGTTCGTTCGTTCTCCTTTCGTTTACGGGAGTTTGTAGGTTTTTTATACGATCGTCGGACCGGGCAAAGGGGTACGTTATTGGCGAGAATACGCCTGTATCGAGCGGTAAGCAAATCGTAGCGACACGTTGCTCGGTATCGCGCTCTCGGAGTACTTGAACGCGTCGAGTTGTGCGGCAGTCGCCCGGTGAAGGGTCGGCGCGGGGCTGGTGGGCGAGGAAGGAGGAGGAAGACGAAGTAAGCGGCTGGATCGAGCGACGAGGGCAGTTTCGAGTATGAGCGACGGTTGGAAACTCGGTCGATCGGGTCGAGCGGCCGAGGCGTCGGCGAAAGGAGGGTCGCGTGCAGGAGGGAAAAACGGCCGGCCTGAAATCCGGTCGCGCGACAGAGGGAAAAGGGAGAGGGAGGGAGACGGAGAAAATGACGAGCCGATGATCTTCCCCGGGGACGCCCACGTGCGGCTCCCCGCCAGAATGGGACTCTTAATTAATCTTTGCATTTCCATTAGGATTTACGATATTGCTTTAGCCGGTCGGCCAAATGGATCCTTAAACTGCCATCGGGAGATAAAGCCGGCGTGCGTCGGTTCCGATTTTTTCGTCGACCGGTCGTCGTTGCGCGCCCGATGAAAGCGAAGCCCCAAGAAGCGAAGTCCCGGGCGGCGAGGGGGATGCCTCTCCTCGATACGTCATCGTAGATAGGTCGGTGGATAATACCGAGCGACTCGTACGGAATAAAAGGCGGAATCGCGGGATACTCCAAGGGACGTATCCGAGGAAACGACGGCGGTGCTCGACGATATCCGGTACCGGCATTGACGGACCACTTAACGCCCGAGTTAACCGCGCGTAACGGCGGAACGATGTTTGACTTCTGCGCCGGTTTCGGTGGGCGGTGCGTGGGCGACCCCGTAAGCTCCTTACTTATGCATGCCGCTTATAGCGCGAGACGAGAAAATTAATGCTCGACGTATCCGCGCCGTATCGCGTCCCGAACGTGCCAGGAGCGTGCTAGATCCGAAATAAGAAGTCGAGCCGTTCGCCGCTATCGATGCTTCCATCGGCCCTTGACAAACGATCCGCTTTGCGCTCCCAGCCTCGAAGGTATTCCTCGCGCGGTCGTTCTTTCGGGTAGGAAGAATGATCAGGCCGCGCGAAAATATCCGAGCGACCGGTGGTACTGCTCGCGCGTTCTCGCGTATGCCGAAGACGGCATCGACGGACGTGGAGGGATATCGACGTATCGAGCGGTAGGATCGGGTCGAAACGCTCGGGCGATCCGATAGCTCGTATTGCGCAAGGGTGCTCGGGCGGGTAAGGGAAGGAAAGGAAGGCCGTCGCGAATGAAATTTCGAAAGGCGCGTCGCGAGGAGATTGGAAGGCCTCGCGGGGACTAGAAAACGCAGCGAGGATCGGATGAACTTTCGGTCGAGCGCGGGTTGAACTTTTAAGGTCCGCCGACTCGTGAAACGTTTTAAGTAAATCGCCAACCTCGGCCGGTTCGACCGGAGCGTATCTCGGATGGGGCGTGACCGGTCGGTCGTTTAACCAGGAACATAATTAAGAGGACCTCCCATCCTCGTTCTTTTTATCCCGAGGCTACCGCGGAATGTGGGGCGTGAATTATCCTGCGATGTTGCTCGATAAATTTCACCTCGTTGATTACACGAAAGCACTCCTGGCTCCCCGGCAGCTGTGGAGGAAGAAGTTTGCCGAACAAACTTGCCCGGTTGGTGGGCAAAAAAATAAAAGGCGCCTCGACGCGCAAATAATATATTTCCAACTTTATCCGCGGCGGCACGAGAACTCTCTCCTTTCGGCCGCCCGGGCGCGGCCTTAAGGAACACTCGAATTTGCCACTGGCGCGGTTCTCCGCGGATTGTCCAAACAATTCCGCGGAATCCTTCGGCTCGGGCGGCTCCCGTTATCGGCCATCGGGAGTATTAATCGCGATCGGCCTCGCGTTTCCGGCGCCGACGCGAGCCTCCGCGACCGAGGAGCCCGGAGATGCGAGAGGCTCGCAAATTATGAAGAGGTCAAATTTCCATGCCGCGCTTGAAAAATGCAGTTCTGTCCGAAGTATGCGTTACTTCATTATATTTAAAGGCGCCGGGCCCGATGCAATAAATTACGAGTCGCGCAAGCGCACCTGCGGGAGTGTGCGAGGTCGTAGGCGATCGTTCGCGAAGTGTGAGGCCGCGGGCCCACCTATGAGGGCCTCTTCTCGTATTTTTCTTTACCCGGCTCGCACCAGGCCCCCAGGAATGCGGTCGAAAGGACTTTACTTTCTATTTTACCGCGACGTTTATCGATACTTATTTAAGGACACCGTCGCTTACCCGGGATTACTTCTGCGCGGTATTTAGAATTCGCGCATTCGGGTGCGTAATATGCTATAAGCACCGCTATCGAGGATCCTCGTTAATCGTCGCCGAAAGCGAAGGAATGGCTCCTCGCGATGTCCCCTCGGCGGTGTCGAAGAACGTGGAATAGGCTACCTTTGTTCGATTCGCTCCGAACGAGGTATCGACCACGAGGACCAACGCTCGTCGTCCATCGGCGCTGTGTTTCGAGCGAGTCCTTCGATCGCGCCATTGCCGTTTCTATGATTCAATTTCATCGTGGCAGTACGCGCCTCGAGTGGACCGGATCAAAACCACCGGTATTGGCAGAGAAAGACCCCATAAACAGGGGGTGTTTTAGAATTCGAATAGAAGAGGGGGGGGGGGGGAGTAGCAAACAAGCACCAGACGCGCCGCCCTCCTTGCGATACGACCACTTCGGTGGCTCCCCGCATTTCATCCTCGAGAGGAATTTGGCCTCAAATTAAAAGATCTCAGGGCGAGCCCCGAATGAAATCTCGTCGCACGAGGGGTAGATACGTTCTCGAACTACGACCTACTATAATCCGTACACAGGGTGTCCGAAAGTTTTGCCATTTTCGCGGCGGTTGCTCCTCGAGAAGCGTCGATATAAAATTCCGTTCGAGTCGAAAGCGCGAGATTAGGGATTCTTCGAAACACGCGATCGAGATAACGATTCGTCCATTGAGTTTCGCCATCCTTCGACGACACCGATATTTTTCGTCGCGCAAGATTGCAAACGTGCACTTTGAAGAGTGCACGAGTAAAGTCTTACCGTTTTATTCTTCCTTGGTTCACGAACGTCGGCGAGACAGCGAGGGGACGGCGAATTGGCACGGAGAGCACATTTTGCACACCCCGTAGATGGGGGATGCACGTACCAGAGACGACTATCGGCCGTATTCCCGGGCTTAATGCTACCAATATCCCAAAATTAAAACGCGCCGCCGGCCTCGCAAATCATTCGTGCAACTACGTGCACCGCGAACAAAAGTAACAATGCCCGACCGAGAAGGCAAGAGGAAGTAAGAAGCCCGATGTTCTTCGCACGGATATTGCGCGGCCCGATCTAAGATCCTCGAATGCATCCCATCTCGGGCACTCCTTCTCCTCTCGTTACCCCTTTCCACGTGCCATACTTTCCCAACTACCCGCGGTCCCCTTTATTTTTACTCGGCGGAAGAAGAACCTTAACGAGAGCAAAATACTCCGATTGATTTTCCATCGAATATTTGTCGACCGTTTCCAGAGCCATTTTAGCCGTCGCGCTGCACGCCGGAAAAATCAAATTTGCAAGCAGAAATCCGTATTGCGAGTTGCCGTTTCAACTCTCGCAGAGAAGCCACCCTGCAAACGTCAAAGGTCCCCTGAATAGCGGGACTCGTTACGTCAAGATTAAAGGTAGAGAAACCTCATCGTAACGCCTATTAGGTGGACACGAGGGAGTTTAATGAGAACGTAATGGAGGATAAGGGCGGAAATAGTTTCGGCGATTTGCGCGATTCACCTCGCAGGATTATTCTGGACAAAGTAGAAAATCCGTTGTGCGAGGAGAGGTGAAATTTCAGTCGGGCGTGTTCCGTGGCAGAATCAAAAGTTCTAGAGTCACGTGGAGGAAAATAACGAAATCTCCGAGGGTAAACGGCTCGGTCCCCCCCGACCCTCGAATCGGTCGGTGGAGAGCCCAAGAATTTCAATCTGCGGTCAGGAGGGTGGCACCGATGAAGGGTGGATGGAGAGACAAGCCTGTCCGTATGCCCCTTTGGGGTGCGACGTGATTTCATTGCGCTCCCTCGCCGCGGAGATCGACTTAAAAAATGATCCTCCTGCCAGCACCAAACCGATCTTCTCCCGGCACGCGAACAGGCTAATCGAACGATCGATTAATCACGCTCGAGCTCCTACGAGGACCTGCGTCGCGCTCAGTTTTTCCCGACTTGCTCTACGCCGGAAAATCCAACGATCGAGCCGATCGACTTTCTCGTCGATGCGAATTTGTCCCTCGTCGCGAGTAGCGCGGATTCGTGGAACTTTTAATCCCCCGTGCCGGTAATCGTCTCTGCGGCCATTCGCGCTTTTCCCGACGCTTTGGCCACGATTCGGCAAGCCTGTCCGCGAGCGGTGCAGGAAAATCCCGGGAAAATGGAGCGTCGAAAGGAAAAGAATGGGCGAGCTGGGTGGTCAGAACACGATAGGGGCTATCAGGGACGGCCAACTGGCCTGTTGCACCGTGACAAGCTACATTTGCATTTCGACTGCGCGTATCGTCGTACACGACACTTTCAAATTCGCCCTTTGAAATATCGGGGAGCGCACCGCCAGCCCGGAGAGTAATGGAAAAGTGTCGAGGAAAAAATGGGCTCATCTTTTAAAATAATTCCGCGATGCGTCGCCGAGAGAGTATCCCGAAAGGACGCCCTTAAATCTTGCCCGCGCAAAAATTCCTTCGACTCAAATTGCTCGCCAATTCGCATATTTGCATATTTGTTTTCGTTTGTTTTTGATTTGCGGCTCATAGCGACGCCGAAATTTTCTCGTGAAGCCCGCGATTCCCTAAGCAATTTCAATCGAGTAGCCAAGGGCTGTAAATCGCGTGACCACGTCCACCGCCGAATTCTTTGCCGGCGAAAAAGCAGTGACCGAGCCGGAGACGCTCGCGTGTCACGAAAACGCTTCTGTTTAACCACGACATCCTTTCACACGTGAGTAAACAAATAGGCGAACAAAGCAGGCGCGGTCGTTGCGAGCGTACGCTCGAGCGATGTACCCTGTGGTGTTGTTAAGGAGAGCGTCCCGAAACGATTCCGCCCTCGTTTACGCAAATTTTGGGACGTTTTTTACACGACTACCGGACGTTTTCGATCGATTTTGACGATTGAAGCCAAGACAAGAATTCCGGGTTTGAAATCCTGCAGGGTTGCGCATCGGGAAAAGCGAGTGGTTCCTCGAAGGGAGGAGGAGCAGGGAGGAAAGGCGTGCGAGTCGGAAGCACTTCCGAGCCGTCTTCCTCCTTTATTTATCGTGCTCCGCGTCTTGGGCCTCCTTCTTCGCAGCGCCACGAGGTGGTCCACCTTAATTAATGAATTTATCGGAAACTCTCGCGAGCCGATGTTGGACTTGGCGAGCTCCGGCAGCCCTTAGGGCAAATCGCAGACTGGGGTGGGGAGTCGAGACGACTCGCTCCGTCACTCCCCGCCATTTTAATTTCGCGAAGAAACTTTCTAATTACGAACTTTTCTGATTAATCACAGTAATTAATTAGTAGCCTTCCCGAAAGGAGGGAAAATGCGGAGCTCCTGGATATAGGCGCGCAACCTGCTTCCGCCGCTCTTGCCGCTCGGCCCTTTTCCGCCCTCGGCGCTCGCGTACATCGCCGACCTTCCTTTCGAATACGCCTTTTGCCCTCGCGCTTCCGTACCTTGGATCGATCGGATTGTTCGGTGTACGGCTCGAAGGCCTTACGCCAGGTGGTGTTGCGTCTCGCTGGGAAAATAACTCGCGACCATCGAACCAACGCGAAAGGTATCCTTTCCCTCAATCGAGAATCAACCTCACCCTCCCAAACTTTGTATTCCTTGGTTCCGAATAACATCGGATAACGGTTTGGTTCGTACGGTGTAAAATCCGAGGCACGCGGTTTCTCCCCGCCCACCAGGAGTTTTGCCCCTTTAACCGTACCCCTCTTACAGAAATGTCAATTTCTTTTTCATCGTCGTTGAACCGCGCGCCCGGTGAAAGCGTCCGCGATTAATATCTGCGGATGCCGCGTTTCCATCACCGGGCTAATTAATTTACGAAAATGCTCGAGCGTCTTATCTGGGAAGTTGTTCCGGCTCGCTTTTTAGTTCTTCAAAGTTTCGGCAAACAGCGGGTCTCGGCACTTTTCGTTATCATTTAAGAAGTTCTGAAAAGCCTCGGTTCGTCGAGCGCGTCGTAAGAAAAACCGTTCAGAAACGTCGGTCACCGACGGATATCGAAATAGGCCGGCGTACTTTGTACACTTGACGGTATTAATTTCCTCGGGAAAGGAAGTAACTCGTCCCCCCCTCCCCCCCCCCTCCTCGCCAGTATTCTCGATCGTCCTTCCGTAAGCTAGAATTTACGGTCGACGAGTTTCACGTTCTTCGAACGTCCGCCGGCCGATATCGAGGTTTTCGAAAATCCTCGAAATGTTCTCGAGCCAAATCGTAGCTATTCCCTCTACGCTCCTTCGTCCCATTTCGTTCCCCTAATAAGATGTTTTGATTGGCTTACCCGCCCGGGCTTCACACCTCCCGGCCGTTCCCTGCGAAGTTACCACCAGGTAGCCGATGACTCCGCAGTATGAAACGTACAGTATCCTTCGTAGACGAAGCGTAGAATTCCTCCGAAAATTCGGAGCTACCGCCAAAATAATTTCCGAGACTGGTACCGCGCGCCACGCGCACTCTCTCGACTGACCCGCGATCCATTGGCGCATAGAGATTTTACGAGAAGGATTATTTCGACGCAAACGATCGTCGTTCTTCGCAAATGTGGGGGCGGTGCTATTAAAAAAAACACACGGTGCAAACGTTGGTTCCAAGTTTTTATTATATTCATTACAGAACAACCAGACAGGCGTCGATGCCGCACGCGTATTTCGACGGGGCCCGCCGACCGATCTCGGATTAAAGGACTGGCAGGATCGAGCGGAAGCTCGGTCAGCGTGCCTTTACCGAAGGAATGCAAAGGGAGGAGGTAGAGGCGTGCGTTTACTCTCGTCGACTGTACGTACCTGGATGATCCAAAGCCGGGACCCATGGGCGCACCTGTACGCACAGCCGCGCTCCGTGACCGATTTTAATTCGTAAATTGCCGGTTTCTTAACAGCCGTAATGGCATCCAGAGCCACGCCGATTCGATCTCGGGCCCCGAGCTTCGGCGTTCTCGGAACGGCCGGCATCCGGCAAGATCCGGTGATCCCCCAGAATCCCCTTTCGCATTCCCACTCTCGCGCTTCCCAATTTCCGACACTTCCACCGATTCCCGCTCCCGCGGCGCTACGCTTCCGGCGTCCTTCCCACGATCGATCTTACGGAAGTCGCTCACCAGCCGGCTGGACGAGGAGAAAATCCGAGATTTCGAGTGGGAAGGCCGAATCGAGCGGCGCTCCCGGGAGTTGGGAGATTCGTGCGTGCCATACCAACCGTTCACCCTTTTCCGCCCCGGCCCTCCCTCTCGCTGACCCCGGCTCCCTTCCTTTCCCCGATCGGCCGCTCGACCGATCGCCGAGTCATCGTGTAATGACGTGCCGGCCTGTCAGCCGGCGATTCGATGCGAGGCGAGAGGAGCCAGAAGGATTTCGAGGCACGAAGCGAGGCGCGGCGGAGCCGGAACGATGGAGGCGGCTCGTCGCGGAGGGCCGCTGCCGGTGAGAAACGTCGAAGGCCGGAGGGGGAAGGAACCGCGGCACCTTACGAACCGATATCTCGGACGTCATCTTCTGGCCCGAACGCGTACCCAAACGTGGCCTTCTCGGAATTCAATCGGGAGCGGAGAGTTTGGAGGCACCCTTTGGAGCTCGGCGTCGAGCGCGACTCGCGGGCCAGCGACGCGAGTAGAACGGATCCGATCGAACGTTCGGCCTCTACGCCCAGGGTGACTCGAGTGCGATCGCGATTCCGCGTGGAAGAGCGTTCTCGGCGAGGGATCGTATCCCAGATCTCTCGAGGACCTCTGTCGTAGGATTAAATTCCGCGGGCCGCGAGGATGGCTCGCTAGGGAAACGAGGTGCGCGTAGAGAGGGCGATCGACTCGGGGTTAATATCCTCGAGTTTGGTACGCGCTCGAAAATCCGTCGGGGCGTCGTGCGAAGACCCGAGATCCGTGTCGGAGGGCCGGCACGCACGTTCCTCGGGTTCCTTACCGGCACCGGAGGTGTCGATAATTGCTTAATTGACGCCGGTCGCCGATAAGTATCGGCACGGCTGCGAATGCTAAGTATAATAACTCGGGACGTCTCTTATCCGCATATCCCTGGCGCGGCTCGAGCGCGCGGCGGAGGGAGTGAGAGGGAGGAGGAGAGGGTAAGGAAGAAGGAGGCCCGACTCCGTCGTATCGATGGCCCCGAAGAGACGAGGTGTGTACGCGGTGTCGGCTGACGTGTCTTTTCTCCCGACGAACAAGGCCTCGTTGTAGAAAGGTGTCGGGTCTCGGCCAAAGAGCCTCGAGGTCTTCTCTCCCTCCCCCCTCCCGCCCTGCCCTCCTCCCTCCTCCCTCCTCCCCCCTCGCCCCTCGCCCCTCGCCCCTCCCGGCCGCCAAACCCCGCAGCGCGACGCGGAGAGGAGAGGAGAGGAGATATTAGAGATGCGAGATAGCTTTATTAAAGGTGAGACGATGCCAGCGCGAGACACCAACGAGTCGGTCGCTTTGATCACGCGAATTATCGTGACTCCTCGGCTCTTCCCACATCCCCGCGGCAACGACGAGATCTCGGACGTGACTCCTCTTCGCGTCGATTCGTCCTCGACGTCCTAGCCGCGAGTACCTTTTCCGCCTTGGTCCCGAGCCGGTACCAACTTTCCAGGGAGAAGCGAACGACCTCGAAGCTCCTTTATCCACCTCGCGAGCCTCGCTCCGTGTTTCTCTTAATTAATTTCCGATACGACCAAGAACCGAGATCTCGAAGCCGATTTCGAAGTCTCTTCGCGCCGATTCCTCCGTAAGCTCCTAGCTTTTCCCGATAGGTCCTACATAGGTACGGTGTTTTCCCAAATGAAACCTCTGTAGCATTTTAGGATGTTTTGGGAGTAAAGTAAACCCATCCTGGGGAATCTTGCCGATATGTCGTCGTTCCGATTGCGCCCTCGAGGCGGAAGCGAGGATGGGAAAAGTATTTGCGCTGGACGAGTATGCCGTCGGAGCGGGGCTGGAGAACCTGGAAAGAAACGTCGGAGCGTCTTGTCTCGTTCAGAGGATTCTAACGAAAGCGCCGATCGCCATTGGTACGCGTACGAGTATTGGACGATACGGAGGGATCCGTGAGATCTCGGCGGTAAAGCCTAAACGTTCTTAGCCGACACCCACTCGAGTGTCCAAACACTTAAATCGTTTTTTGCCACTCGGAACGCTCCTAATTTGATCGGAGGCGTGCCCGGAGATCCGATCGTGGTATTTATGTCCACGCACCATTGTCCGCGCGTCATCGCCGTTATAGACGTCTCTTATAACGCTCGCATCGCGTTCACGTCCGTCTGGACGTCGGGTGCTTCGACGAAATTAGAGCACGCTCTTTGGTATATTCGCGTCCCTATGCGCCGTCACCTCCGCCGGATCATTTGTTTATGCCGGACGTTATGGAAAGAAATCCTGGAAATTTATCGTCGAGCCGCCCCACCCTCCTCCGCGCTTCCTCCA
Organism: Ampulex compressa; assembly: GCA_038496175.1. NCBI lineage: Eukaryota > Metazoa > Arthropoda > Insecta > Hymenoptera > Ampulicidae > Ampulex > Ampulex compressa. The sequence goes on along the minus strand of JBCFXI010000072.1, from coordinate 211,347 downwards.
CGCGCGATCCACTTTTCATCTCGATCGTTACGTTATAATACCGCTCGCCACGTCCTTCCATCGCTCTTTGCGGAGCTTTCTCTCTCCAACTCGAACTCTCTTGCTTCCTTCCCGCGATACGAAAGATACGACGTTCGCGTCCCGTGCTCCATCGCAGCTCCGCGGAGGGTATTCGCGATGCTAATTGGAGGTGCAAAAGGGCGCAAAAGGGCGCAAAAGGGCGCGACTATCGAGGGACGCGCTCCGTGATTTAATAACGCGATTCGGCTTGCCCGACATTTTTCTTCGTACGTCTCCAGCCTGCGACCTTTCGCGACGTAGGGAGATTCTTATCGGCGATCACTGTCAATTAAGCAATTATCGCCGTGTCCGGACCGCTTAGATTTCGCGGAAGGGACCTTCGATGCTCCGTCATGGCCACGAAGATACGGAAACGTTTCTATGGAGTTAATTGACCGTGCCGAAGGAGTGTCGCGCGGGCCATTAGCGGAGTCCGCGTCTACGAAGTGGTCCATCAACAAACTCATTTACTCGATCAACCTCTCTGCCCACCGCCCTGCTCGCTTCTTTCGAAGGTTTCCGCTTGGCGAAATGTTTAAACGACGAGTGGATAATGCCTCGAACATGCCTCAGGCTCTCGTACCGGCCCGCCCTCCGAGAGGTATCCAACGTCGAACGAAAAGCCAAAGGGCGCGACTGGCCGCTGCGAAGAATCGGCGAGATTCCTCATCCTTCCGAGCGTCCCTTTGGGCATATTTCGCACGAAAATGAGGAGGGGCGTTCGCGATCCGCATATCGGGCCCGCGCTCGACAAAAACGGCTGAATAGCCCGGCCGTAGTCGCGTTTCGGATATCGATCTACCATTATTTACGAGCTAACTGGATCGTGTCTACGTAACAGCTTCCAGGATACCGATGTCCCGATCACGTTTCGCGTGTCCCCCACCGTGTCCCCTTGCCGCACGCATTTGCGCATCGGCCCTACACGCTTATGCGTGTAGCAATTTACCGGCCGAAGAGGAGGCGTCGGGCTACATAAATCAGGAAGACAACGCGTCGGCTTATTAACCACCGACAATTTATTTCCACGTGCTCGAGCACCGACTTTACCCGCTCTCCACGCACTCTTTTCCCCCCTCGGGAGGCTACAGCGATCTACGGACGATCCGCTATGAATTTACTCGATCGCGCTTCCGAGACGTTGCGTTTTAGTAAATCATTTTTCAAGCAGCTTCTTCGAGCGGAAGTATTCTCGGTTTGCGTACGTCGACCGCGGTATCTCGATTTCTAGCGATAGGTTTTTATCCCGATTCTGGGCATTTTCCTAGCCCGTACCTCCCTACGCCCTTTCTATCCGTTCCTTCGTCGCTTCGAGGAGACCAAGTTGGCGCGTGTGCGAGTAAACGAATTCCGGACATAAATTTACACACTTCCGCTCTCCATTCAGCGACGAAGAACGCGACGACGTTGGTACGTCGAAAGATACGCACCTTCAACGATTCTTCGAACTTCCCGCCATAATTCGAGGCATGATAATACTATCGATATCGGGCGAGAGTAACGTCCGCTTCAAACGTAAGTGGCCTCTTGGGTTGGTTACGCTTGGGACCGAATTTAAGACGAGTTCGACGAGGAACGTTCCGTATCGTTCGCGGTGACGCACGAATAAAGGGCATCGAAGAAACGCAACGGTGTAGAAAGAGTCCGGTTCGGCGCGAGGTACCCGGAAAGCGTTAAACGCGGCGAGAGGTGGTTCCTCGCAGGCATCTTCCACGATTAATCGAGGGAGGGGCTCGTCGGATTTTAAGGAGTCCTCCTGGTACGAGGTAGGGCCCACCGCGGCTGCGGGTTCCGTCTTGCGTTATTTATGCTCCTGTATCCAAGGAGCTCGGTGGGCCCGGGAATCTCCTCCGTACCACCAAAATGCATTTCGACCGGGACGATTAATTATCCACTCGTGGGCCACTCTGGTCCAAGGCGTCACCGCTACCGGGTAAAGTCTTTTCGATCGAAGCCACGAAGGGCGTGGATTCGAAGCGGGGCGGCATCATCGATCGTTCGCTCTTATTCGCGTAGAACCGCGCCCGGGATACGTTTGTCTTCATGGACGACCTACCTTCGCCTTCCGAGTTTACGCTCCTCGAGGAGGGGTGTGTATCGCGGCTTGTCGTCGAACGCATCGCCGTCGCTTTCGAGTGTGTTTCGATTATATAACGGTCTCCCCGCGGCTGCGGAGCCTGGCTCTCGTGAATGAGCCTCGCACGCTTCGGTACGGTGCGCACGTACGCCTCGAACCGCGCGCGACGGGAGTGTTGGTGCACGCTCGGAATAATCAACGAGAAGTCCTGCCGGCCGTGCTTCGTTCCAGGGAAAGAGGAAGCGGAAGGTATGAGATTAGGATGGCTCGTAAGTTTCGTCCACGAACGCTCGTCCACCGCGATCCTCGATATTTGGCTTCCGCCGAGTATTTCATTATCCTCACATCGATGGAGGCATCGCTGCATCGGCGGAGCGTTCTCGGGTCCATTTTTCTTGCGCGAATAAATCGCCAGAGGCGGATACGGGTGGACGAGCTCGTTTTTTCCGAACCAGACGCGGTTTTTTGCGTCGAGGGAAATCATTGAAACGCCCGCTTCGTATTTGTATACTATTACCTTTATTCTCTGAACCGCGTTACATCGTGCGTGATAATTCTCCCGTTCCACATTTGGAATTATGTACAGCAATTCCGGCGCGAGTCTCGCGTACCACTCGAGGCACGGGAAGGACATCGACGCGCGGAAGATATTAAAAATAATAAAACTCGATACGGCAGCGTAATGGAGGCTCGTACGCAATATGCGAGCGTGATTTACAACGATGCGTAGAGTTATTCGAGACGACGGGCCGTTTCGTTTGTACGCGTTCCTTCCCTCTTTCGTTCTCGCGGACCTGCCAAAAAGGAGGAACGCGATCCTAAGTGCCGCATGAATAATTCAACCGGCGCTTCTCGCTGCGGATGCGGTAATGATAATCAACGATGCCGTGCAACGATAACCGTTCGTGATCCTTACGTATAACAACGATAATAACGATGACGATAATAATGATAACAACGCAGCGCGCAACACGGCGGTGTGGTCGTGTGGTGCGGCTGATTTTTATTTACAATGTCCCCTTTCCAGCCGTGACACGGGTGAAACGTGTAATTTGTCACGATAAACGATTTATTCCCCCCGTACGAGCCCCTTCGTCTTCGTGTCCGTTGCGGTGGCACCCGCGAAGCGCCAGCGGCCTCGAAAACCAGCGACGCGAAGCGCCCTTAATCACCCTCCGCTTTTCACTATAACGGAGATCCCTGGGAATAATATCTCGACGTTAACCTCGAGGCCTCCTCCGGATATTGGTACCTGCAACAGAGATACCTTCAATTCCACACGAGCTCAGAGTCCGAACCTGCGCGCCGCGTCCAACATCGTCCAATACTTTGGCGCAACATTCGTACCGAACTCGCGACGCGCGACCGATCGTCGAGAGGGTGCGTATTCCGTTCCGGAAAATGACGACGATCGGGGGTACGCGCGCGCGAGTACACGAGGGGGTCCCGATGAAGGAAAAAAGGAAGGGGGGGGGGAGAAGAAAAGGGCCGATGGCCCAGGAAAGGGGACGGGTAATCGTAGGAATTTGCAAGTGGGGCAGGCGGGTCCTTCGGAAAAGTTCGTCGCTGTAGGTACCTGGCAGCTCCCCTCTGGCAGGCTCCCTCGGCCATCCGACCCACCGACGGCGGCGGTAGCGCAGCGGCGGCAGGCATAACAGGGTGGACGTTTAACATATGAGCGACTACCAGTGTTATTAATGCGGCGGTAGCGTCGTGCCCGGTTTCTTCTTCCTCCGAGCCCACGTACGCTGGCTGCGATCTCGGCGGCGCGCGGGAGGCTAGGGCCACCCGTGGGCCCTCCACGAGGGCCTCCTCGGGCCCGCGGGGGACGCGAGGGGCCCGCCAGGCTGGACCCTCGAGGGTGGGGAGGGGAGGGGGAGGGGGGGCGTAACACGACACTCGGAAACCGCGGCGCGACCACGTCGAGTAACGGCCTCGACCCATCCCTCCGGGAGTTATGTCTTCCTGCTGCCGAGGGAACTAATTAATATGTGTTTAGCCGGGGAGGCCGCACGCGGCACCGCCTACGGGGCTACGAGGCCAGGACGATGCCGCCTGAAATCCTAATTCCGTTCGAAGGAGCGCCACCGTCGTGGCCCCTCGAGCCTCCCGGATTACCTTATCCGGGAGTCCGGACACCGAGTCTTCCTCGAGCTTTCGCTTTGTGCCCGTCGAGCGCCACGGGAAAGGATTGGAATTGGGTTTAGAGGGAGCTCCGGAGATGGGCGAGAGAGGTAGAGAACGGAATACGCGGGAGAACGTCGGGGAGGCGACGGAGAGCGATCGTAGGCAAAAGGGCGGCCGGGGAAGTTCTCGATGGGCCAAGGAGATCGGTCGATCAGAGAGAGATCCGCGGCGATCGAGCGCGAATCTGGGTTACGCGAAAAATACGAGGCGTCCACGGGCGTGCCCTGAAAAATTCTTCGTGGGTGTGCCCATCCGTCCCACATTCCCCCCGCGGTCGGAGCCGCGAGACAGGGGCATTATATAGCGCGATCGTGTGCGAGCCTATAGGCAAATATCTCCCGCTCAGCCGGGACATTAGGAGTTCTCCGGCGTCCGGAGGATTATAAATCCTTAATACAGATCGGCACGCGATGCCCGGCTCGTTAGGGTGATGCATGGCCGACTCTGGTGTCCCGGGGTGCACGGTAGCCGGCACCGACACACCTTGGCCCGAGTATCCATCGCGTTCCTTCCTACGGGAATGGCTACACCCGCACACAGACTCGGCCACCGGGTAATAATGAGAGATCGGAGATACGGCTCGATATTAATTGTGCGCATCGAGTGTGGCGCTGCTACGGCTGCTGCTGCCGCCGCTGCCTCTCCCTCGATGCCGGGGAGGGTACGGCCTGCTACCGGCTTACACCGATCCTTCGATGCGATACGTGCGATATACGATACGGGAATGAGCGCGGATCTGACCCTCGTACTTTTACTTCGAAAGCGCGGCTCCGAGAGAAAAAGGCACCGAGTTTCGTCGGAATTCGGGCCGGACGTCGAGCCATTCGGAAACTCCCTTTCCACCCTCGATAACCGGGCCGATCGGGTGTCAGTATAATGCGAGGGTCGTGCCAAGTAACCGTATTTACGTCCATAAAAGTTCGAGAGTCGGGGGACGTTCGAAACTTCTGAAACGTCGAGGATCGCGCACGGGGTGGGTGCAAGGACGTTCGAATTACTTTTGCGCATCGTTCCTCCATCTATCGCGTCAGGGAGGTGGACGACGCGCGTCTTTGGTCATCTCGGAGCCCTCTTCCGCACCTATGGTCGGCGAGTCCGAAGGCAGGCACGAGCCGTCGTGTCGCGCATCGAATTAGGACCGCCAGGCGGAGAGGAGCGTTCGAGAGAGTCGTTCTCGCGCGAGAGAGTTGGGGAGGAAAAAATATCGGGAAAGGGAGATGGAGACGAGGACGAGGGAAGGGAGGCGTAGACAATCCTGGTAGTCCTCTCGTCGGTGATTACGAGGAGTGGACGGATCGAGACGCGCCTCCCTTCGACCTCTTCGACCCGCTCCGTCCCAGCGCGGGCTTCTCCGGCCCGACCCACGCCCACGATATCCCTCCTCCATCGACGAGCAGCCACTTTGAAGATACGATCTCGAAACAAATTACGAATCCCGCCGGCTGCCCGCTCCTTTTCTCGTCCTTTGCAGCTGGATTTAAATAATCGCGGCCCCTTGGCGAAAAGCCTGCGCCTCTTTAAATCGGGGCACGAGTATCGCGCCGTGCCACCGGCTTTGTCGAGAGCCGGCCGGGCCGCGCGAGATCTCGCCGTGCGTACACATTATATTATATCGGTCGTTATACCCCGCGTCTCCGCGCGTCGATAGCCGCGAGACGCGATGTTCTGGGCGTACCTTTCGAATCTGGCCTACCTCTCGAAGGGCGGGCGAGAGGGAGTCGGGCATTAACGCCGGGTAGGAAATTCATTAGGACGCAATACGGGGTCTCCTCGGGTACGGTTAAGCCTCGGAAGCATCCTTTCTTTCTGGGCCAAGTGGAAACCGAGACGATTCTAATCCTCGGCGGCGGAAAAAGAAGGCGAAGGACGCGAGAACAAGAAGCTGTATAGGTACTGTATAGAGCGATATACATATATACGCAGCGCTCGGACGGTCCGCTACTCGTCTCAATCCGGATTACGGTAACACCTGCCCATCCGCAATTTTATCATCCTCCGTCCCGGAAGGATTCCAATTTTCTTCTCCCGCCGGCCGCGATCCGCCGCCGCCTCCTACGCTCCTTCCACCCGCTTTTTTTCCCCCCTTTTTTCCACCGGCCGGAGACTCAATCTGTGTCTCATCGTGGATTATTGGGATTTCGCTGGAACGTGGGAAGAGGAGAGGACGAGGGACTTGGCTGGCTCGACCGTCTGAGCCAAGGGAATCGGTACGGCTAGAAGACTGCCGACGAGGACCGCTCTCTAATTCTCTTCCTCCTGAATCGGCCCGTTCGTTTCCAGCCGAAATAAGGAGATCCGGTGATCGGTGATTCGGTCGAATTGTCCGACTGAAAATTCACGGTGCATGCCCGGAGATAAAGGCAAAGACCGGCCGGATTTTTCGTCCTTTTGCGTACAACGCGAATTACTCGGCCGATACTCGGCCTTTTATTTCGCGCCGCTCCTTCGAAGGCGCCGATACCCTTCTCGAAGAAATCCCCGCCACCCTCCGGACGCTCTCGGCGGATCGATCGCGCGTCTCGAGGCCGGGAAATATACGTTTCTCCTTTAAAAATTGAACGATCAACGCTTACAAAGTCCGCCGAGGATCCTCGATGAGGTTCCTGGAGGTTTCCTCGAGATCGAAGGGTGCGAATAATCGAGCGGAAAGCGTCGATTGGCCGCGCCCTTGGGTTCTCGAAGTTCCTTCCAAACGGTCCGCGCCTCGTTCAAAGCCGGCGTCCGTCGAGCGACGAATCCTCTTATCGGCCGGCGGCCGCGCTATCTCGGCTCGGCGGAGGCGGGGACAAAAATAAGGATCCTCGCGTGGCCGAGATAATTGGCGTAAGGAGCTTGCCAGCCACGGCCCTGTCGGGTCCGCAGATCAAAGGGCCTCGCCCTTCCGCGTTACCTCCTTTTTCTCCTCCGCCCCCACCGCGCACCCTGCCGAACGCCGGTGCGCGAAATCGATCCGCGATGATTAATTTTCAATCGCGGCTTAATTACGCCGGCCGGCTAAGCCCGATTGAAGAGGCGTCCCCGCCGCGGTGAAAGGACCGGCCTCTGTGCGCCGGCCGAGGGAAAAGAGAAAAAAGAAAGAGGGGAGAGGGAGGGAGGGAGGGAGGGAGGGAGGGAGGGAGGGAGAGGGAGAGGGAGAGAGAGAGAGAGAGAGAGTGACAAGGGGAGGAAGAAAGGGGGAGGGGGTGGAGCAGGGCGAGGGCGAGGGAGCGAGAAAAAAAGGAGCAGACGCGGAAGAGAAAGAAGAGGAGAGACCGCGTTCCCGGCCGCCCCCGAGGCCACGGAATAAAAGGGACGCATCCCCCTCTGGCCGGCGCTGCCCCTCCGCTCCCCCCTGGTCAGGACTCTGGCCAAGATGGAGGGAGCGCGCTGGCTCGGCGGGCCGGGAAGGCCGCGGGGGGCCGGGGCGCGGGACACGGCACACGATTGCCGGGAACACGTGATTAGATGGCCCTCCTTCCACGCGATTCTCCAGATTGGACACCCATCTTCGCCACCCCCCTCCCCATCCCTTCCCCTCCCTTCCCCCGCACGCCCCGAGCTCCGCCGTGCGCGCACGCGGGGACGTAGAAAAATGCAATCGGCTCTTAGCGTAATGAAAAAGAGCCGGGCCCGGGTAATTCGGGCGAGCACGGCCGGCCCCGAGGAGGTGCGCGTCCTCGCTTCTTCGGGCGCATCGAGGGTCGTGGCTCGGCGAGTCGGCGATTGCCGCAATTCCAGCCGTCGCCTTTGAGCCTGGCCTAGCCAGGGCCATTGTCGCGATCGGCCGAGCTGCGAATTCTGGGTAACCTTGAAATCACCGAGACGCTACCTCGCCGACAGGTTGACTCGTCGAAGGGGATATATAGGGGCGAAAGACGAATGGGAGTCGATCGGACGAGTGCCGACGGTACGATCGTGGTACGGCCTGGTCCATATTTCCGAGCCGGCGAGAATAACTCCCGCATCCGGTTTAAAGGCGCATACCGGCGCGGAGAGAAGCTCGAAGAAACGTAATTCCGACGGCTAAGGGGACAAAATGGAGATGCGAGGAGATTCGGAAGATGTTTCGTAGATATTCGAGAGACCGAGGAACGAGAGCTCGCGGCATCGGGGCCAAGAAGCTCGCGATTCCGGTGATTCATCGTACTTTTTACGCTAGGTGGCCAAAATAATTCACCCTAATGCCCCTGCCAACTGTCCCCTGCCCTCGTGCTCGATTGTTTATCGCCAAAAAGCGGCTCTTTCCAGCGTCTCCGAGGAGGATCGTCTCCCTTGGACGAAAAGGGAATGGCGGGCTCGTCGCCAAAGCGCGTCCAAAGGTAAACGGGATATTTCGTTTGAATTAAACTTGAGCACCGCTCGAAAATACGCGCCTGCACGAGACGTGTGCGGGTTTCGTGCTTCGCGCCTTCCCTTAAAAAGCGTCCGATTTAATTTCACCGCGGTCGCGAATGGTGGAGACCCATATTTACGTCAAAGAGCGTAGGCCGCGCTTCGGTTAGACACAAGTTCAATACATTTGATGGAGAAGTGTATATTTTTTTTCTTCCGATATCGATGCGACAGCCCTCGAGTGTCGGAGGCGATTGCAAAACGACCACGGCGCCAGAAGTGGCGTTAGAGTTTGCGTATTAATAACACTCGACGTTCAATACTCCCTTTCGAGCTTACCACCGAGCGATACCATCGTTTTCGAGAACCTTCCTTTCGCCTGGAAATTTTCCTCCGCCCCACCAACGTCGAGCCCCTCCAATTTTGCGGGCTATCCATATTCCCGATACGCGCGTACTCTTCCGATCCCTGGTTTGCTTTTAGACAACGCCACAACGTCGGAGTAGAATCCGCTTTATCGCGAATAAGTCGAAAGGACTTTGATGGAATCGCTTGGCTCGCGGTGTCGGCGAGATTAGCCGGTCACGGACAATGATAACTGTAACGATGGCAGGACGGAAGGAAGATGATGCTCGCGGAGGGAGCAGTGGGGAGGCGGGCTGGAGATAAAATAGCCTAGCGGAGGAGGAGGGAGGGGGAGTAATCGTACAAAGTCGATGCTCCCAAAGCGTGGAGAGCGCGACCGCAAGACGAGCGGGTCGAAGCTCGGAGCGGATTGCCAGGGAACGCTGGGGGAGGAGCGGGAGCCGAGTCTGCCGAATTGACGTACGAGCGAGGTGTATTAATTAGCGGCGGGAGAAAATTGCGACTGAGGATAGCCCCGGGGGTTGAAATCGTTATCGAGGGTTTGCCTCGCGATTTTGATTTAGCCCCGGCCTACCACGTCAATTCTAATTGCGTTTGACAGTAATTTGGCAAGGGAGAGAGGCCTGATTGACGGCCCTGCCGCACGGCAACGATCCGGACCAGTCCTTCCTCCACCCTCTCCCGCCTCGCGCTCCTTTTTCTCCGTCTAACTACGCCAAACTTGGACGTGCGTGCTACGCCGAGGATGCCTTCGAAATATGCACGGGCCGTATCTTGGTATCCGCAGGCTGAGTAGCGTCGCTCGTCCGCCGATCGATGCACCTGGATATTAATTACCGTGCAAATTGGATATCGCCTCTATCCACGCGATCCACCTCGCACCGCCCTTTACCTCGCGGCCGAACCTTTCCTTTCGACTTTGCACCCAGACGCGAATGTTTTTCCTTTACCCTCGCTCGTTACCCACCACGCCGGATAATACCTTCTCACCTCGACATCGGTGGTTGCGCTTGTATCGCGATCTTGATGCTTCGCACCGCCATCGTTTCTAAACACGTCCATGCTATCGATACATCGCGAACGAGTCGTGGGATAAGTTACTTCGATGTCCAATTGCCCGGCCGATGTGAGGATAACCTAGTGGACGCACGACTTCCTCGAGACCTCGGGTAATCTTTGGTACGCGTTACGTGAAACTTCAACTTGTTACTCGCTTGGCGCCTGATCGAGGACCTTTGATTCGGTGTTTAACGGCGTCTAGCCGAAACACTAGCCGAAACAAAATCATGGATCTCTAAAGAAACGTTCCGGAAGGACGACTTGGCTCGTAATTTTACACGATACGCTTGGTTCACGAGATTTTCCAAGGGCATAAAGAATCGCCGCGATCGTCGAGAAACGAAGCTGGCGAGATGCTGGTTAATTAGATCTTCTTTCGGCTTTAATGCCTAGAGAGCGAACGACCGGGCGAAAAGGACGAGGTCGAAAAGTAATTTCGTCGGCGGTGCGACACCAACTTTCGCGTATCGCTCTTCGCGTCGACGCGATACGTCTAATTGGACGCGCGGCAAGGACGTGCCTCGAGATCGTCTCGGAGTTTTTGCCAGCTCACAATTTCTACCTTCGCGCTGCTCTAGGAAGGCGTGACTAAAAGGAGAGGCTATGGCCGGCCGGGGACCGGTCGCGCACGTTCCTTCGTATTTCGCTATTCTTACGTTAGAAACGCACCGCCAACGTGAAATACGTATCTACGTACGTGGTGTACTCTTTCGAAAAGCAAAGGGGCGAAGAGGGAAAGCAAATATTTGCATAGAACAACATCTTCTGCGTGCGGAAAAATTCGCGTGGAAAAAAAAATATTCCTCTTCCGCCTCGAACCGCGACAAACTATCCTTCGCGTAATTTCCATCGACGCTTCTCGACTTTGACCGTATTCGATGAACGGAGCGCGCGTTGCACGATATCGGGACGGGCTTATTAATCATCGAGCGTGAATTATGTTAAACCCGTGAACGAAGCGTATTACGACACCGTAACACGTGCTGGCTCATCGGTGCACCGGGGAGGATCATTAATTCCAAGGTCCATTTTATTCGACACCTATCGCGGCTTCGAAACGGAGCGCGTCCCACAAAGTTCCACCTTTTACTCTTTACGCCAGCGAGAGGATTTTCCAATGGTATTTCCGATGCCAGTCGGAATTTTTTCCGTCGGGAAACGCGTAACGTCGAATCGCGCAACGTGCGTGCCACGTTCGGAAAGATCAATAACGATCGGTGTTGATTTTTAACGCGGTCGGCATTAACCTCCTAACAGTGCTAATAATTGATTCGTGAAAATTGTCGAAGATATCCGAGGCGCCGGTCGTAGGTCGTTCGATTCGCGTAACGCTTCACCTCTGCGAAAGCATTCTTATCGGCGGGCTTTATCTCAAGCCTTCCAAGGCAATTTGGAAAAAGTGGGGAACGAAGGAAGGTGGAGAGGAAAACGCCCTCCTGGCAGGTCCGATAACTCGGTCCGCTTTCATTTTCGTTATCCGAGGAAGGGGGGCTCGTGGAGGAAGGCACGACGAGGTTGCCTCCCGCTTCTCCGTCCTCGTCCTCGTCCTCGTCCTTGCGCCCCATCCTTCGGCAGGAGCGGCTCTTAGCGGCGGAGTAAAAATCGCCGGGAAAAGAAATTACTTTCTCTTTTGTATTTCGGTAGGCCGTGGGCGCGCGCGTGCGGCCGCTCCGCCGAGGCCGGGCGAGGGGCTGGCTGTGGAGGGGGAGGAGGGAGCAGGAGAGCGGGTAACGAAAGGGAAAAGGAGAAACGAGGAGCCGGAAAGAGAGAGGTAGAGTGGGTGGATGAAGCGAAACGGAGGTGGAGGTGGGTTTATCTCGCTCATCCTCATTAAAACCCTCCCGCTAGCCACCCTCTCCTTCTTCGACTCGAATCCGACCCCTCTGCCGCGACGGCGACGGTGACGACGACGGCGACGACGACGACGACGACGACGACGACGACGACGACGACGACGACGATGCGGAGGAGGAGGAGAAGCAGGAGGAGGAGGAGGAAGAGGAGGAGAAGTAGGAGAAAGAGGAGAAGGAGGATGGCGATTGTGCGAGCGGCAGGCAGACGCAGGAGAGGGTAGGTACGGTGTGGGCGCACACCAGCGCGAAGGACGGGTTCTTACTCGGCGGTGGATGCAGCCGGTCGGGTGTGCGCGCGCGGTGCACCCGGTAGGCATCCCCGGGTCGTTGTAGCACGCTCTATTAATTAAAAAAATGGGGACTCCGGGGAATGCTGGTCAGCGAGGGAGGGCGAGAGAGCGCATCGACGCCTCGGTAATTGGAGAGGGGCGCGGAGGGCGGCTGGGAGATCTCCGCTGCTCCGACCGCGCGCCTGATGACTCCTTCGTCATTTTTTTTACATTACGAACCCTCCGCTCCGTATCTCGACCTCCTGCTCCGTTGCGTAATCGGAGAAAACGACCGACCTCCTTGATATTTCTATTTTTTCGTTAACCGCCTCCGGCGACGCCTCGACGCGTCGTTGAATTTTTCCACCTACCGTCGCGACAGCTCCTAGTCTCTCTTCGTCGATCCCCGCGGACGGTCGGACGGTCGGACGGTCGGACGGTCGTACGGTGGCCGAATTTTTGGTTCGAGGGAGCGCCAGCTCGATTTAACGAAGTTCGCTCGAAGAAGAGCCGCGGGACGAGCGATTTTCAAACTCGAAGACCTATTTTGGTGGCAACGTATCCTCGGGGGAACGCGTCGAAATAGGCGAGGCGAATAATCGGTTCCTCGATCCCGTTGGAGAGTCAGCGAGAAGGAGATATTTTTTCGCCTCCTCTCGTCGGCGTTTCGCCGAGACTTTAGGTTGGGTACCTTCGATATCGCAAAGGGTGGTGGCTAAAACAAAGGGCTGGTCGCGGGTTGGTCGATAGTCCACGGCCGCCAATCGGGCGAGACCTCGGCGGCAACCCTCGTCCTTGCAACTTGCTATCCGGAGAGGGAGGGCTACACCGCGGGGAGAGTTTGCTCATCCCCATAGGAGACGAGCTCTCGGATCGAGAACACCCACGGTCTGGTCTCCACGGTGACGACTAGCTGGAGAAGACCGGCCAAGAATCCCCCGTTCTACCTTACCGTACACCTCTCTGCGTCTACGTATCCTACTCCTCGTGTCGATGACCCCCGATACCTTCCGTACTTCGGCGCTGCCTCGCGCGCCGACCGGGATAGCGGGGCCCCGATCGCTAATTAATTGCACCGCCGGTCTCCGTCTTTAAATAAGCTTCCTTTCCGGAGACCGACGAGCTTTCGAGGCCTCCGCTTTCATCTCGTTAAGCGACGATGGTCCAGCTCGAAGCGTCCGCTTTGGGCGGCACTTACGCGCACGGACGTGCGAATCGAGCGAGGATGTTGGAAGATAGACGCGGCCTTCCCGACAACTCAATGGCCCGTGCATCGAGGATCGATGGTGCGAAAAATGTGTCTACGAAACGTGTCGCGTCGAGGAGTATTTTTGAGAGGACGCTCCGATAAAGCGCCGAATGGCATTCAAAGCGGGGGAAGACGTTTTGCTGCTTCTCCTGCCACGTTCGGAACTTTGTCGTGCGATCGAGCCGTTTCGCGCGATGCTCGAGAACGGCTCGACGTGCTCTCGAACGGCAGCGTCAAAGACCTTCAAAGGGGCCGATCAATTTTTTGCGGTAATTAGCCGCGCAACAGAGATATTCGTGAACGTCGAATTTCGAAAACATCGTCCATCGCCACAACCTGCTTTTCTTCTCGCGCGGCGTGCGTCATGGGCGAAGAATAAATATGCTTGCGAGTATTGAGAGAGAGAGAGAGAGAGGGGGGGGGGGGAGAGTAGAGGCAGAAAAGAGATGGGCGAAACGTGGAGGCCGTAATTTGTCGCCTTTTGCTTTGCAGGTAATTAGCGACCGTGATAAAAGGTCGAGGTGAATCTTTCAACGGTTCGTAGGCGGCGGTATTAACACCTGGCCGTGCTCCGTTTTAAGATATCAAAGCTGGTATTACCGCGGGCACGAGGCTCAAAGCCTCGTTATAAAAAAAAAAAGCCGAATTAATTACCTGCCGGTGTAGAACCGTTCGGTTTTTGACGCGTCGACGCTCGAGAGAAGTCTTGCGTATCAAAAGGCGCGTACTCCGCATCGGTCGTATCGAGGTAGAGGCTTCTATCTCCGAGCACTTCGTCGCTCAAAGTGCTCAAAGCGGGGTACGCGCGAACGGCCGAGTAAATTTTGGCCGCGGAATAACCGTAGCTGCTCCGTCTCAACGTATCTCGTTTATTCAACACTTACTTTTATTATACATCCTTACGCGTAAGATCTACATAAAAACTTATTAAAACGAGCTTAATCGTATGTTCATAACTGGTTCCGGGCTGGGGTAGCTCCGCGCGTCGTATCGGTGACAGTGGTCCGGCTCTAAAACAAAGACAAGAATATCCAGGTGAGGTCCGGAGCTGCGGCGCTTCGCCGGCGTTCGTCGAACTGCGACGTCGTTGCCAAAGGAGCAAGGGCGTTTGTGGAAGCATTATCGCTCGTTCCGGGGTTCAAATCTTCTCTCGAAACTTTGGCGAGATCTCGTTTCGATAACTTTTCCACAAACTCCGCGCGTTGTCGGTAGGTTGGCCGTTATTCGTAAGATCGGCGTTAACGGCGATAATTATCGGATAGGATCGAAGGAGGCGAATGCCAGGCGGCCGAGAGGGGCGGTGCAAAAGGAGGATCGCGCGGGAGATTTGGCGTGGTTCGCACAAACGGAGGGTAATCGCTCGATCCACGATCGGGCTTCAGTGTCGCCGTCGAAGTGGCAATATTAATTTATTCGCCGTAATGCCGGGAGTTCCTCCGGGGCTCGGGATGGAGGACCGGGAGCGCCGAAGGTGCGACAGCGCGCTCGGGCCGATCATTGTTTGCGGGCGTCAGGGTAGAACGATTTCAGCGCTCCGTTATTAACTCCCACGAGTCTCGCGAGACTCGCGCCTCTCTTTCGCGATTCGTTCGCTCACGAGCGGAGCGCGGATCGCAATTAATAATCGCGCCTAATTGCCCCTATCCTATTCCCCGGGTGAGCGTACCTACCGAGGAATTCCCCACGGACGTCATCGCCGCATTCGTATCGAGCACCGATATCAAATATTTCGCGCGCTCTTCAGAGGAGAATCGTTCGAAGGTAATTAATTTACCTTCGAACCCGCGAATTTACCCCGATACGCTAATCGCGTCAACCGATGGACTACGACGAGGGGGGCGGGTATTCGGGTGCGATGGAACGATTCGCGCTTCGCTCGCGACGAGTTTATCGAGAAAATCGAAGAAAAGTCGGTCGCTTTGGGCGTACGTCAGCGGAAAGATTTCCTTTCCAGAAATCTCGCGAAGCAGAAGAGGCGACGAGTGGCGCGTCGGTTTCGCAACAGATCCGTGGGTTGGCAAGATACCGCGGGAGGATGCGGAAGAGGCGCGCAAGGCGGAAGAGCCGGTGACAAATGAATTTTTATTGGCTGCCTCCGCGGAGGGCTTATCAAGCGGGCCGATTGGCACAATAGCCAGGGACCCGTGGCGCCGAGGAGCCGCCCCGTCGTTCGCCCTAACCTCGCCCACCCTCCCGTAATTATTTTTACGAGGGTGAGAGAAGCCCTGCCGGTGACAGGTCCGAGCTGGCGAGGAGGTGGAGAACCGGCTCGGCTGACGGAGACGCGCCGTGCCGAGCCGGGCCGAGAGGAGCCGAGCGGAGCCGAGCGGAGCCGAGCGGAGCGGAATCGAGGCGAGGGCCGAGCCGTCCGCTCGTTCCACCAAGGGCCAGGGGGGCCGTTTTGGCAGCGGAGGCCGAGCGGCAACCGTCCCTCTTCGGCGGCCTCTCGCTCTCTGGAAGGTGGAGGCCGAACGAGAGGAGGAGGCCCGCCGGATGGGAGCCATCGAGACAAAGATTCGTGTCATTGGCAGTATCTCGACTAACTGGGAAGTGACAGGCGGGACACGCGGCAGGAACACCTGTCGCCGGTCTGGAAAACGTGCGTGGTTATTCGCGTATTACCGTATACTTATGCGCCCCTGTATACTTACGGACTCGGAGTCCGGCGTTCGAGCCGAGCGATTTTCAAATCGGCCGGGAGATACTCTGGGGATCCTGAGGATCGATTCGGGGTATTGGGGGAGGGGTTTCTCGAGTCGGAAAGGTCGTCGCTCGTGTTTCACCGCGATTCTCGCTTCGATTTCGGTACTCGAGCTTCGCAGTCGCACGGCGATAACCGCGCAAAGTATGGAAACAAGGTGGCGCGTTCGGGAGGGTTGCTCCGCGGGCGGAAGATCGCTAAGAATGCCGGAATTAATGGCGATAAAGGGGGCAAAATACTTCGGGGCCCGCGACAGCTCAATCCGTTCTTCTCGGAGCGAACGAGAGCTATCCGGAACGACTCGGCCGGGAAGCGGAGAGGAGGAGTGGGGATGAGACGGGGAATGACTTTGCGAGAATGTCGGCTCGGCGATCCAGTCCGGCTGCCCTCTGGTTCAATTTCTGGCGTCAATTAAAAAGTGACGCGGACCGAGGAAAATCAGTAATTAACGAAGCAGGCACCTTCGGATCTCCCCTGGGCCCCGCGCCCTCCCGCGATTTCGCCAGCACCCTTCTCGCTCGCGCCGCGCCGACGAGGCTCCTCCGCGATCGGTCAGCGACGAGTCTCGAGCCTACCTCGCGCCGCGTACCAACCTTCTTTTCCGCTTCCTCCTCGCTCCCGGCCCTTTAAAAGCGGCGGCCTTTGACCCTCGAACCGAGCGATTCGCCGCGCGTAGCGTATGCTTCGAGACTCGGTGCGTGCGTCCGAGTGCCTCGAGGAGGACCGCGAGGCACCCTCCTCGGGATCGATCGCCGGACGAGCTCGCGAGGCGCGCCGACCCACCGCGAGATCCGCGGACGCCGAGTGGCTTTACGTTTTGGCACGGTACACCAGCGTCCCTTGCGCGGACTAATCGCTCGCGCATACCTCGGCGCCTCGAATCGCCTTGCCTTACCGATCGATACCACAATTATGTCCGGCTCCGCGGCGGGACGGCTCGTAAAAAGCGCGTCTGGTGCCTCGGCCGCAAACGCGTTGAGCAATTACCCGCGAGGTCCACCACCCCCTCTGCCTGTCCTCGGGGAGCGCGAGTGGCCGAGGGCGAGGGCGAGGGCGAGGGCGAGGGCGAGGGGGAGGAGCGACCTTTGATCCCGCGCCTAACAACCTCGCCTCGTGTCACAGCGCGGCGATCGGCCACGATTTGGCTTCGCCGATAAAGGAAGCGTCGGCCGAGAGCAGCGGCCCAGGTTCGTTACACGCCGTGACTCGGCAAAGCCGATTTCTCGGCCGATCCAGCGCGGGCCCGACTCCGCTCGCGCCTCGGCCACCTTTTTCCTCCGGAGGCACCGAGTCGCTCGTCATTAGCACTGCGCCGTAATTGCCAAATTCACGGTTGCACACCCGCGATCGCGCTTGATCGACCGATTATACGGTTACGAGGGGATACGTATCTCGCCGCGGCTTACCGATCGAGAGCCCTAAATGCCGCTATTAGCGGCGACGATAGGCGATGGGAGATAAGACCGAGAGTTGGTTCGATACGAGAGAAAACGCGCCGCGAATGTCGGAGCGGCCGCGCAAAGGGGGGTTCCATAGGGGGTACGCTTCCGCTGTTCGGTAGGCATCTTTGTAGCCCGACTAGGATCGACTCGGCCGTGAACGCGCGTTTGACGTTGGATCGAGCGATTCGGGGGTTTGCGCGAGATCGATGGAGTACGCGAGTTCTACCGCGATGTTCGCGGATCTAACGATTTTCTTATCCGCCATTCCAGTTTTCCAGGCAGCTCGCATCGCTGTGCCGAATCGATGTTATTAAATGCGGCGCGTATCTCGAAAATAAGGTTGAGGACAAAGGAAGAGTCGAGCACGCCCTTGGTTAGACGTTAGATTTGCAACGGCCGTACGATCAATAGGAGTCATCTACAAAATTGTCGGAGGCATTTCCAGTGAATACAATTTTTTTTTCTCCTCGGGAGCTTTTATTAAAGGCAGACTAATCGTTGGGCTTGGCGCAATTGCGGACACTTTTATCGGGAGGATCGATCGTGGTCGAGAGCGCGGTACCAACCGTGAAGTCTTCGTGGAAGAGAAGATACTCGGACGAATACACGCAACCGCTCGCTTAACGGCCGGCTATGTTGGAATTCGGTTTACGTGTACGTACGCGCAAAGGGCAGTGTGCGTGCGCATAAAATCGGCCAGATCGAGGAGCACGGTTTTTGCGCGCACGAAGAAGAAACGACCCTGCAGCTAATTACCTGAAATAACCCATTAGTCCCGTATACCCCAGAAATTACGAGGCCGTGGCGAGATAGGGAGGGGTCGTCATCTTTGACGAGTTAATCTCGTCCACGGAGACCGCTTTTTCGATCCTCGTTTCGGCCCTCGTTTCCATGAATCAGCGTAAACTTGCGAGCGGAAAATTGACGGTACGAGATAATGTCAATAGTAGGCGCAAATCGATCGAGGGTCGACCATCGATAAACGTCGATGCGAAGTGGAGCTTAAAAGGAAGAGAGTCGGGGGCTGGATGCGCCGCGACGATGAGGCGCTCTCGAGCCGTTGGTGGAGTCGCGAGTGGAAAACCTCGCCCCGGGGCAGAAGCGTCCGTCGGCGGCGTTAAGGGACACGCGATGGACGGATCTCGGTTCGATCCTCGGCGAGATCGAGGCCGAGTCGGTACGCGCGAGGAGGACGCGAGTGCGCGGCCAGAATTTGGCTCGAAATCGTATTACAGCCGGAGCACTGTGAACGCGCACGACAATGGAGCACGCGTCCCCGATTACCGGATGGCATAATGGCGTCAGCGATGCGCGTTTTAGTATCGGGGTATTAACCACGCCGGGCTCCGACGCTCGCTACCTTTTTTCGCGCAGCCCCGAATTCTCCCTAAAACGGGGAGAGCGCGGTACGTCGGTCGCGGCGATTTCGCGCGTGATTTTGAAAGTATTTTCCAACAACGAAGAGAATGCGAGAGGCTCGCCCGAAGGACGGTCGAGGCTTTGGACAACTACTTCGGGCTAAAGGGATGAAACGAGCGGAGCAATCACCGCCGATTTCATAGCTGTCGTCCTCCTTGGAAGACTTTGGGTCTCGTTTCAAGGTTCCTACGGTATAAAAGGAGGGGATCGGTCGAATGACGAGGCGCATTCTCACCTTACCCTTCGAGCTTTCCCTCTCGAAAAAACTCGAGGAGGCGACACCTACCCTGAATCGCCGCATCTCCGGTATCCTGCCACCTGACGTTTTAATTTTTAATCGATCCCGAGAAGGAAACCGTCCTACCGAGAATCCGAGAGTGGACGGTGCGGTACGAAAGCTTTCGGCCGCGGAGAGGGGCCGCGGATATCGGGGGAGTGCGAGAAAAGTCCAGGACTCTTGGCGGATGATCGGCGCCAACGCGGAGTCCATTTATCGCCCGATCTACCTCGAGGAACGATCGTTTTTCCTCCGATCGGCCATTCTTGGCGCGTTGATCCAACGAGGGGGCTAACGATCGGCGACGAGGCCGTTGGCGGTGGTGCGGAATGGAAAGCGACGTGGCGATAAGCGAAGGTGGTCCTCCGGCGAGTCGGGTTTTTCGAGAAAGCCGAGGCGGTGGAGGATGCAGAAGCGTGGCCTGCTCGTTTGGCCGCGACTAAAGAGCCCCTTTTTGCGACAACGCTCGCCGTGCCTTCTTCTCTCCTCCTCTCGGGGACTTTTTAATTTATTTCTGCAATTAAGCGGAGAACCGAAAGGCCGGTCGACGAGGGGCCGACTCGTTGACTCGCGCCGTGGGAGGAGAGACGGCGCGAGTTTGGCGATTCGAGGCAAGTCGGCCGAGGAACGTATCGACGGACGTATCGCGGCCGATTATCGAGGCGAGCTGGCGAGGCTGGCTCGCTCGAGCGGAACGGGGGGCCGGAACTGGGGCAAAACATTTGGGCCCCGATACGAATTCGGCGCGAGTGCTCGAATCTGGCCTCGGTCGCGCCGTGGGACCGGCACCATCTTTTACGAGCCACCAGGGAGGCAGTTTATCGACAGCATCGACGAACCCGGAGCGAGGTGTCACGAGCGTAGGAGAAACCGTCGGTCCGCTTTCTCTGGCTACGGCGATATGGAGTACGAAGGACGCAAACGGACGGTCCGTTTCTCCCGGAACGTGGATGTGCAAGGTTGGCGCGAGTGGAAATTCGTGGGCGGGTCGAGGAGAAGAAGCGAGGGAGGAAGGAAGGGAGCGATGGAGCTTGGGGCGTCGTTCGCGACGAAATTTCTGGCTCCCTTCGAGGCGTCTTACTCTGAGAGGGGGAGGGCTGCTCGGACTCACCGTGACGCGCGGAACAGTCAAGGAGCCTGATCCTTCGGTGCTGAAGAGGTTCGACTTGGTCGGGACGAAGGACGCTCACGTCGGCCAGGACTCTTGTACGCGCACGTTGCCCGTCGCGTTCCAATCCCTGAAACACACATCAGACAGGACACGTCTGAGCGATCAGTCGAATCCTCTCGGATAACCACCGTGACCGAAGAGACTATTATCCTACGAGTATCGGCCCTTTTACGCGCCGTTCCGATTGCCTTTCCAGGAAAATTCTCTTGGCCTTTACTCGAGGCGGTCAACGTTCGATGGTACGTTTTCCACCATGATTTTAATCGGGAGACCGTACGCGCATCACCCGCGATCTACCTTTTATCGTCACACGCGAAACGATCCTGTTTTTCAAGGAAAGTTTTATCGCACCTTCTTCGATTAGCGTCTCACGCTTACGTAAATAAATTGACGTCGTTTCATAAAAAAAAATCCAATACAATACCTTGGAGCGTGAAACGCAGGGAACTCCTACCGACTCGTTGCAAAAAATTCCTAGCTCAGCGATCGTGCTGCGATACCGATTACGGTGCGTCTATGACCCGACGATCTACTTACACCTGTATACATAATTTGATGTTTAAAATAAAAAACAATACCCAAGGAGTATGGCGCGTAACGCGACGCGTACAATGGCAATGAAACATCCGCGTAAGTTTCTCCACAAAGAGCATGTATAATGGTAAGGACACGAACCGTGTCGCGTTCGTGTCGCGATTCTGTTCTCGGATATCGGCGTCGGTGCGTTTGCCACGCTCGAGCTTTCCAAAACGCTTCCACTTTGGTTTCGGGACTTGGGCGATATCTCGATCGTTCGATCGTACCGGGGATTCGGGATTGATTTCCAAAGCGCGAGTCGTGGATCAGCAAAGCCGGGAGCAAAAATCGAAGAAGCAAGCCGTAACGGAGGGCGGGAAAGGCGAGAGGACGCATCTTGGAAAGAGATCGCACCGTTCGTCGGTGGGCGCTCGTAGCGCGGAGCCAGAGGAGGACGACGCGATGAACGCGACTTCGCGCGTGACTCACGTGGCCGCACGCGAGATGGCCGCTGATATTAAGATAGACCGCAAATCGCGATACATTATAGAGACATTCTTCTCCGGCCACGCTCTCGCGGGGCTTCTTCGCTTCATCGATTTCCCTCGAGCACGGATTTGAACCGCCGCCATTTTTCCATCGAGCTTTCTCTTTTATCTCACGATGGTCACGTTGCGTTACGTACGCGCGCCTCGGTTCTTAAACCGCTAAAAATATGTCGAAAGCCTCGCAACCGTGCGGGGTGAATTTAAAACTCGTCCATCGCAATTTACACGCTTCGCCCCGATATTATCGAGGTAAGCGAGGAGTGGAGGAGGGAAGTCCTCGGGCGACAAGAGGCAGGCGCAACGCGCGATATTCGGGCAAAGCCGGTGGAAGAGATGGGTAGACGCATTGCGTGCACGGCTAATCCACGAGTTAATTTTATGCGCGACGACACGCGAGACGTCGGCGGCGCCGGCTTATCGCCGTGAAACTGGCCGGCGTACAATCGCCGCGTTTCCTTCTCGAAAGCGTAGATGCTAGACCGGTGGCCCTTTTACGGAGGTGTGAAAATGACGGGTGGCCGTAACACGACGTACTAACGCAAGGAAGATAGCGCGGCGTTTCGCGTGCGTGCCTCGCTCATCTCCGGCTTGCAGCGGCCAGAGCTGCGCAATAAGGGGCCACGGCGCGCGGCTTATCGTTATCGAGGCGCACTCGCAATGCCCGGGACGCGAGGAATATCGATACAGCACGATTAGGACGATGCTCGTGATTCGTACCCGCTAAAAGTTTTACGCTCGGACGATGCGCCATTGCCGTCGCGGCGATAGAACGTAACTGTACATCGATGGCGCAAAATCCGTCGAGGATGAAGGGCGTGAATGCGCGCATCGGACGTTGGCGGAAAGTGTCGACGGCCGATTTTATGCTCGACGGCGGCCGATTAGAATTGGCGAGAACGTATGAAATAGGTTATCGCATCTGGGCGTTTCTTCCGCTTCGCGGAGGTGACGAATAGGCGTAACGCCGTGTTAGGAACTGAAAACGGTGTTTTGCGTGTCTTCCTCCGGCACCTCGTTAAGTCGATGAGACGTTTACGATTAGCCCGAGCCAGGAGCGACAGGAGCGGTGAGCCGACTTCCTTGACACTTGCCACCTTAAGCGTCGCGTGCATAAACATCAATTATAAAATTGCCGGCCCCGTCGCTAACGAGAAATGAATAGCCGCTAAACGATAATTACTCGAGTCCTTCCAATCGAGAACGATGCCCGATTCGCGTGATCCGTACGATTGGTACTCGATTTTTCTAGTTTCTCGACGATATCCGCAATTACGGGAAAATTGTTCTTACAAATGGTACGAGATCGAATATATTAACGGCCGCACTAACAATGAAATATGGTAGTGAGAGTAATTAGATTATTATCGTGCCGATATCCACGGATTCAACATTTGAATGATAATGCGTAGGATATGGCACCAGCGGTAACGTTTGCGTGGACAGCGAGTACCTCGTTATGCCTAGACGCGGTCGGTAACGAGCCTTGTTTTCGAAAGAATCGCACGGCCCATAGGTCAATCTCGACCAAAGCTGGATGTACTTAACGTTCTCAATAGGATATCGTCGACGCGTTATGCGCATCTCATTAACGCACCTCTCGATAACCATCGTCCAGGGATAAAAATGTCTCCGTCGAGCACGCTCGTCGATACGGAACTCGCATCGCTCGGTTCCTTTAACCGTGACCGAATTTCTTTTCGTCGGCACGCGCGGACGCGGAGACTTATGCATCCTCGTCCAGGTGTGAAAATGACGGATGGCCGTAACGAGACGCGGTTGGAGAGATAGTCCGGCAAGCCTCTCCCCCTCGCATCCTTTCCTTTACGACGAGTTCACGAGTGTCACGTGGGAACGAGTAATGAGCCGGCTTCGTTACTTTCCGGCGTGCAACTCGTTTCACGCCCACGCGTGAAAACTCCGACGGCACGGGATTGATTTAAGCGCAACGGTTAAACCGCGATCCTCCAGCGGTTACCGCCGAGTATTGCCCATGGAGTCTTGGCAATTAAATTTCTCGTCCGGTAGGACGACGCGCCAGAAGTCGTACTCCACTCGTAATGGGTCAGTTCCAACGAGTAACGACCATGGTTCGTTGCACTCCGTCGTACATCATTCCTCTCCTCGCGGAGAAACTTTGTTAATTCTCATTATTCCGGATGGCTCGTGGATCCGATGCGCGCTTCGAGTTGGCACTCGAAGTGGATACCAACGTAACGCGGATACATGGCTACGACGAGAGAAAACGACGACGAGCTCGAGGACGCCTCGTCCTCTCGAGCTACCCTAAATTTATCCTTGCATCGATCCGTTCGCTGCGAGAGCCACGTAGTCCTCGATCGCCAGAATTCGGTATCCTTTCGAGTCACCTCGCGAGATTTTTCCGATCGCTCGAGCCATTAGGAGGGAGACTTAGTTCGCGCTCGTATCTTCGACGACATCGACGCGATATCGTGCGACGGGTACGGTCGGAGGTCAATGGAGCAGAGTCGCGAGGGATGGGGGAGAGAGAGAGAGAGAGAGAGAGACAGAGAGAGAGAGAGCGCGTTAAGGAAAGAGCGTAGAAGGAGAGAGAAGTTGGGGCGGGAGAAGCGAGTCGAGCAAGAGGAATAATCGTGGCCCCGGAAAGAGGATAAGAGTGCGGGAGCGTAAAGAGGGAGAGGTTCTACGGGGAGAGGTGGAAAGACGATCGGCTAGAAGGGGAGAACCGCGGAAAGGAGGCCCCGGGAGACGGGCGAGAAGGAGAGGAAGAGAGAGGAGGATGCGCCTCTATCAGCCAGCCCAGAGACCAACCAGACCGAAGGCGGGCTAACCAACCAGAGCCATCCTTGAGTTACGGATTCTCGGCCGCTACCGGCTGCACCTCGCGCACCGCCGACGCCGGCTAATGAGCCCCACAAATGAAAAATTCGCTTCCCCTAATTACGGGATCCTCGCGGAACCTTCGGCCTGGCCGTCTTGCCGACGTTTATCCACCCCGCGGCCAACGTCTCATTTTTCCTCCTTCGCCTACCTCCCGCCACGAGCCAACCGTGCGTCGACCGGGATCGATCGCGTCGATGGATCCGGAGGACCCTTCGAGGGATCTCTCGAGAAAGATCTCGAAGCGTCACGGGCGCTTCGGTCGTTTCTGGTCTGCGCGACGAAGCACGCTCGTCGGTTAGCCGGGTTACGTAGCGAAACGCGAACTCCTTTCCGTGGCCCTTGTCCTTTGCGAGACGCGGTAGATAAGCGGGAGCTTACGTAAAGGAACGAGTATCGTGTACGCGATGTAACGTCGATCCGCGAGTTATGAAACGAGGGGCTTAATGCTGACGTTAAATACGGCTCGACGACTTCGAGTACCGTTCAGCGATTACGGAGACGTTTAGAAAGTGAGAAGGAGAGGGCGAGCCGCGAAGGTGAGCGCGTTCTCCTCTCTCTCTCTCTCATTATTCGATTAACTTCTTAAAGATTCGAGACATTCGGATAAAAGTCCATCGGAGGGAGATCGCGTGCGACGGAGGAGCGCGAGGCGTATCGCGGCGGACTAAAGTTTCGTGCAGCGTACCGTCGGGCCGAGCGAGCTTACGAGACGATCGAATTTTCGATATCGTTCTCAACGTGGGATCAAGAGCGAGACGCTTTTTTCCCGGAAGATCGGGACGCTTTTTCCCGGTCGACCGACCTGGTCTGCCGTCCCGCCGGCTTTCGATTTAAACGGCGACACGAATCGCCCTCGGCCGGGAGAACCCGAACGATACGAAAAACGGGTTACTACCCTTCCACGCCGGCCACGGCGGACGGTTCCATTGTTCGAAAAAAATTAACTCTGGATTTTTATTTACCGCCCCGCCGGCGTTCGAGCCCGCGTCTATGACCCTGACGAGAGGTACCGCGATCGATAATGGAATTTACGTCTCCCCTTCGAGCCAAAACGAAGGACCGTGCGTCCGTCAAAGACTTACGCAATCGTAACTCGGCGATCGAAGGAAAGGAGGGGGATTCGCCGTCTTTTTCGTCGAATTCGATATTTGCATTTGAACTATTTAGTTTCCAGTCGCAACATCCACGCTACGACTAGGAGGCACGCCGCGGGTAAATTGAACTCTCCGCGAGCCTAGCGCGCGTTTCGAGCTGGAACGAAATTTATCGCGGCGCGATCGTATTCTCCACCCGCGCACCGTTATTCCTAGTAATCCTCGAAAGTGGCTACGTGGAAACCGGCGAATCCAAGCGCGGCTTTTGTGCGCCGCGCGAGGAACAGATTTATGCTTTCGAACGAATCTAAAAGAGCTTACCTATCCTCGTTAACGGTTAACGAAGGTTAACGCCGTCCAATATTCGGGGCCCGATATTTACTCGAGCGCGGAAACTCGCGGCGGCTGTAAAATATCGGAGATCGGTGGCGGGACATTTCGCTTTAAAAACGGGCTTCCTCTACTCGACGGAGATAATTCTGAAGCTGGAAGCCGAGAATCGTCGACGACTGGCGTTTCCTCGGGCCGCGGCGGTGTTCTTCATGGCGCTCTTCGTGGCGCTTTCCATTGTACTCCTGGCGGAGGGGATGCGGGACGCCGCTGGAGCGGCGGGGCGAAGGGGGAGGAGGAGGGGATGGAGGAGAGAGAGAAACGTCCCCCGAACGATGGTCCGCGCTGCTAGTTTTTATGGATTCCGGTGCGACGGAACTTCCGGCGAGCGACCTCGTCTCCAAACTGCCCTCCACCCTCCACCCTCCGCCCTCCGCCCTCCGCCCTCCGTCGCCCTCTTCGCTCTTTCCCTTTTTTTTTTTTTCCAGCGGTGCCCCCGTCGATCCACGATCGAGCGTGACGCCGGCCTGTATTAATAAATGACCGGGTTTTTAGCGGGCACGTTTTAGCCCCCGCCTTTTTCCCACCTCCGATCTATCATTTCTCCCGCCCCTGTCTACCTATCCGCCGAGCTCCCTCGCCTCGTCGACTTTTTCCTTTCTTCCAGCCCGACGCTTCTTCGTCGAGAATTTTTCACGACGATCCGCGAACCCCTCCTCGATCGAGCCGTCGAATCTCGGGCGGAGGACGAGTTAATTTCGTTGGACGATAACTTGTCTTCGCGAGATTATCAACGCGATAACGGTCGAACGTTCCGCGCTCATCGCCGCAACGGGGGACGATTCGTGGGGCGAGTTTTCGGGGCGGACATTTAATTTTCATCCCACGGGATACGCGCGTACGCGCGTGCTTATTTTTCGTCCCGGCGGAAGATTAAATTTACACATAGTAGCGCCGTGGAACAATGCCCGGTTGTTTGCGCGGTGCTGTAAATATTTGAGAGGCCTCCCGCCTCCGGACCGTCCCTGCCGCCTATGCCGCCTCGCCGCCTTCGCCGCCTTCGCCGCCACCCCCCGCAGAACCGGCGTATTTGCCTTCTATTCGCAGTGGCCAAGGGCTCGAACTTGGGCGTACACACCAATTCCCCTCGCGCACTCTTCCTGATCGATGTTTGCCCCGGCCACTTCGCTTTAATTGCTCGCGAATCGCGTCGTAATGACTGTCGAGCAACTCGCCCCGCGCGCGATGCCGGGGGTTACGGGCTGGCAGCCCTCCACGGGACGAGGGCTCCCGGGTATTCCTCCCGACGAGCCGGAATCGATGGAATTGCGCGTGCCGCGGGAAAATTCCACTCGATAAGAAAAGTTAATTGGGCGAGAAGCGGTCGTGCATCGTTTCACGCACTTCCGACCTGGCTTTCGCGATGCGACAACTATACGGCCGCGTAGATCAAGGGACGAGCGATCGGGTCTTTCCCTCCGCGCGACAGCTCTCGAGGACATCGCCGAAGCGGACTCGAGAGCCGCGCCAAGATTCGACGTTCCAACGCTCGCCGAGCAAAGTCTCTCTCGAAGCACCCTTCGCTATTTCGTTTTAAATTGGCCGTCTACGAAGCGGCCGGTTTACTCTTCGCGCTAGAAAAAATCCCAAACGGTTCGCAACGGCCGACCTGCGGGGCGGCCCGTGCTCGAGTTAGACCTTAGGATGCGTGCCGGACCATCAAAGGGGTACGCGCGACGAGCGTCGTTGTTCGAGCCGGCGGATCTACGGTGGCACAAATCGCAGTGAAAATCGTCCCTCCGAGGCGCAACGTTGCGAGCGCGCTTCCCTCGTTAGCCGTCGCGAAGCTTTCGGAGGGATATAGTCGTCAGCGTGGCTCCGAGGAAGGAGGAATTCGCTGACTCGTTCGAAAGGTCAGAGTCGTGGCTCGCCGGGGTGACATCTCCATCTTTTCCCTTCGAAGAGGCGATCGGAGAGGCGGGGGGGGGCCGAGGGCCGAACCTGCCCCCCTGGCCGATCCCTTATGGCCGCCCTTCGGGACGCAGGATGACTCTGCCGAGACGTCCTCGGCACTGAGAGACGGGCCTTTACGCGCGTCGCAGCCTCGCTCGGCGGGCTTTGTCGGCCGATCGCGGGACACCCGGACGCCGCCTCGCTTATCTCCTCCTCCTCCGCCTCCTCGAGGTCGCCCAAAGGGTATCCTCGATCTCGGCCCGACGACCCCGGAGAGCCCGACCGTGGCCGGTTAACACCGCGGTGTCGCTCTTTGCCGCTCGTATTTGGCCGAAGGTTTAGAGCCAGTTAACACCGAGGCCGGCACCTCTGATCTCCGGCATCGGATCTACTCGGACGATCTTTCACCGGCTATCGGTTTCTCCGCTCTGACCGCCTTCGCTCGCGCCGGCCGACGATCTCGCGCGGAACGGGGGATAGACTCGACGTCCCGGATAGTCGGCCGGAGCTTGTCTCGGAAGGCGCGCGTATCCTCGCTTCCGAATTCCACGTTCCCTCCGCGGAAAGACCTTCGGCTCCCTCGAACTCGAACGATTTTTGCATCCTCGCGAAGATACGTTTGGTAGGCGAGCCGAAGATATGCGCGACAATGCGAACAAACGTTTGGACATTCGGACATAATCGTCGGGCTTTCTCCCTCGCCCGCTGGCCCGCAAGACGCGAGACTCGATATCGGGACTTTGCACGACTTTCGTCATCTCGGGCTTTCGACACGATGCAGCCACGAGGATGCCGTCGTGCGTAGAAAACTAGGGTACGTACTTTCCATCGATGCCGAAAGAGTCCGACGATTCTCACCGGTCGGACGGTCGGCATTCCTCCGAAGTAGGCGGCCACCTACACGTGGCGGTAAGAGCGGACGAGGCCGAGGGGAGTTTCGGGCCACGAGACGCTCGGAGGAATGCCATCATCGGGCACGGTCCACCTAGGAACGTAGCTAATGGGCCCACTTAACGTCTCAACCGTCTCACGAAGACACGGACCATCTCCTGGCCCATCGCGGCTTCCCCCGGCCTGCGCTTCGTGCCGCGTTAATAATCGCCAATATTTATTCCACATTGGTCACGGCTCGGTCCGGAGAGTGATGGGGAGCTCGCTGAAGAATGACGCGATGCCCGGGCGAAGCCTCGACGAAACGGGCCCTGCATTGTAGCGGGGAGATTAATACGTACCTTTCACTTTCGTCGCCATCCCCTTCGGATAGATCTCCGTGCGGTGCCCCGCTCGAGGATGCTCTTTCTCTCGGATATTGTATCGAGACCTGGCGTCGTTGCACGATCGTCCACTCGTACCTTCGATCAACGTCGAGGATCGTACGAAATAAAGAAATACCGTCGGTCGCGTCGAGGCTGTTCTCACGCTCGGAATTCCGCTCGTCGGTGTACCGATGCAAACTCTGCTAATTGCGCAAACGCGGGAATGCCCGATTCGAAAGGATGGGATTGGAGGATGGTGGAGAATCCGCGATGAGAAGAGAGAGTGGGACGGACTAGGCGGGGGATCGAGCGTCTCGCCGTGGCGTCCCGATCTTTCGAGGCGGCAAATCGGAGGGTTGCCGAAAGTAAGCGACGATAAAGATATTAAGGGAATTATCTCGACTCTCTTGGGAAGCGTCGACGAGCCGGTCTAGCGACCAACGGGTCCTCGCTCCACGGTTAAGTCTTAATGATTTGTCTCCGAAGCTAATGAGCTTCGGGCCTTAACGCCAGATTAGTGACCTAATCCTTTTGATGAGGGATTCGCGTGTTCGCCACGCGGTGTGACTTAATATACGCGTACATATACGGATAATGGACACGTCGACCACGGCCATTAAAGCGACAGGTGCCGCTGAGCGGTAAACAAATAACGTAATTATCTCGCCATTGAAATCCTCGAGAGCCTTTGAATTCCTTTGATCGTTGGATATAGTTTGACACTTTCAATCGGACACCCGGGCTCGAAAGAATCGCGCCCGTTTATCGCCGGCCACGCGTCCGAGTCCCGATATCTCCGTTTCTCCCGCGCCCATATCCATTCCGAATCGAAACCTATTCCGCAACCTTGGACGATTATGAAAATTGAAACGTTAACCGCGCGCGCCTTTCCCGGGCTACGATCACGATATCGAAAACGATAGGAGGCGCGCGGAGGGCCAAACTCGAGGCGTTGGGCCCAACCAACGAGGACAAAAGTGTACGTCCACTTTTAGGCAAGCCCGCGAAGAATATTCGGAAATTTCTCCTCCAAATCTCCCCCGGCGAATATGTCCCGCGTCCATAAAAAAAAAAAAACACGACTCGTCCAGTCGGTTAATTTCCTCCGAGGTACGGTTTCCAGGACCGCCAGGATGGGGGAGGGAAAGAGGTGATACGCCGTGTCGTTTATACGGGAAGCCATGTCCTGCGGATGCACAAAGGGCGAGGATGAATCGCCTCCGGAGAGCCGCAGGACAAATGGGGACATTAAGTCGCTTTTGCGACCTGGTACCAGGGCTACCGGAGTTCCACCCTCCCCCTTTCTCGCTCTCCCCTTCCGACCATCCCCCTCCCTTCCTGTCCACGCGTGTACAAATCGTCCTTGCACTTTGCACGTGCGTGCGTGTCGCGTTTGCGCCACCGAGGAACCGTACCCTTTCCCTTTTTTTTCTTTCCATCGGTCATCGCGTTACCTCGCGGCAGAGGCGGCAGGGGGGGGGAGGGCCATCGCCATTATCCAGCCATAAACGGGATTGGTCCTGGAGCGTCGTAACCTCGATTGGACATCGTAATCTTGCGAAGCGGCCGGCGAGCGAGAGTAATTCCGAGGCATAAATCGGGATCGTTCATCACGGTAAAATAATGTCGTAACCGTATCTTCCGTGTAGCGCGTTGAAGGGTATACACGCTCGAGTAATGTAGGTGTATTAAGCCGGACAGCCAGGACGGCTATTCGATGGCTATCGAGTTCCGGCGGAAAGGAGGAAGCGTCGCAACGAGTTGGTCGGCCGGCCTCTCCGATCTATCTTTCCTGCTGGAAACTCCACCACCGACATTATCCGCCTACACGCTATCGCTGGCGATACAAAATCGACGCTGTGGTTCCCATCGGAAAATTATTGCACGCCTCTGGCACCGCTGCCAAATTTCTCCGGGAACTTGAACGGCGATAATTCTACGTTCGCAAGGCCCCCCGATCGATCGAATATAAAACCGATGGTAGAAACGGGGGAAAGAGGTTGCCTCGATCGCGGCACTCCGCGCGAGGCGGCTTTGCTCGGCCCGCCGCTCGCTCGGTTTTCCTGGCGGATCGGGGGGAATTTCGTTTGGAAAAGGGCGCGGCCGAGTTTGGCCGTTGCGCGCGTTTCGAAAAAATTCCGAGACACCCGGTGTATCGTAGCGTAGGGTCATAGGATGGTTTTCACGGGGGTAGGAGCGAGGACCTGTCACATTACGGAGTGGAATTTATGTCCGATGCCCAGCGGCGTGACAAGTTGCCTCTGATGAACGGCCCCACCGCGAACTCTTGGCCCTCCGGCACGAGGATACGGAGGAAGGAGGAGAAGGACGAGCCAGCGGAGTTCTTACATCGTTCCTTCGTCCTTGGCCTTCGCGCCAAATTTCCTGGAATTTTTCCTCCGCACCCAACGCTCTCCCTTCTTCTTTGCATCGCCTATCGCCGACCGACCGAGGGATGAAAAATCGCGCGATTCCGAAGCAAACGCACGATTCACGCGTCGGCCCCCTCCCTCCGATGGTACTCGAGACATATTAGCTTTTTTCCCACTTTTCGGACGAAAGTCCCTCTTCGTCGATCGCCACCGCGAACGGGGCAAGCGCAACTATTTGCGTCCACCACACCGAGATCGGCTCCCTCCTCCTTTCTCCTTTTAGGCGTGCCGTCATCGTAAAGACGTTCCAAGCGCAGGTACGCGCGCGCGATAAATTCCCGATAAAGGCTCGTACGCGCGTTAGCCCGTAAGGAAGAGTTAACGGAGGCGCTGAAGCGAGCAATTTACCCCGAGCGCTCGATGGCTACCGCGAGCGACACCTTTCGCGAGGCTCGCGATGACGTGGGTGGCTGCGACTCCGGCAGAAGCGTGGAGGGAAGGGGAATCGCGGGACGGGGGGTCCCTGCGGTCCCCCTGGGGCAGGCCTTTTTAAAAAAGTCCCATATGATTTTAACGCCCCACGCGAGAAGTCATTCCTCGCGCTAACGCCGCCGGCCGTGCATGGCCTGCCGGTGATAAACACGCCAGGTTACGATTTCTCAGACCCGACGGCCCTCCGCAAAGTCGGTGTGTTATACGCGCACACGAGTACCGGATACCCCGTGCCTTGCCAGCATCGCGGTTCGCCGAGGCACGAAACGGCCAAAAGGCCGATCCGATTTCTAGGCCGGAATATAGTTCGAGCTGCCTCTCGACGTCCTCGGATTTTTCTCGAAAACGGGACTGGGATATTCGATCGAAGATTCGCGCTGATAATATTACCGAAGACCCGGGAATGCTTCGGTGGAAAGTGGCACGCTCATCGCCGTTGGCAAATCGGTAGGAACGCTAAAGTCCTTTCCGGAATGGAAGTAACGGCCGAGGATAATGAGAGCGCGATTCCCTATGCTTTTTTTTTTTATCTCGACCGTTGCGCAATCTTGTGGCGCAGAGGGATTACCCGAGGAACGTTTACGCGACTACGGAAATCGGAAATCATTGGCATCCGGTCGCCGGGAAAGTCGAGAGAGTGCGGTTTGCGCGAAACGCATCTGCCTCGCATACCAGAGGCATGTGCTCGAAACGCACCGCGTAGTTGTACTCGCAGGCCTCTCGGGAAACACCCAGGTGGTTTGCAGCCAAGCACTCGTTTCTCCGGCGTGCATCCCAAACGTGGAGAGTAATAAAACAAAAATTGGAACCTACCTGGCGAGAAGCTGGCTACCGGACGAACGGCACTTCTAAAATACGTATATTCTACTGTACGCCTATATCGTTACGAGCGACGTTAGCCCTTAAAAAATACGCTCGCTCATCCAGAGAAGGGTAGGGCTGAGGTATAAAATGCGTCGTAAAACGCTCGCAAGCGATCGCTTAAAATATTTTGCCCAACTCGCGTACGTATCCAGCGATGCGAAACGAGGAATGTCGCGCCACAGGGAGATCCGTAAAAATCGAAAAGTCGATCGCGGTTCGAGGAAAGTCTTGGAGGAAGGCAGGTTTCCCTTCCGTCCGGCGGAGGCTCGTCGACGCCCCTCGGCGGAGTCGCGCACGTGCGCGCTCGGTCCGCGGCAGGCGCGCATGCCGAGGCTGCCTGGCGCAAGCGTGGCCCCCGAGTAAGCGGCTTGCGCTCTCGAGTTCGCGGTAATACCCGCGATTGCGCCCCGCGCCGCTCGTGTTACACCTCGCGTCGGACACGGTGTCGGGTGGCCGTGTAAACGTGGCCCACGACACGGCCTACCGCCTTGGCTTGCATTCCGGAAAATCGTACTGCCCGCGTGTCGTCTTTCCGGCATATTTCTGCTCCGCTTCTAGAGTTGCAGAATGTGCACCTAAGATTTTGCACCCTGGCAGAGAGCTAAACGCGGACAGGTGCTACGAATACGAGCACCAGTCGCCGTTGTCTCGACGCGAGATACCAAACATTGCCCGCCTTCTCTCGAATCGATCGTAATCGCGTAAGGATCGAAAGATCCGTCGACCGTTATGCGATCGATAAATCACGTTTACGCATTGCGACGTGAAATAGCACGACGCCGTACCAAATTGAACGTTCGCTGATCGAGCACGTGGCTCGCGCAGGGAGTAGAAATTTGTCGAACCATGCGACGTAACGCGCCTCGTTTTTACGGTGCACAATGACGATCGAATTTATACGAGCGCGGAAGAATCGAGGCGCGGGCCGTGAAAAAGTATTCGATAACGAGGCGATAACTCGTCGCGTATCTCCCGTCGCAAAACGGACGGTGGACGAGGTTTATTCGGCCGATGATATCCGTGCATATCGCTTTAAAACGGTAGGTTTCGAGCTAAACGACTTGAGCCTTCGATGGCAAAAAATGAATCCAAAGGGAACGAGAGTTCCAGGTGGGTACGTAAGTCCAGAGAGATTTGAATCGAGGCGCAAGAAGCGCGCAGTGGCGCAGGCTTTCGGCAAAGAAGATTCGGAGGAGAGGATAGCCCGTGGTGCGTGAATCGAGCGCGGTAGTAAGCTGAGCCTGTATCCGATTGCCGGCGATACGATGGTCCGCGTAAAATTACGTCGATTCGGTGTCCTCCCTCGCGCGTACCTCCTCTCGGCGTATCGATCGCCGGAAGTTGACCGCGGCACTGCTGCGAGTACTTTGACGTTTCCTGAACCATTGTGGGAAAGAGAAGGAGAGGAAGAACGTTGGAAAGAAATTTGGGCGTGCACGAGAAGGGACGCTCTTATCGGCGATCGAATGTACAAACGAAAGGTCTCGAAGGAAACGACTGATTTATCCTTCGATTCTTAAAATTAAGTCAAATCGAAATGCAACTTGTGCCGCCTGGCCAAAGTACCCTGATCGGAGTTCGGTTCGTAACGCGGGAGTAGAAATGATACTCGATATTATTAGAAATAATAGGTTTCCGGGCTTGCAAAAAAGGTGAGGCTGAGTAGGCGGTTGGGAAAATCCTGGAAATTGCGGGGCATCGATTCCCGGAGCAACGATGAATGTTCCGAGAGAATGGGGAGAGTTTACATCTGTTTCGGAGCGAGATACGAGGACGAGTTACTGGCTCGTATGCATGCACGATCGGCATCGACGAGACTCGTTATCGGGGCAGTCTGCGTTTTTCATTCGAAATTTCGTTTTCCGCTCGAACACGATATCGACACTCGGTATCTGTAGACCGTTATAGCAAGTTCGAACCGAACGTTCGGAGTTATCTTGTTTAGAGGGCGGACAAAGCGAGGCGGGAGCTATTTTTGCCTGGAACGTATCGCGAGGTACGCGCGTAGGTACATCGAGTAGCCGAAGTACGAATGTACGCAACGCGTAACTCTTGATGCGACGTTTAGCGCTTTACCAAAATGCTGGACAGAGGTAAACGAGAGGTGCAGCCCGCAAACGCACTTCTTCGACGTCCGATCGTTACTTTTTCAAAGTTGCCGGCAAGACCCTCAACTTTGATTCAAAGTGCCCTTTTGATCCGCCAATGATGCGGCAATACGCGTAAAATCGAGCGAAAAATTTTTGAACCACTTTCGCCCCGAGAAATCGCGAAGGGAAAGCGTAAAGGAAAGTCGGACAATTTACGTCTACCTCCGGCCGGTCGCGCAATGGAGCATCCCCGTAGTTTAAGGGGTCTGTTTGTACCACTTTACCCAAAACAATCTCATCCTCTCGTCAACCCCGTCCATTGTCTTTGGAAGTTTTCATGGGCGGGTAAGTATCGTTGCGGTTTTGCAGACAGAACGCCCATCGACTTCCAATCGACTTTCGGCATGCTAAACCAACACAGAGGCTGCCAAACGTCCCGGATAATGAGTCCGTGACCATTTGTTTTAAACCGTCCGTTTACCTCAAAGTATGACGATACGTTTGCTCGGACATGTCTCGGCCGTTAGTCCGAGCGCAACGGTCCTACCGTATTTACACCTACGGTATTTACACTAGCCGCAACGTACCCAAATCCTAGTCGAGTAAATACATATTTTCGGAAGAGCATATTGCCGCAATCAAAAAATTCGCATCGCCGTGCTAATAATATTAACGGCTACCAAGTCCGACGAGTACCGATCAAAAGGATGCACGGTACACCCGAATGATCTCGATAGCGAGCATAAGAATGTCGAGAACGATGTATCGCGTCTTTGCGGAACGCAGTGGAAGTACGTTTTCAATTTTTTTTTGGAATAATTTAATACTTAGCCAGACATACGTCCACCCTGGTAATAGAGATGGCGAGAAGCGTATACCGATCGACGCGCATAAAAAATTTACCGCGCCCAGGAATTCGCTTATAACCTGTCCGCTCGAGCAGCCAGAACATTAATTCCGATTCTGCTAGACCGACGACGTAGGGACAATCCATCCCGGAGGATTAACGGCAATTAGTCAGAACCGAAGGCTAGTAGGCGTGGCACGTCCTGTCGTCGCGCTCGAGACTGCGGCAGCGACCGGGAGGAGAAGAGAGAAGACGCGAAGAGGGACTACGACGAAGACGACCGACTACTCCGAGGGCGAAGGCAAAGGCGAAGGCGACGACGACGACGACGACGATGACGTCGACATGGCTCGGAGGTGAAGGTGGCGTAGGAGAGAAAAAAAAGAGAAGGAAAGCGGGAGAAACTCGGCGAGAGGAAAGGAGACAAACTGGAAACGAAAGAGTCGTTGCCGATTACCTGAGCGCTCCCCCGGGTGTTCCTGGCACGGTGGCCATAAACCAAGCATCGAGCATCAGGGTGGACACTTTTATGGTCGGCAGCTTTGTCTAGGCACGGCCTGGCCACGTTATGGCCGTGGCCTCGTAGCAGCATAGCCCTTTGCGGAGCGAGGAAGCGGAAGGGGGGCAAGGGGCGAGGGGGAAGGGGCGAAGGGGGAAGGGCACCGCGGGGCAGTGGCAGAACGGCGCTGGGCACAGTGTCCTGCACCGGTAGGGTGGAAGAAACGAGAAGGAGCTCGTAACGTTTCCACCAACCGACCGGATTGCCCCAATCTATCACCCACCACCTTTTTTGACCTTCCGCGAACGGGACGCACCGGGGCTGGCCACCCCCTCGTAAACGATAACGGCCGATTTATAATTCCGCGCCTTTGCACCCTCCACGATTCGAGTTGGCCGACTCGAGGTCGAGGAACGCCACGAGAAACGCGGCTGATAGGAAGGCGTAGGACGGCAACGATTATTCCTGTTTACACACGTGGGAGGTAGGTGGAAGCCAAGTGCGTTCAAAGGCCAAGTCCCAGCCGTGAAATTCGCGCGGTGGCTGCTTGGCGCAACCTCGAGTGCGTAAACAGAGCACGATTCTCCAGACGATATTTTCTCCGAATAGGGAGCTTCTTGTTTTTGCGATAGTTCGTCTCGAGGCGCCTCTCCTTTCCACGCGTTTCTTCCAATTCTCCATCCTCGCTATTTCATTTCCATTTGCTCTTCTCGTTCTCGTTCTCTCTCTCTCTCTCTCTCTCTCTCTCTCTCTCTCTCTCTCCCCCCCTCGTGGGCGCTTCAATTTCTGACGGGCATTAAGACAGACGGGACCGATGGGTTCCGACAGACGAAGCGGTCCTGCCGCACCGGGATCAGGATCAGGATCAGGACGAATCGAGGGATTCGGACGGTTGGCTCCCCCGTTGCGAAGAACGGCGGACTTCAAAGAGAACGGAGACTTCATCATCGATACTGGGTCCCGATCACTGCCGACAGATTAGACGCCTCGCTTCTTCTTCTCTCCTTGCTCCTCCGTGGCCGTGCCTCTTCCAGCCCGTGCCCCTCACGAATACATCGATCTTCGACGTCTCTCGCGCCCGGACTCCCGAGATTCTTTACGAGTTCTCCTCCACGACTTTAATAGTTAGCCCGTGCCCCGAGAAATCTTCGAGCCGATTTACACGCGCTACGGAGAATCTTCGTTTCGTGCCAAACCTCCTCTAGAATCCTCTTGGATGTGCCGTTCTTTTCGCCCATGAGCAGATCTTATTTCGATCGAGATCCTTGGACGTTGCATCGAGATCGACGAGAGTGTATCGTGCTTTTCCGCTGAATTCTCCTCGACGAAATTCAGTGCGTAATGTCAACGTACCGATGGCTGCTCGTTCATTGCCGTAAAGCAATTCTCGAAATCGCCACTGAATATTCCAGCTCACGGTCACCGCACCGTTTGGCACGGCATCTTCGGTACGCGCCTTCCGAGAAGGTGATTGCTCGCCGAACCGCAACTCGCACGCGGAAATAAGGAAACCGAGCAGAAGCGAAGAAGAAGTTCCACCGCGAGAGTTCTTCGTGGAAGTTGCCAGAAGCAGATGGGGAAAGTTTTCATTTGCGGAGAAACGGAGGTCGGGGCCAATGGCGGCTTTAAATCGTTCGCAATTGAGAGCCAACGCCTCCCCCTTCGGTCCTCTTTCGCTCCACGAGTCGCGCCGAAAGTCGGTTTCGTCGCGGAGCAACCTGTTGACCGATTCTCCTGGGAGAAACAATTACGTAATCCTCTCGTCGTACGCAATGTCCCGAGATAACGGAACGAACGAAAGTCGAAGAACGACGAGCGAGATTCGAGGGCGGGGATTTTCGCGGAGAAAATTTCGCGGCGCCATCGACTAACGCGCTCGAAGCACGATACGTCTTCCGTTACGTCCTCCTCGGTCATAATCCAGAGTTGTCAACGCCGGCTTATCGCTCGATCGGCATTAACAGATTCTCCAGAGAGCAGACCGTAGGAGCGCGGTGTGAAACAAGGGTTAAGTTTCGTCAACAACAAATTGTTCACCGGCGCTGCGTCTAATCGGCTTAGGAGCCACCTGTAGCCCGAAAGGGCTTACGGGATAAGGTGGAAGGTGCTTCCGTCCTTGAGCCGGGTAACCTTCTTAGAAGAAAAGCGTGTCCACGGTTTTGGCACCTGCGACAGGTAGCCCCCCCCCCATGTCCGGCCCAGGATACTCGCTAGTTTCCTCGTGGCGCGAGGAAGGCGTGGGCGGCGGAGGAAAAATTAACGACGCAAGGAGAAGCAAGGAGCATCCCCGCTCGTCCTCCTCTCTCGTTAAACATTTCATTCTCGTCGGCATCGGCTCGAAATATTCGCTTTGTACGTCCTCTCCTGTCGTACATCGGTGCCTGCCTTATTTACCCCGACGCAATTCTCCGTGCGCCGTTGAACCCGGCGTATCGAGTCCCCGCCTGGAGGAGCTCCCCGCGTAGGTGTGCGCCGAGCCGACCGAATGACCCGAAATTTTTTCCCCCTCCCTCCGATGCCGCGTAGAAAATCATCTTATTCTCCGAACGTGCAAGTCAACCCGAGACTTTGTGGAGTCGCCGATAGTAACGAGGTTTTAAGGCGGCGTGCAATTCCGTGAAAAATCTTCGCACCTCGCGCGGGATGACGGCGCACTTTTCGGCAACCTCGTCGTCCCGGCCTGCGAGCGCGGCCCTGGGCCTATTTCGGCGCGCAAGCGGAGCCCCTCTGCTTCCTACCTGTACGCCTAAACTCCCCTCCGTCCCTCCCGCCTCTCCCCGCTTGAAACAATGACGAGCCGACCGGCCGTTGGCCGCGATCGAAGTCACGGATGAAAATCGCCAATTTCCCGGCCCAAGCTTCTTCCACGCTCTCGCGCTCTGCGGCGAACTCGCTCGTGTACGACTCTATCGTTTCCGAATTTCTAAGCGAAGCGCGCCGCGAAAGGCTGCGGAGCTTTCGCGATAATTACTGCGAGATTTAAGCGGGTTAATAGCGATGCGTCGCTATGGTCGATAAGACGCAGAAATGATTCCAGAAGTCCTCGTAGAGTCAACGTGAAGTTACGCTCGTCCTCGATGCGGCGCGCTAGAGGGTACATTTTTAAAAATCATCCCGGATTCGTAATCGTTCCGCGTTGTACGCACCGTCCACGCGCTTCCACGTCGTCGCGAGTTCGAGGAGGAAGTTTAAGATCGTCGAGTTTAAATCGTTCGTCGTATTCTTCTCCTTACCGTCGAAAGTCCCCGCCGTTTGCTCCATCCGCTTATCGAGCCTAAGTGGCGTTCGAAGGTTGGTTCGAGCGGACGTACGTGAGCATGCGCGGGCACATGTAGGACGTACCGAATCGTAGACAGCCGTACGGGTTTCGCACAAGAGACCAGGACTTATTCACGGGCACAGCCGAGCGGGCACTCGAATACCCGGCGGGTACTCGAAACCAGCGGAACCGGCGATATTCCGATGTATGCACGCGCATGGGAGGTCGAGTGTGCGTCTTTTTATTCCCTCGACCTCACGAAAATATTATCAGTCGATCTGCTCGGCGGTGGTGCGCTCTACTCGTGCGAGAAATTATAAGGAGGGTCGGTGATCCGGGCCGGCTATTGACGGAAAATCAAACGTTAACCAGGGCTTAACCCCGGCCCGTCTCGATCGAGCCACGTCAACGGCCATCCTCCCGCTCGAATAACAACCTTACGCGTCTTCGATGACTACCCCTAGTCACTACCGCTACCCCTAGCTCGCATCTTTATTTTTTAGACCAACCGCGCGTTTCTGGCCCATCGACGAGCTAGTCCGGCACTACGATCGTTACGCGTCCGATCGTAAATACCACGATCGGCGTTTCGATCGTATCCGAGGGCGGAGTACCGCGTCCTTTCGCATCCTCTCGCAACTCGATCCTTCGATTATCGTCGTAATTTATTTCCCAGCGCCTTTTCGATAACAAACAGCGCCTACCAGGGGATTCTCACGAGCATCGGAGATACTTCCGGACCGAAGAGGCGCGCCGCACGAGATAAATTGAACGCACCTACAAAAAGCGGCATGCGAGACACGGATGCGTGTGCGATAATTATCGGACACCCACGCGAGCGTTAAGAGCGAACCTCGTTATCCGGATGCGAAAGGGACGAGCGGAGCTCGAAGGTCTCTCTCTCTCTCTCGAGCGAGCTGGAGGCGTCTCTCGATGCCATTCGACGGGAGGGAACGGTGAAAAAATATAAACTCGCCGACCAGGCCTGGAAGTTTAATCGAAAACGCTCTTCGGAACGATATCGCCACGGCGAACGCGAGGACTTTTGGTAATGGCCGTTCGCGTCTTTTCGGGATCTCGAATACCGGCGACATTGCCGCGCGAAAACTCGCCGGCTTTTCGGCGGAAAGGGCGCCAAGTTGGGGAAGGAGAGATCGGAGGGTGCGCGGTGACTCGTTACGATCGCCGAGGCTTTCGCATTCGCGGCGATCCGTCATTCATATCCTTCCGATTGTCGGGCTAACTCCCGCTGGTGCGATGACCGGTGTAATTAATCATACGATCAGCGCGAGGTATTACAAAGTACCGCGAGGAGGCGGGGTCGGGGTCGGGGTCTGGGGCGGGGGCGGGAGCGAGGCGCGAGGAGGCGGCCGGGGAGAGGAAGGCGAGGAACGGGCCTCCGCGGTGGAGCCGGTGAAATAAGAAGAGCCGCTCCTCGGCGGCGGTTAGCGGAGCGTGACCGAGTGACTGAAATGACAGTCGGAGGGATCGATCGATCGATCGGGCCTTTCGGCCGGCATTAAGGGCCGTCCACGGGAAGCGACGGCGGTGCCTGCCAGTAAAATCGGAATCCCGATCTCCGGCATGGCGTCCAGCGTGGAAACTGATAAATTGCGACTTCCGCCTGCGTTTCCATCCTACCGCGTAATTTCCTGCGGAGTGGCCGGCCCGATGATCGCGTCGCGAGGGCCGGAGGGCCGGAGGGGCGGAGGGGCGGGCGGAGGGGCCGCAGGATGCAGGAGGGACGGGCTTGAAGCCAACGGCGATCGGAAATTGGCCCGATGACATTGATTAAAGCGTTTAGCGGCTGCGACGATGTCGTAATTATTAATCGACGATGATGTCGCGCCAAGACTCCCGATTTCCATTCGACGGATCGCGCGCGCTCATCCTCGAGGCTCTTATCGGCAAACCGACGCTTCTCGGCGTCTTCGGGTGCCTGGGAAATGAGCCTTTACGATCGAAGCTGCGCACCGCGGATCCTGCGCCCAGCTTCGATTCTCCGGACGCCAAGGGCAAAGTAAATTACGATAACGGTTTACATCCGTTTGACGAAACATCGATAGGAAGCGAGGCGGGGCCGGTTTATCATCGTGGAAAGGATTGAACGAGGAACGCGGCGCGAAGCGAGCGGAGTCTTGAATTCCGCGGGCAGACGCGCGAGAACTAAAGTAACGGCGAGGGAAGGGACTGAAGTGGGGAAAAAAAAAGAGGAGGGCGGAGAGGGTGGGGCAGAGGGCCGGAGTGGGAAAAAAAGGTTGCCGAGTCATCGGGCAAACGAGCCGATATTTTCGCACCTCGGCCGGCCGGCCGGGCGGGCAGGTAGGAGTTCGCAATGAATTTCGCGCTACCTGAAGAGCCGGAGCGAGCTCCGAGGAAGCGACCAGCGAAATAAGATACTCGCGGATGAAAGAAGGAACGGAGGTGGCGAGACGGAAGATGGAGAAGGGCGGAAGGCTTGAGGGACACGGGAGGGAGAGAGAGCGGAGGGCGAGAGGGGAGAGCGGGTGGAGGAAGACGAAGAAGACGCGTCATAGAGAAGACCATTCGATATGCGGGAATAAGACGTGGATAAAAAGAAGGAAGGCGAGGCGGAGGAGGGAGGAAGAGGGAGGAGGGAGAGCGAGAGACGGAGGAGGACGAAAAAGCGAGAGGCGGGAAAGGAGAGGGAGGGGAAACGCGGAGGAGACCAGCCGATTTATTGGCGAGTTTAAAAGAACCCGGACCCTCGACATAACTCAGCATTCGCCTGATGTTGACTGAGTGGCCGACTCGCGGCTGGCACAGGCGCGGATAGGCGCGTACCTGGGCTGCCAGGTTCGGTCGTCGTCAGGTACCCCGTCTGCCAATCAAGGAGCATTCAACGGTACTAAGTGGCTCGGCTTAATTAAGCTCCGGCAAAGGCGAGGCCGGGGAGGAGGGGGGGGGGGAGGAGGAAGGAAATTGCGGGACGTTTTGACGGGTCGTTGCGTCCTGAAAAATATGTTTTCCTCCAGGATCGCGCGGCCGTCGCGGTGCGATCTCTCGGAAAATCGGTCGGACAGGGCGAGACCGAGTTTCCTTTGAGATTTCCGTCTCCTCGTCT
Source organism: Ampulex compressa (assembly GCA_038496175.1). Lineage (NCBI taxonomy): Eukaryota > Metazoa > Arthropoda > Insecta > Hymenoptera > Ampulicidae > Ampulex > Ampulex compressa. The sequence continues at coordinate 168,839 of JBCFXI010000072.1, read as the reverse complement.
TTCCTCCCTCCTTCGCTTTCCCGGTTAAACGAACTCCGAGCGAGGATTTAGCCGCGGCCAAAAAAGAGGTCCGTGCCTCGCTTTCGAGGAAAAAGAAAATCCGACCAAGGGGAGATAATGCTTGGCGCACTGGTACGCCGAAATAGCCGAGCATCGGCGGGAGTATGGGCGATCGAGGTGCGGGAGAAGAACGGGAGCTTTGCCGAAATAAATATCCTTCGTGCGTCGATGTCTCGTCGATCGGCCGTCGCGGGAGAAGAACGGTGTGCCTCCTCTCGAACTCATCCCGCGAGATTCGCGCTCGATGCGCCGATCGATTCGGTTCGCCATCGAAATACCTTTCGAGGAGATAACTGTTGCGCAATCCGGCGTGTCATTCGGATTGGCCGCCGCAATAAAATCGAATGACGGGCCAATAAAATATTTATGGAATCGTATGCAAGCCCTGCGTGGCACAATCGCGCTCACCCCCTGTGTTTCCCCGGTGGTTACACGATGTTTACCCCTCGGCAAACCCCCAAGGGCTGCCCTCCGCGTTCTCGTGTGCGCGCCTGCATTATGCCGGAACGGGAGGAACGAGAATGGCCTCCGCTCAAATCCCCTAACGCGGTGTTCCTATTAACGCCGCCTGCGTCTACTCCCTCCCTCTCGCCCTCCTCGCCCTCCCGTCCCCATACCCCACTCCCACCCCACAGCCCCCACAGCCTCCGCCCTCCACCTCTCTCTTCGTGACTTCGATCCCACCGTTTCCAGATCATTTTTTCCACATTGTCCGGAGTGTCAAAGCCCTCGAGACGTAAGCCACCCGATAGCTCCATGGAGCGGAGAATTAATCGTTTTCGATGACCTGGCTGATCGTCGAGTAGGCGCCGGAATTCTCGGTTATCGTGACTTTGCCCGTAATTTCCCATGAGCTGGAAAACACGGGGTGGCAAAGGAATTACCGAACGGGCTGGATACACGGAGTATCGCTCGGAATAAACGTATTAATCCCTTACCCTCCTTCGCACGGTTCGTTGAAGTTTCCCGCGGATCACGCTTACCCCACCCTTCGATCCTACTCGTTAATTCGTATCCGCAATCGCGTACGTCCCTGCTGGAACGACGATCGTGCGGTGTATTCGCAAACGCGGTAAGCGCGTCCTCGTATCCTTCGAATATCAGAAGGGAGTAGAGTGGGCGATCGAACGAGGACGAACGAGCGCTCATCCTTATATTGGCCCGTGATCCGTCCACCTGCTTCCCCCTCCCCTCCATTTGCCCGCCCGTCGATCAGCGATCTCCCAAATTTTCGATTCTCCCCGCGACGCCTGAGGATCTCTCGAAGGGCGAATCCGAGTCGAATCGAAGAGCTCGGCATCCGACACGTGCAGAAGGATTCCTGCAGCCTCGATGGCATCGATGATGGGTAACCCTCGTTGGACGTTGCAGCTGGGCCGGGAAAGCCCCTTTTTCGCGCAGCTGCCCTCGGGATTTCTGCGCAGGGTCGCATCCCGCATACTCCCCCCGCGCTTCGCCGAAACGAATCCGGCGGCGCGCATCGCTCGAACGTGTCGCGCCACGACTCGTAATCCTTTCCCAATTGCCCGATAGAATTCGTCACGAGTACTACCCCTTCGCGGTAGGGTCTATCAAAATGTCGTTAGAATCGATAATGTCGGCGAATCCAAAGTGATGATCGATGGTGCCTCGGGAAGGAGGGAGAGTGCTCGAGTACGGGATTAAGGAAAAATCGAGGACGGAAACTTGTCGAAGAGTAGGAGGATACGAGGTAGTACGAGAGGGACGTCGATGGACGAGTGGAGAGTCAAAGGTTTGCGCGATTCGTCGAACGGTTTTACCTTTCTTCTTCGCGCGAATGTTGGCCAACGAACCCGAACGACGGTGGAACTGGTCGAGGGAACGCGGAGATTTACAGGTACGGCGGGCCAAGATCGCCGATGGAGAGACAGATAAGGAATGCCAGAAGACGTTCGGGTATCCATTAGAGAGTTAACACGTCTATTAGGGATGTAAGAGAGATTTTACCACGATCGTTCTATCTCTCCGAAAAAGGAGTCGTCAAACATCTACCGAGGCATCCACGTACCGCCGCTGACCCACTCAGGGTTCGGATTCTGCCGCATTAACATATTCAAATTTCTTCCGCGCAAAATTATGGCAAACGCGATAAAATTTTTCATCCCGCTGCGAACGTATACGCCGGCGCTCCTCCTCGTGGGACGCGAATACGCGTATGTAATAAAATCTTTAATCGCGAATCTCCCATACGGATTCCTTCATCGAAAGATCGGTACGTGGATCCGCGCTGAGCCACCATAACGAAGTTACGACGGTGGTTCGGCCCCAAATTCGAAACCATTATACGCGCCCTCTCGTAAATACGCGCATCTCGAAGATGAATCTTCTCGGAAGGATAAGATCTAATGTATGCAAATCCTCCGAGCGGTCGAAACGCGAGAAAGTGGTTGAAACAGAGATTTCGCGGAATCGATCCACGATTCGAGGATCTTGGATGCTGCGCATAATTTACGGATTCGACAACTCGCACCCTCTACTCGCTCGAAGGGTGCGAACTTATTCTCGATCGCTCAGCGTTTTCATACGAGTATTTATTTCCGTTTGCGAAACGTGATTTAGCTATATGCGCGATGATACATACGTATAACGGATATATAAAGTCAAATCAAGTTTGACCGAAGATCGGCGAAAAAAAAACAGAACGGGCGGAAGAGGGGGCAGAGTACCGAGCGAAAAGGAGCAAACGACTCGGCGTCGAGCCGTCCAACATGTTTGTTTTGCTTATCTGAGACAAATTTGCTGTCTTGTAAGCGACACCGAAGGGTCGTCTTGACAAACTGGGGTGCTCCCGGGGGGATCGGCAAACGGCATGTAACGACACACACGGACAACTCCCGACCGTGTAAGAGATCTCGGCCGGCCAAGATCCTAAAAGGCCAAAACGAGCCGCGCGGTCTCTCTCTCTCTCTCTCTCTCTCCTGCATCTCTCCGTCCTTCTCTTCCTCCCTCTTTCCCTCCATCCTTTTCTCTTCTTCGACGTCTCGCGACCGGACCAACTTTTTCCACCGGTTTCCACGGCGTTGAATCCTTCCTAGATGGCGGAAGAGGATCGTAGCCAGGACGTCGAGAATTTATAGTGGGCAAGAATTTTTAGCCAGATCCGGCAGATGCACCACTCTCGAATCGCGCGGTGCTACCTTTAGCTAAGAGTCACCCGTGGAGGGAAAAGGATGCGACGGATTTAAAAACACCGAGAGAAATAACGGAAACGAATGCGTGGTGGAGGAGCGAGCATCGAGAGTCGTAAAGCGTAAAACGAAATTTACGTCTCGAGTCGATCGAAGATCTCCGAGTACAACGATAAGGTACAAGTATAAACGATTCGATTCTTTTCTAATCGATCGACGAAGCATAATTTGCATCCCTCCGCAAATTATTGCGGCGCGATCGTAGCGTTGTGCCGAATAGCTTGCGATTGGATTCGCCGTAGAATCCTCTCGATAAATCACGCTTCTCCCTCGGTGCAGGAAGAATTCAATCGGCCATTATTCCCCGCTGGAGGAGGCTCCGCCGGTAATTAATTATTAATTAGGATTACCGTCTCGACCCCGGTGGCCTCTCGAGGACGTAACGACTTCCTCCTTCCTTTCCCTCCCCCCAAAGATAAACGAGCGAGCCCCAAGACTGCTAAGTAACTCCATGAATTTTCCGGTGCCACCCTCCGCTCGTGCCTCGGGGGTGTAGCTTCTAATCATCCCTATCTCCTGGCCACACCCTCGTCTTCGAACCTGACCACGAAGAAACGCTCTTCTTTTCTCCCTCGAGGCGACCGTCCGCTTTTTCTCCCTCCCTCTCCGCCTAATGGACTCCGTCGCCTCGCTTCTTCCATCGCTCTTCGTTCTTGCAACGATGCCCTCCCCCCCCCGCCTCCACCTCCTCCGCCACCTCCTCCCCTTCGCTCGCTAATGCGACGTTAAGTCGACGTTATGTCGAGGGTCATAGGGAAAGGCGTTAACGCCGAAGCTTAACGAATCCTGGAATGCCTCCCGACACGTACCTTTCCCTGCTGCGTGCCGCACGCGAGCTCTCGTAAATCGACTCTTCGGTTATGTCGAGGTTAAGCCCTCGTACGGCCATCCATCCACGTTCATCTTCGAAACGATGAGTTTGGCGCGTGAAAATTTCGAAATGATTATACAATACCATATCGACGCACGAACTATTCCGATCGATGCTCGTAATAACGAATATCTTTCCAGGATTTCGCGGCCCGAGATTTGCGTCGGCACGTAAACGCGCAGTAGCGAAGAAGCGACGGGGAAGGGGCTTGGAAAGAAATCGGTGGAAAGAAATCGACAAGGGGAAGCGGTGGGTGCGAAAAGGGTGTAAGGCGGAAGTAAATCATGCAACCCCCGTGACGACGTCACGCGATGACAAACGAGCGCGCCGACGTCATCGAGCAAGAAACGGAGGCGACATCTGATAACGACCTTAATCGCATTAAGGCTCCTACCCCTGCCCGCGCGAACGATCCTTCTTCGATGGCCATCGCGCCCCTAATGTGCCGAGGAACCGCCGTAATTGCGAAAATAAATCGGTCCCGCGCGAAAGCGCATCGGCGCGTGCAGCCTTCGCCCTTCGACATCCTATGAACTAGCGGTCTCCAAACTTTTTTCACCGCCCCCCCCCCCCCCCCGAGACGGACGAGATAAATGGCGCTTACACCGATGGACGATGTTCGGACCGGGGAGACGGCACCTTGATCGACCTCGCGATCGGGCTTGCGGATCCGTCGAGAGAGCGAGAGGACGAGGCTGTTGGAAGCTAGAGCGCGGGTAAGAGGGAGGGAGAGCGGGTACCTGTGGCCCCCAGGTACGCCGACAACACCGGACGACAATGTGTCGCGGCAAGGAGGGTACCGAGAGAAGTGAAAAAGGGGGGCTGCAGGGGTGGCCGAGGTAGACGGGGGACAAACCCCTTCGCCGACAATGCAACCTTTCATTATTAATCCAGGCATTGCGGCACGCCGGAGCCGAATCGAGGTTAAAATTAAACGCGCAAATGTTTGGATGTTTTATCTCCGGCGTTTTGTCGGCAGACCGGGTTTTGTTACGTGCTTGGCCACCGGTCAGTTTAACTCGTTTCATTATAAATACATCTGTCCATGCTGGGAAATTACCTCTGTGGCATAATGGGAAAAACACGAAAACCCGTGGAAAATAACGGCGTGATTGAATTTTATACGAGCTTCGGCAAACGGTGAATTATAAATGCCCAAATCGATATGCAGGGCTGCCCTGAAACGTTTTGCTCGCCTGGAAACAACGGCGTTTCAAATTTTCACCTGTAATTCGAAAATTGCCCGGAGTTGTTCTTTCCTCGGCCATTATTCGGCCCCTTAGTTCGATCGGCGCCGTACACGCATCGCGCGAAATTTTTCGCCACGGCCGTGAGAATCTGGAGAGTCCTCGCATCCGAATCACCTTATCTCGAAAAGGGCCATTTGCGTTATTCGAATATTTCCAAAGCATTTTTGCACCTGCACCTGTTTGGACGTCGAAGCGTGGTCGACGCGTGGCGAGCAAGCTCGCAGGCCTCTCCTTCGTTGGCTTTTTGCTCGATAAATGTTTAATTGCGGGGACGGGAGGTGTCAAACCTCGTTAATCATTATCAACCGTCTAACATTTTGCGCTATTAGGATAATTGACCGACAAGCTAGAATTCCTAGAGAGAGGGATTTATAATAATAGGAGTAAAATCCACTTTGCCTCAATTACGCCATTCCCGCTATGGCATCTAGCTGTAACGATGCGTGCAAGACATGGGCGTGAAACTGCAGTTGTAACCTCCACCGCTGCGCTCTAGCGACAGGATGCACGCGACTGTACTTATCCGCGCGTATAGAAAAAATGGACGCGCCAGACATCGCACACGTATAGCCGTGGATTTAATTAGCAGGATCGAACGTCGAGGATTTCGAACGATTACGATCAAGATCTCGGGAAAGAAATCGACGCGGCCACCTGTAAAAAATATCCCTTCCCTTTCTCGTATTTTATTCTCGAGAAATATCATCGCTCCTCGATCATCGCTGTCACCTTTCGAACAAAACTCGTTGATCGCAATTTTTAGACAGCTCCTCGAGTGTCGCGTGCTTAAAAATAAATCCAAAGAATGCTACTACAATGTTTTCTGCACTATTTTCCGTTTCATAAAAACACCTTTTTTTCTAAAACCGTAAAGAAATGTCATAGAGTTAAATTGAAAAAAAAAAAAAAAAAACGAGGCGCAACCATCGTCTTTCAGCACGGGACATCATCACTCGTCGCGATCCTTCCCATCGATGGTAGATCTGTTAATCGTATCGCCGGCTAAGAAGGGAAGACGCAGGTGCGTCGAGCGGTCATCGGTGAGCATGCAGACACGGGAAAGTGCGTAACCGGTGCACGCGGCGATTTGTACTTAATTAAGGTTACACGTTGACGAAGGTACGCACGACACGCGAGTGGAGATGCCCGAGGGAGATTAGGCAGCGCTACGGGCCACTCGGATTTCTATTCGATATCCAAGAAGTCGAAAGACGCGGTGAAGGGGCCGAGAGAAAATGCCTCGCGTAAACCGTGAGTTCGTTCAATGGCACAAGAGGAGATTCATTTACGAATGTTGCGTCGTATTGGACTTATGCGAGCTCTCGTCCGGATTTTCGCCCATAGGTTCAAATGCGAATCAATGTACTCACCATGCTCGTACGGTTTCGGTGTAACAGCCGGTTTCGGGATTCAGCATCTTGCGATCGCTTTCCGACCTGCAACAACGAGACGAGGTTCGAGATCGTTGGATCGCACGTATTTATCGCGGACGTCGGTGGAACTTCGTGCGAGGGTATTTTTCCACGGACGTCCAATTAGCGCCGCCTTGAAATTTGCCCGGCGTATTCCTCGAGGAAGGTTCACCGTGGTCGTTAAGGCCTCGGATCGAAATTTCCGCGCCATAAGCCGGCCGTGTACCGAAGGTGACAAAATAATTCCCGAGTTCGTGATTATTTCGGGACGAGCTTCGACGGGTCTAACGAGCGCGACACCGACGCGCTTCCCTCTTTTCGACGACGAGTCATTAAGAATCGTATTGTCCGATCGTATATAAAAGTAGTCGGACGAAAACGGTTCGTTATCGTTTCGAGTAAATCAGCGTAGCCGGGTGTACATCGACGTTGGAGAGGAGGTGGAAAATCAATAGGGAGACTTAAGGCCGGCCCAGGGAAACATCGTCGGGTTCATTCCGAAGGAAAGCTCCGCTCGGGGATATCGGAGGCGATGACGGGCGTGGATCGCGCGAATCTTCGGCGCGCCTAAGGACAAAGTCGGCGGGCTTTCGACGAGCCGTCGGAAATATCGGCGGAGCGGAAAAAGTAGGGTTTCCCTCAGCGGCGATTCCAATGGGGCGAGTGGAGCGGCGAGTCCTGGCGAAAAAAGGCAGGACGCGGGCGGAGGGGCCGGAGGGGGCGGACGAGGAGCGGTAATTATCGGCGGCGCTCCAAAGTCCGCGGCCGCTCGAATGGGAGGGACGAAGTCTCCGGCGACGGTGACGAGGTGTAACGCTCGACGGCGACGCATGTGTCGATACTATTGCGCCCGCCGTCTCGCCGCTTATAATAAAACTCCCGTGCACCCGGCCGAGTGCCTTCACGCGAGCACCGCCGATACCTTATCCGGCCAACGGACAATTTATTCGACTCTCGCTCTCCCCCTCTCGTCTTTTTTTTAAGCCAACTCCCACCGCCTCTCCCGCGTCATTGTCGCGGGGTATCAGCGATTAAACGCGCGTCAGGGACTCTTTCACTCCGGTACAGACGTTTCCAAGCTTTTTACGCGCGAGATAAAAATGTGATATATGTCCTTGTTCCAAGTCCGTTAGCGCCGCGGCTCGCGAACTGGAAAGGGTCGCCGTTAAAAGCCGCGTTATAGGCTTTAAAGGGTAACTCCCTAACAAAGAACTGGCGATACGCTCTCGGCGAGTACCCGAGCGACGTATACAGCCGCACTCGGCTAACGCAAACTCTTCCGCCTCTGCGTATCTTCCTGCGTACGGCGCGTATGAAGCCGACAACGGGATCGACGTTTTCGCTACTTCGACGGCTGCTCTACGATACGAACGCGGAAGCGACTCGCCGTTGCTGTGGACGTCGACCCTCCTCTCTCCAGGATCGAGTCTCCGCGATTCCCTTGGTCAACCGAATGGAATCCTCCCGTCCTCCGTCCCGACCTCGACTCTCCTCCGCAAAGGCCGGCCCGCGTATGATCCCTTGATTTTTCAATCCGCCGCGGGCCCGTGTTTGCGTGTTGTGACAGGGCGCATTATCGGGCCCGATTACGAGGCGCATTAAGGCAGAGGCGGGGGTCGTGAGAACCCCATCTGTCCACGGGGAGGGGGGGTGGGGGTGGGGGAAGGACGAGGTAGGACGTAGGAGGCGTCCGACGAGGGTGGAAATCACTGTCCGCGGGCATTAGGCATTCATGCGTGCCGGTTGCGTGCGCGCACCCGTAGCTGCGTGTGGGAATGCGGGACCGTCGACGTCGTAATTCGAGGGGTCGACAGGAATGTGATTTTTGGTCGGGCCGCAATATGTCGACTTGGGGTGGATACGCGAGCGTAACGGGCTACCGGGACAGGGGGAGCTTCGTCGCGACCGCGTACTCCCGATTTCCAGGGATAAGTCGTGGAAATATTTACCGTGAAAATCGCGGCTCCTCCTAATAACGCCCGATGGATGCGGGGCCATATATCACCGACGATATAGCGTATATCGCGTGGCTACCGCACGATCCGCGAAATATCCTGGACGGTCCGAGGCGCTCGAATCGTGGACCTTGGCGTCGAGAGCGCGTTTACTCGGATCTTCCTTCCACCATCCGTGCTCGGGATAACGAATAACCGGGAAAAGTATGTCCGTGTAAAATTGATCAAAGTCGATCCGCAGGTGTCTGCCGACGGCATTGATAACGAGTGTAAAAATAAATTGCGGCTATAGAATATCGCGATACTTTTATTTTTATTTCGCGGGCCGAATTTCGAGCGACGGTGAAAAAATCGCTGATGCGAGATTCATGGAAATTCGTAGCAGGGAACGTGACGGCTAGGTCTCTTAATTCTTGTAACCTGAGCACGATGGCAATGGTCTGACATGGACATTGAATTTAACCACGAGTGGATCGCGTTTCGTTTCGTCGACGCGTTGCAACGAATGTTCGCGCGCGTTTGATATCCACGAATCGATCTCCGCGTTTGACAACCACGGGCCAAAATAATGTACGAAGTTAGAATATAAATACGAGAGAAGAACTTTTTTTTCGAAAGGCTCGCGGAGCTTAAAATTTCATCCTCGGTCAGAAATCCGGTTTTCGGGTGAAGAAATGCAATCCCGCGCGAAGGTCGTCGGTGCGGATCGAGACTCGAGATTAATTATTTGTCGCGATGATCGCGACGAGCCGCAAAATTAGTGCCTCGCTGTTTGTTTTGCAAAATCCAATAGCGGCGGCAAACGAGACTCCTTCGCTCGAAGGGCCGTGTGCAAATTAGAAAATCCTGAATTGGGATTAATGTTTTATCATCCTCGATCGCCCCGGCCAGCCGTCGTCGGCAAAATCGCCGAGTAATTGCGAGAACGGAAACTAATTAAAATCATTTCACCGTCATCGGCAGACTAGTAGCAAGATATTGAATGTCGGTACACGACGAGTGTACCACGAGCACGATGACAGATTCGAGTGACGATCGCACATTCCTCCCATAAATGGAGCGTAACTTGCCTTCGTGCTAATTCCGAGCGGTAAGGCGAAGCTGTTGAGCAATCAGGATTTCGCGCCTTCAGAAATATGCACTAGGAAGCAATCAGGGTTTATTCCCGTCGTAAACTCAACGCGATTAATCACGGCGTATTTTCGTCGTGCTAGACCATCCAACTAAAGGACCTTAAAACGATCGACCGGGGTGACTTTAACGCGTATACGCAATTTCGATGGAAGAACGCTCGTAGTGGAATGTACGTTGTTCGGATAGCGTTCGATAAGCGAAGGTCTAATTCGACGAGCTCGCCAAAGTTGGGAGGTATATATCCTACGCAGGTTGGCCCGATTCGAGAAGCGCGGAAGAGTGAAAATCGTAATGAAGTCCCTTTAAGGGAAATCGTGGACATTTGTCAGGTCTGTCGATAGTTAATGACTAATAGTCGGCAAGGGCGGGCAAGGACGATGTCTCGGAGGGTTTCGTGGGAGACAAACAGGTGTAGAAAGAGACGGGACTCGAGCGAGGGCGATGCGCTAAGAAGGAGAGAAGCAAGCTCGAAGGAGCCAGGGGAAAAGAGCGAGAGAGAATTTGGGGGATTGGTACGTCGAACGCGGGGCGTTTCAACGTCGGCTGGTACCTTTCGTTCTCCGACCATTTGTCAAGGTGACAAGGCAATCTCACCCCCGATACCACCACTCTTCCTCCCTTCGCGAGCTCAACTCGTCCGACACTTGTCCGGGTGTCATCGATCAAACCTATTCGGAGATTGGATGTACGTCGTTTGTGCTTAAAAACCCTGTTTCCGCAGTGCAACGCGTAAGTCGCGCGTCCCGTCTTTGCGTAGAATATTTCACCCGCGTTTATAGAGGAGGACGTGTGTAAGAGCGAGCGTCCCAAGAGAAACACCTCGACGCGTAAAGTGCCGAGAGGTAAGAGGGGTATATATAGTCCGATTAGACGTACGAGATCCGATAGTTTTCGTAGTAAATTATCGACCAAGCTGTACGATTAACTTTGGATCATTAATTTTGGCGCAATAAGAAGCGCCAAGAGGCCGGACAGGATGGTGGACGATTGATTATATGCTCGAGAAGTTTTAAAAACGACATCCACGAGTGTTGCGCTACAATTATAAGAGGAAACGAATAACGCGAGCGAAGATTCTTCAAGTGGTAGGTCTAGATGTTGGCGGCACCCAGAAGGCCGAATCGATCCGTATAAGAGAATCGTCGAGCGGTACGCAAGTACCGTATCCCTCGGCACGTAATCACTGTACTTATGGGGAGTGGTCGGCCCACCCGTGACCGGGTTCCCATAACCTTGCCGTTATTAAACCCGCGTCTCATGCGATCGGCTGTTTTGGCAGGTGCTTCCTCCACGCATTTCCCATAAAAAAAAGTCGTGGTGGCGCAGAGCTTTAATTAAGGAGCACTTCCACCCGTCCACTCGAAATTCCCATGGTGGTGGCAGGAAATTCTACCCGTGATTTCTCGTCACCGTAAGCGCCGCTCGGCAACCGACCAGCGGACCCTCCGAGTATAGAAATACATCGCGTTTCTGGTATGCGAATAAAATACGGCATCGCTCGTCGCGCATCGATCGCGCGGATACTTTGCGCGCAAGCTGTCCGAATGGCAAAAATCGTTCCTCGCTCTCGAAATCGAGAGCCGAGTCGAGCATCGGTTTCGTCGGGGACGAAAGTCAAAGTTCGAGGCGAGAAAATGATAAAAGTGGGGCATAAAAAGCGCGCGTCGTTGGAGCTGGACGAATCGAAGGTCGGGCAGGATCCATCCCCCCCTTCGCCGTCCAGACCGAGGAGTCGCAACCTGGGTATACGTATAACAAATCGGGCTTTTAATCACGAGTGGCTCGCTGCCTCCAGCCATTTGCCCTAATGGGGGCCCCTTGTTTAGAAACCGCGTTGCAATGCGGTAGGTTGCCGGGCAATTTCCTCCGGAGCTTGCCGATGCGACGTTTTGTTTAAACCACTCGGCGGTCATTAGTCACCGTTCAACGTTCACGCCGGGCACGAGGCTACGGGCCTTACCCTTGCCACGGCTTTCGGCGGAGCTCACCTTGGAGAGCGGCGTAACGAGGCTGGAAAATATGGCCTCTCGGACCGCGCTTCGTTGCCTCGTACAATTTTTACCGCCGGTTCTCTAAGGTCGCGCGATACGTTCAACGATCCCGTACCCCCTCGCGATGCTCTCGTCCAGGCCAGTGGGGTACGATTATTAATCGGCAGTGCGTCGAGGTTTAAAAATGCGCGGAGAAAAAAGAGAGGGAAGGGGCGGATGCGAGGGCAGCCGCATCGACGTGGCGATTCGTAGGATTTTTACGACGCTCCATCCGAGCCGGCTCGGTCCTAACGACGACCCTGGCAGAGTCAACGAGCCGGCACGTTTCATCAGCGGGTAATCAGTGCGAGCCCGTACTGTCCGGCACGTCGTCGGTCGCGTAGGTTCCGCACCCTTCCGGTTCCGGTGTTCCGGTAGGCTAGCCCTCTCTCTCTCTCCGCGCAGGGGAACCCCGGTTTCCGGTTTCCAGGTGGGATACACGCTCAGCCGAGCGCCGTGACGCTTCGGATCCGTGGATCCATGGATCCTCCTTCCTCCCACCGCCTCCTTCTCGGCTCCTCCGCCGCCCTCCGCCGCGCCCTCGCCGCGACCCTCCTCCCGCGCCGGACCATCGATCGTACCTCGGATTCATTTTCGGCGGACCATCCACTTTATTCTTCTCCCGAGGAGTCAGGGAAGATGGCGAGCGTGTGGTAAGATATTCAAAAACCCGCTCAACCGTACGAGTTGACGATAGACTCACCGAGTACCGTTTCGGTGCGTCAGGGTATAGCAGCGCGTACATCTTTGAAAGGAAGGGAACAAAAAGTTTTCGACCGCTTTCCTTTCATGTGCGTACGCGTTGGCAGTGGGTCGGCAAAGTACATACCCCGATAATGCCGATAATTACTCGACGATGATATTATAAGGGAGGCGCGTATCCGCCTCGTAATCGTTCGAGAAGCCTTCGAGAAATTTCGTTTCTCAATCCTCGTCGTATTTCTGGGCTCGCGGACGTTAGCGCCTCGCTAGGAAAAACCCAATGTCCGATAAACGTGCGCGCGGTATTACGAATCGATTCGGTGGAAATCTATGCGGGCCGCTTGGCCGTTCTCTCCTTTTGGACATTTTTATCGCGACGCGTTTCACGTGACAATGGCACGCGAGCGTGACGCGCGGAGGCTCGTTGGGGTTTTGGTCGCGGGTTTTTTAGGCTCGGCCGACGGGAAAAAGCGATCGCGACCGGAAGTGGAAGTGGAAGTGGAAATTGAGGCAATGAGAGCGTTGCCCGGCGCGGCTCTTATCGAGATATCGCCGGTTTCTCGTTTCCGCAATTTCCTATCTGCCGGCTGTATACGACCGGCAATAAAAATATATTTCACCGGCGCGCTTCTCCGAAATCGGTGTACGAGTAACGGCCGCGTATTGACCGGCCGGATACCGCCGCCTCCCGCCTACCCTCGCTCGCCAATTCGAGGAGACCCGAGAGAAGAACGTCTCCTTAATGGCGGAGGCGTACTTTTGTCCTCGAGCTCCAGAGTACTGCCGAGGTGCGCGCCAATTGCATACGCAGAGTAAACTTTTCGTGGAAATTCAATTTGACTAGTTGCCGTAATTTCGAGTAAATTAAGTGGCATTAATCGGACGACCATCGTTCCGCGTACGGTTGGGAGAAGCTCCCTCGGTTCGTAACAACCTTGTACGCTAAATTACAGCCTCGTCCTCACCACGATCGAGGAGAACGCGCCGGTAAAAAAGCACGACCTTCCTTCTGATCCGTTAACCACGTTCTCGCAACAGCGCCAAGTCTTCGTGGGTAACGTTCCGCAATATCGTCGCGGACTTTAATCGTTTTACGCGATAACGGCTATACCGATAACCACGTCGAAATCGTTAACTTCGATTACACCCGCGCGAACCGCGCGGCGTCGAAGGTAAGGCAAAGAAGCAAGAATCTTCCCTGGTCTCGGAGATTTTCGAATCGTCTCGATGGCGATGGCGTAGCAAAATAGTGGCGTCGTTTCGCCGGTTCGAGAGCGGCGCGGCGCGGCACGAGGCGAGGCGGTGCGGGGAGGAAGGAAGGGAGGAAGGGAGGGAGGGAGGGAGGGAGAGAGAGACTCACCCTTGCGGCAACATAGCGAGAGAGCACACCTGGCCGGAGCCGTGCAGCTGCAGGCGCAGCCCCCCGTCACCGGCAGGGGATGAAAAGGGGAGGGAAAAAGGAGCGGGCCGGAGAGTCGTTGCGGGGCATCGCCGGTTCCAGCCAAAGGGGGAGGGAGGCAGGATGCTGAGATTTCGGTTACGCATTCGGCCGGCAACGATTTCCAGCGGTGGCCGGTACCGACTACGCGAAAACAAAATGCCCGGCGGGCACTGGGCTCGCGCCTCGATAAGGCGCCGCCCGGCGCATTAACTTATCCCCGTGATTTATGCCGGTTATAACTCACGCTAATTTCGCGATTGCGTGAGTTCAAGAGCAACCACGTATACGAAACGTACGTCGCCCGCCGAGCCACGGACGAGCCATAAATTAGATCGCGTTTTAGGTTTTCGAACGCCGTACAATCGTCGTCTATGGGGCACCACCGATACCGCCCGTTGCCCGGAGCTCGCGCCTTCGAATAACGCGATCCTACCGATCCGCATAATTCGAGCGACGTAATGCGCGCGATCGAACGACGCGGCGGCTTACGGGAGTGCAGCGCTGACGCCCCGCACGCGACGCGAGCTCCCTTTCCATCCCAAAGCGGAGAGCCATCCTTCTTCCCTCCCCTTCGCTCCGTCGCAAAATCTCCTTCGAGTGGCCGTCGTGGCGGTGAGGCGCAAAAAGCGGCGACGGCTGAAACGCTCGATGGGCGCGAGGCGTGAAAGTCGCGCGTTCTCGATTCGACGTCGAATGGGTTTTGGTATTTTTTTCGAAAGAAAGTCGAGCGTAGGACGGGGTGCCTGCGGTCGATAAAGCCGCGGAGAGGCGGCCGACCTATCGGGCTAGACACGTCCTTTCTTCGAGCCTTCTTTTTCGCCACGCTCTCTCCCGACGTCTGCGTTCGCAGGGACGAGGTCGTGCAGGTGAATTTATTCAAATGCCGATCAATTCGGAAGGATGGCACTCATCGACGCGGCCCGGTACTCCTTTCTCTCTTTCTCTCCTTTGTCGCTCGCGCACGATCCCTTTGTGCGGCACTGTCGGCCGAGGAGGGGTTGCCGGAACAATGACCGTGATATACGATTCTCGAATTTGTTTATAAATATCCGGTAGTCGTCGTTGGGCGATATTCAGCCGGAACCCCTTGCCGCCGGTTATTCCCGGAGGATCCACCTCGACGCGAGCCAACAGGTTGATCCGTACAAAGCTCGCCTTTATGCGGGAAGACTTTCGAGACGGAAAGCCGCGGCCCTCTCTTGGAAACCTACGGTGACAATATCGTGGCGCGTTTAATACTTTCGACGGGTTGGAAATCGATATCGATGCCAAGGCGATTCGGTGCGGTACTTAATGTACGACGATTGCGCGCTGGACTTTGTCTTATCATTCGGAAAATGGGACGCTTTGAATCGAGATAAAATCGGAAACGATACCGACCGCCGCTGGTGCGGGGGGAGGGGATGATCGGTAGAACGTGCTAAATCACCGGAATAACCGACCCAAAAGCCCAAAATCCTTTGACGGCCCTTCTCAGTTCCACGTCGACTCGAGCCATTTGGTTAATTATCGGCGGTCTCGGCGCATAATTCGGCGCAAAACGGGGGAAATGAAAAATGTTTGCCGGGCGGTTGGTGTACCGTGGCTCGCATTAGCGTAGAAACAAAGGAGGCGCAATTACAAAAGAAGAAGTGTGTCCAAGTCGGGAAGGAAGATCCGGGAGCCTAAGTTTATTTACATCACAGTGCCACGACTGCTCTCTCGCTCCTCTCTCGACTCCGGCGTAATGCATATTAATAGGAAATAATCCCTGAGGGGCAGACGGGGGAGGAGGGCGCTCGGGACGTAACGAAGGACTTGGAAACCGAGAGAGGAAGAGGGAGAGAAGGAGAGGCGGAGAGAAAGCTGGAGAAAAGACGGTCTCTCACGGATACAACGTAGCTCGGACGGCATTGCGTGGAAATTCGTGACGAATTTCGTTGGCCGATAAATATTCATGGGTGTGTCGCACATCTCCCGTGCAAACCCGACGTCCCGACCCGGGCGCCGGGGCTGCGATGCAGGCTCAACGAAACGCTGCGGCTTTTGGAAAAATTATCCTACGTCCCGGAGCGAAAGTCTTGGGATTTGACCGTTCCCGGCGCCACTCTGGCTCAACGTGCGCTGCACCGCGTTCGGTTTTCGCGGAGGCACCGTACGGTTTTTACGCTTTAGGTCAGAGCGAGTGTCCGCTTTCAAAATTTCGGTCGAAAGTAATTAAGACGAAGAGGAAGCGGATATAAAGCAATCTCGGATGGAGGAACGTCCGACCAAATTCGGTTAAAGGCATCGAAGAGAAAATCGCTGACCTAGCCGTACCCACGAGTTTCGAGCTCGGTGGGAGAAGAAATCCTACTTCCAAGAATTTCGGCCGGAGGAGCAACTTTCCTTTTTTTTCCTCGACGGTAGGATTACCTTCCCACGGGACTCTGGACCGGGATGCGTTCCCAACGCAAAAGAGTTTCTACCAGCGTCTGGAGAGAATCCCTCGGAAAGATGAATCTCTAAAGAATTATTCACGAAAACAATCAAACGCCGAATGCTGCCGTAGATTTGACCGATATATCGATAGAAAGGAAAAAGGGGTCGAGCGGAGTACGGTCTCCGTATCTCGATGCCGCAAGACTCGCTCGATCGGCTGCGAAGAAGCGGCTCAAAATCTGGATTGCGAAGCTTACCTTGCGCAAGGCAGAGGGGAATGGCGAACGTATGCAGTTACGCAAAAAGGAGGATGAGTTATTTTTTCATACCTTCGAATGTCACCGTCGCCGACGCGCCGGCTTCGGCCGGTTAAGTACGAAACGGCGCTGTTCAAATATTAACACGGAAAACAGAGGAGATTCCCAGACCTTGCTTGGTTTCGTAACACCGGTAGCCGAGTTTACACGTTTACCCCGAGGTTATCCGTCCCCGCTCGTGTTTGCCGACACCTCGGCTATGTACGCGTTACTTGCGAGCGCGATGGCACCCACGCGGGCCTTCGACGTCGCGCCCTTACATCGCGCTGCCCAACGCCGCTAACCCTGCCGCCTTCTAGCGACCATAGCCTTACGAAGTGGTCACGATCATTGCCACGATTAGCCCTCTGCACGACTCGTGATACGACCTTACCTCGACTTCCCACCAACTTATCGAGCTTCGTAATACGGTAAATCGAGTTTCGAATGTAGCCGTAGAATATGTTGCGAGGCGCCATTTAAGAGAAGACCTCGCGCACTTCGCGTTGTCCAGTAAGCGTAACGTTCCTCTTCGTTCCCAAGTACATTGAATTACACGCTCCTTTAACTTTGCACGGTGTCGCTGCGCGTACGGCCGAAAGACGACGCAGAATGCTTAGGGAAAAAGTACGTTCGTTGTGCTAAGTGGTTAAAGCGCTAATTATAAGCGCTCGTTTTAAGCGCGGGGCAATAAGTCGGAGTGTTACGCGTCATATAGCGATTACATGATATACCGACGCGCACACGACGTTGCATTGATTGCTCGGCGATCAACCATTTGGAATACTGTAATCACAGAAGCAGAGATAAGGCACTTAATATTCAATGTTTGACTTGACATATTCCCGTAAGCGCCGTCGCGCGTAATCCCAGTTTAGCGTTCGATGTTCGAGTCAATGGAAAGAGGAAAATTCCTATCTAGTGGAAAACACCGCGCTCCGCGAGTCTGCCAGACCTTTCGCGACGAGGCTCTCGAGTGGTCTCCAGCGCAACGCGAACGAGTCAAGATCGTCGCCAAGACGGAGGATCGATAACCTTCGATCCGGGACATTGGCGGTACTCGAAGCTCTACCTCTACTCCGCGACGGAAATTCGGACTTCAACCGAATGATTTTTGACGTGTCGCGCATACCGTGCTTTCGATAATTTGAAATTCAAGTTAACACCCCGAGTCCCGTGTCGAGCGAACTCGGCGGTGGTCGGCGTTGAAAATCAAAGGAACGAACGAAAGAGAGACTTGGAGCAAGGTTGAGTCCAGAGATTCGAGAACGGGTCTTCCGGACGAAGGTACGTCTGCGATCGTCGAGGGCCAGGTATTCGTGGAGGCTCTCGGAGAAAATGGGCGCTCTCCAGCGACGCGCGGAAGGACGCTGGTCGAGGGAGATCGGCAGACAGTTGGGCGCCCGTAGGTCGTACCGGGAAAGGCGCGGTCCTCCTGGCACGAGGAGCTCAGGTAGCGCGAGCCTACCTTCGTTCCTGGTTCCCTCCTGCCTGCCTCTTCCTACCCAGAAACGAGGGGAACGTCGGGGGAGCCACCGAGCCACCCCTCGAAGCCTCCATCTCCCTCCCCTCTTCTCCCCTGGACACCGAGCGCACCTGGTCCCGAGAGATCCTGCTCGGGATACGCTCGGATCCCGCTTACGTGCCACTTTTCATGCGATTTTCTCGCACCGCTTCTCGATGCGCCCCACGAACCAACCAATTACATTTATATACCGTAGACAAACGGGCTTGTCTCCGAAAATTCTCGCTACCTTCGGTGTATGCGTTTGTGGAATAAACGTCGGTAGCGTAAAAAGTCCAAGTACGAATACACATATTCGCGATGGTTCTTCGACGATCGAAGATCAATTTTCTGGCTCCCGAACTGGATTCAAAACGTCGGGAGCGTCCTCGCGAATGATCGGGCGTTTCGAGCGCGAGAAGAGCCCGATGGCTCGTCGGCGCGTTGTCCGTAGCGGGTAACCTGAAATTAGTAATCGTACACCGGGACAAACTGAAACCGGGCGTTCTCGTCGGCCTCGTTTCGAGGCGGGCGCTAGAGAGCTCGGGTAGGGGCGAGATGAGAGGAGGAGCGGCGGAGGTAGGGGCAGGGTGGTGGTTTCTCGTTACAGAGCTTCCTGTATGGAAATCACGGAATGCCAGTCTCTGCTACGGGGCACCGTGTCTGGCGCAATAATCTCAGATTTAAATCAAATCCGGGCTATATAACCGTCCCCTGGGCCATGGCCCATGGCCACCGTCCTCTTCCGGGACGTGGTTTCTCCGGTTGCCCGCCAGATCGACGGACCTCGTAATTGATTTTCGACGGACGCCTCCGCGCTTCGCCTTCTCGAAATTATTAGTCATCGGGCATGAGTATCTCCTAATCTGCGCGCACGCCGGTACACGAGAGACGCGCCTCCCTTTATTTTCTTCTTCCCGTCGTAAGGACCATCCATGCTCGACGTCTCTTATCGTTTTGCGATGCACGTACGCGGAAGATAAACGTCGTGATTGATTTTGTAACGGAGCCTTCCGTACGTCGGAAAAGAAACGCTCGCTCTGGTTCGAACGGGAGAACGAGAGAAGAACTTTGTTTCGATCGGCGAGCCATGGGGGTCCTTTCGAGTTGAAACTCGTCTGCAGGTCGTCTACGCCGAACAATTACATTCCACTTGTCATGCTAATCGTACGCGAGCACGAGGGAATTCCACTTTATGCGTGACGGCCTTTTTACCACCGCGCATACGCACCGTCGCACTCGCGTTCACCGTGCAGGTAGAACAGTCCGTCTATCGATCATTGCTCCACGTGCTATTGCTCCGATCCGAATTCCAAATAGAGCGGGCAAATCGGTTTCGATATCTCTGCATAAATATATGCCACTGGATAATCGGACGATCGGATCGAAAATGTGGTGGTGTAGGACAAATTGCGTAGAAAGGGCCGCTCCTTTCGAAGGGTCTCGAATACGAGCGGTAACGAAGATGTTCCACGGTTGCGAAGACCGATCGACGGTGCTGCGGCGAGGTATCGGAAAAAGGAGGAAGAGTCTTGTACGCGTCCGTCGGGAGGGAAAGACGCGAAATACTTCTGGGCGCCTGTAAGAACGAAAGTCTCATGGGCGTCGCAGGCACGAATGGTGTCTCGATAATAATCGTGCAAACGATCCGGCGCCAAATCCTATCGTGGGATCGCAATAATCAAAAGCACAGGGAGAGCCAAGCGCACCCATTTGCTTCCTCTTCGTCCTCCATCCCCTTCAAAATCGTCTGCATCGATTTCATCGGCGAGGAACCAGGCCGAAAAGCGTCTGCCTCCGTGCCGGTTCTCCGCCTACTGAATTAAGCGTCGCAGAGGACTTACCCGCGAAACCGTGCCAACCCTCCGAGTAGACGACGCATGCGTCCAACTTTGCCCGCTTCCTAGGCGATAGACAACCACCCCCCTCCCCGCTCTCAGCCCCGGCCATCGCGCACCTCATCGCGGTAGGCTAATCAAATACTCCCCTAAGAACAATGACGTTTTACTCCAAGGCGGGTGATTCTCGCGACATACCCTTCTCTCGCGTTGTCGCTAATTTTCATTCAAATTCGCTCGGCCTTTCTCTCGAAGGCAGAGCCGTCGCCGCGTTTGAGGCGCTCAACATCCGTGTCATTGCTTCGGTCGATAACGGAACCAAAAAGTGCATCGCACCGAGCTCGTCTACGCTCTCGTGCTCTCTCGAGTGCTCGCCAAAATTTTCCGGGTTTTACTCGCGTATCCCTAGAAAGGGCCTGGCGATTCGGTAACGAAGCGGATCCTCGATAAAGGATACGCGACCATGTTCGCGAGCGAGTACACGCTCGCGGAGCGTAGGGGGCAGGGAGCTAGAGACGATTTATAACGCGAGATTGCAGAGTAATTTACGGAAAAACAGGTGAGAGCGTAGGCCTCGAAGGAGAGGAGGCTCGCCGAGGAGCGCGCCGACAGGGAGCGGAAGCTGTCACTGCCTATAAATCATTTCCAAGCTCGCATGGGCAGCGCGAAGAGAGACGGAGGAACGACCACCGCACGCGCTCTCGCCTTCCTTCTCCCAGCCCTCCTCCTTCCTCCTCCTTTTCTTTTTTCTTGCCCTACCTTCCCTTTCTTTTTACTCGAATCCTCTCGGGCCAACATCCAGAGACGGAGATATTCCGGGTGAGTTGCGCCTCCTCCTGGCTATCGCGAACCGGATCAAATGGCGGTCCAGGGACCGTTCCCGAAGCAGGCCCGGCGAGGAGGGGAGAAATATCGTGGACTCGAAAGAGAGTGTGTAGCCAGGGGTGAAATCCGGTAGCCGTGTCCACGTCGACCCACGTTTGTGTTTGACGGGGCGCAAAACGCCCGGGCCGCCGTTGCTGCCTTTCGTGGACGAACGTGCCGGTGGCACGTTCAAAATATTATAACACCGAAAAAACATTTCTATCGCCGTGCAACAGCCCCCGAGTCCACCGTCGAATTATTATCTCTCCCCGCCGCGCGTACTCCTCGCTCTCGCTCGATACGACCGAGTAACCGATAGGCTTGTTTTTCGAGCGTATCCTTACCCCGCCTCCATGCTCGCCGATAGATCCGTTTTCGCATTATCCCCGTGCTTCTGTATATACGCGGAAGGAGATCGAGTGGCGAGAGAGTCGCGAAGGGCGCGAGACTCTGGCTCAACGTCGAAGAGGATCGCATCTTTGGGCAAGAGGGAAAAAGTAATGTCGGCCGGCTAGTAAAGGTGTTCGGGAAATTTGTAGTTGAAATTGGTTCGAAAAGGTCGGAGCATGGGAACGGTTGGAAATCACGCGAGAGCGTGGAGGCGAGGCACGAAACAAGGCTGAAGCCGAACTAGGATGAATAACGACCGCGGAAGGATATATGCGCGCACGGGTGCGCGAGTGTGAGAGTTCGTAAGATAAAGAGCGAGGTGTGCCTCGTCGTCGAGTAGTAATTTTCAGGCTGTCACAGCCACATCGCGTCTCGTCTGCCTAAGCAGTTCGAGATCGTCTCGCTTCGAGATTTTGCTAACCACCCCACGGCCGTTCCTTCCTTCGCCGACCTCCTTCGCCGTATTTCTCCAAAGAATTTTACGTCCGTTTCCGGGGAAAAACCAATTGCTATTTGACAGGCCCCGATAACCGATCGACGGTTGCGCGAGCACGCGAAATGGAGTTAGAGAAGCAGACCGGCGAGATATACGAGAGCTGGAGAGTGACGAGGCCAGAGGGACCGATGTAAAATAAAGTCGCGCTAAAGCATCGAGGAAGATATTCATTCGGCCTTGATGGATTCTCTCTTCTCGACTCGTCGCTCGAAATCTGCCACTGCACCATTGCTACGAGGCCGTTTCTTCGTTTCGTGTGACACTCGTTCCGAGGAAGAAACGAAGAGCGGTATATAGCCCGTTTTCTACGCCGCATCCTTTGCCGCGCATAAACGGTGACGCGTTTTTGCATACGCGAGGCGAACCGCGAGTACCGCGCGTGCACCGTGTGTGCCCCGCATCGAGACACGGTAATCGTGGGTGCGATTTAAGGTTTATTACGCAAGACGGAAAACGAGAGGCAAGGGGAGAAGACGAGGTCAAAGACCGTGCTCCTATCGACCGTTCGTCACCGCGGGGCTGTTTCGATATCCCTCGATGCGATCTTCCAAGGAACTTCCAGTCTCGCGTCTCAGCGTCGAGGTAAACGCGAGATCGTCCGTGACCGGGCTTTCGTCGGACACGATGGCACGCGCGCACCTTCTTTTAATTTCCTTTCGAATCCTCGCGCTCCGCGTACGTGCTTCGTGATCGACGACAATTACTCAGGATTCGTCTAATCAATGCGCCGCGCCACGTGGCACGCTTTAACTTTCGTCTCACGCGCACCATCACCTTCCTTCCATAATTCCAAATGAGGGGTACGCCGGCCACGCGCTCTTACTCACTTACCGACAATTCCCCCGGGGGAAACGTATCTTCTCCACCGTGCATATTAAACGACGGTGACTGACATCGAAGAGTGAGTAACGATTTCCCGATAAACATTGCCTCCCGATGCCCCGATCTCTCGAAGATGAATTCAGCGGCGATTAAAATCGATGTTCCAATTCTCGCGAGAGAAGCCAGAGGGAAGCGTGTCCGACGAGTGAGAAACGCCCTCGATTCCGACTTCTCTTACGCAAGACCATTACTTTCGCAAACGCACACGCGGATTTCGATAAAAAAAGAATTCTATCCGTAAACGTCTCCCCGTCCTTGACAGTTTTCCATACGTCTCGTTTGCGACTCCGCGGCGTATCTTATTTGGCAAACCCTCCCCGCGAAATAAATTTCACGCGCCTTTCGTCCGTGTGCGCGTCCGCGTCTCAAGCTCGGCGCTGCGCGCGCGCGTGTAAGTGCGTCGAAACCGGGAGAGTTTCTTCTTGCTGTAACTAACTACTCGTGAATTTATCGAGGCACCGGCCGGAGTTTCTCGCCTCCCGCTCGGTCCCCGGCTGCGGCAAGGTAACCGTACCAAACTTTCCAACAGTTTCCCCGTGGTAAGGGGCGGACGACGCGAGGACGAGGGAGCTGGGGCTCTGCGGGGCCGTGCAGGAGCGAGAGGGCGAGGGAGATGGAGGAGGGAGGAGGGAGGAGAGCGGAGGACGGCAGCTTCGAGCCAGAACGAAGGGACTCCGGCCACGAAGTTGTAGTTTATGAATTTATAGCGGCGGAAAGCAGCAGCCGGTGGCAAAGGGAACCGAGTTATGCGCGCTCCAGTTTATTCCGTCTCACCTCCAAGATTTTCCGCATTGAAATTCCCGGGAGGTACCTAACAGTTGCGCCCTCCGTCGGCCACCCTGTCTCGGCTTCTTCTTACTGCCCAGGAAATCGTCTCGTGCTATTAACGTCGTTAAGACGCTGCCGAGGCCGTCCGCCGCTCGCGTTGCACTCGCGACGCAATTGCATTTTCCCGCTAAACGACCTCGAACTCAAGAATCCCACCCCCGAGCAATCCCGGGATGTCGAAGGAAGTTACTCGCGATGACCGTAACGCGTACGGGGAGCGATGCGCGAGAAGATTCGCGGTTCGCGATTCTTCGCCGCGTCCTTATCCGTCGACGCGAAAGAGCGCGCACGGTACGTTTTGGACGGTACGTTGTGCGCTTTTAAAAGCGATCAATGCCAAAGTAACGGTATTATCGTACGTAAGCGCTTCGACGCGCGCTCTTCTCAAGGGTTCGGCATCGAAAACCGAGCGTGGGGCTTGGGTGCAGCACGGAAACCAATGTAACTGCATATGCAGTGTCGTATACCTGCATACACCTGTTCCGTTTCCTGCGAAAACACGATGAGTTCCAATTACACAATGGGCACCGAGCGTACCGCGCAGACCGCACGATCGCGCTGTCCCTACGCCTTATACGCCTCGGTGCAGAGCGATGCGCGTCGCACGCTCGCGGAATTAGTCGAGGCTCGATCATTTTTCGCCGCGCGTACTTTGGGAAGGCTGCTCCGACGTTTCTCTTACGTCAGGAACCGATGGCAAGACGTCAAAGAGGGACAAAGATTACACTCGCGGCGTGAAAAATTGATGGCAGAACGATCTTTATCGACCGGTCGTTCGTTTCGAATCGCTTCGACACCGATTACCCCGGCGGTCCACCCTAGAATCCAGCGCTTAATCCGGGTAGCCGGCCGAGGATCCTTCTTTCCTCGTTCGCGTCGACTACCGCGCTTGGCCGGCCAAGGCTTGCGGCGCACAATATATCACCGGGAGTATGACGTACGTTATCACGTGGAAAATCCAGAGGCGATGGCCGGGATTTGAACCCGGCTCCGTCTCCGGCCGCCAAGCTGCCGTACATCCCGGCTCACCTTCCGCCTTCGGAGTTCCGGCGCCGGAGATGCGACTTCGAATCCCAGCCCCACCGCTCGTCGCTTTTTCCCAGCGACAGGCACGCCGCGGCTCCCCGGCTCGAAATCCTCCTCGGAGACGACAGGTCCCGGGCCGAATGAGCCGAGCCCGGGTCCGGGCCCTCGAAGGGGAGCGGAGGAATGAGAAGAGGAAGCCTCCCACGTAGCTCGGTGTGTCGCGCGGAGGCGAAGCCGCCTCCGGATCGGCCGAGTGCGACGGGGCCTGCGGTGTCGGTGTTTCGCAGATTCGGATTCGGTCACGGTGCTCGCCGCCGCCCTCCGAGCCCCGATGCCCCGGATGCCCCGGATGCCCCGGATGCCCGCTCGCGACACCGCTCGGACCCGGGGGCACCCACCGTGTCTCCTGGCCGACACACGTATGGATTTATACGCGCGTGGGTGCGCCGGCTCTCCTAGCCTTCTAGCCGTCACTGATATTTTTCTCTTCCTCTTCGGCTCGTATTCGCGGATCCCAGGCTTGCACGCCGGCGAATGCGGGAGAGAAATCCGCTAATTAAAATTTCAACACCGCGGCACGAAGCGCATCTCGGTATGACGCCGGAACGTGCTAAAGTATTATTTGCCCCGTTCGTTATGCGCAAATTACGATCTCCAAGAATAGCGCGCGCATTAAAACATAAATTCGCCGCGATCTTCGAAATTCGAGGTCTCCTTTTCCTTTTTTTCTCTTTTCGGGGGAATTCTTCTCGGAGCCATCATAGCTATTGGTCTACCATATTTACGGTTCTCCTTCGTAGCTATTTGACGGGTGAGTACGCGACCGACCGCAAAGCGCACTCTGCAGCCGTTGATAAAAGCCACGAGAGGTACCGGAGAATCGGGATATCTAATGGAGGAGGCCGGTATTTGGTCAACAATGTCAATAACCTCGCGTACGACACTCGTGGCTGCGTGTCCCTTTGCACGCACAAGGGGCGCGAAGCGACACGACGCGTTTTGTTGGCCGAACATGTGCATCGTGACTGGGCAGTTAACACCTCGGCAACGTGGAACATCCTGAGTCATCGATGAGGCGTGGAATCGATCCTTCCACGAAGCGGGCTCCGGATCGAAGGCTCCTTCCGATCGCGAAGAAGAGCTTCGTCGATCGAGGCTTCGAGACGCTTCACCCAGGCAAAGCCGTATTCGACGAGGGTCGATTTTGAGCTTCGGCTCTGGTCAGGACTCGTCGCTCTCCTGCAGGACCTGCGGACTCGCACGAGTCCCGCTTGACACGCGGATCGATATCGGCTCGCGACCGCTCGATAAAGGACATCGCGCGATAACTCGCGTTCGAGTAATCCAAAAATTCATCCGTCGCATCTAGGAAATCTTAGCCGTTGGATAATGGAGGAACCATTAGCTCTCGTATCGTGGAAACCTTATGATATCGGGTTGCAGGAACATTACGTGACTCGTCGCGTCGCGTTTGACACGAGGAGCGCTTCGATGTTGCGAGCAGAGACGGCGATACGCGCATCTCTCGCGACGGGAATCGTTCGCCGGCGCCAACCATCGCGGAAAAATTCCATTTTTGCCAGTGGCGAGCGAATCTCCCGCGTAGCTATAAATATTTGAGGGTAAACTCGTGAAAATCCGCGGAACCTATCGAAATCGTGGGAAGCGGCGGTGACTCCGCTACAAAAGAATTTCACTTTCGAGCGTGGCTAATTATGCATCGTCATAAATTAAAGGCAAACGGAAAAGTTTGAGCTCGAGGTGCCGTCGGCTTTGACTCGGCTCCCCTCTCTCATCCTCGGACTCTCGACGATTATACGGCACGCCCAGGTACGCGAATACGAGTACGTCTACTCGCCCCGGCTCGTTTTCCCTCTTTTTACCCCCGGCAATTCCTCGAATCGCTCGAGCCGCGCTTCCAAGCCGGGCAAGTGCGGGGGGAATTTTCCGATTTCGGCCGACCGAGGGCAAAATATTGGGCCGCTCTCCGAGACGATCCCGCCGTAGGAATTCTTCTCGAGCAGCCGCGATTCGCGATTCGCGATTCTCGTTCGGAGGTCTCAAAGTGGGAAGGCTAGCGCGCGCAACGATCTCTTTATTCGAATGAAAATCGCGTCGGGTAGTAAATTGCTCGAGCCAAAGAGCGCGCCGGTTCAAGAAGCGTGAAACATTATTCCGAGCAGCGAAGATCTCACGGTTGACTTCTCGAGTCCTCGTCTTTCAGCGGCAACCGGCTCGTATACCGCAGGACTACCGGGCGTGTACTACCGAGTGAAATCACCGAGTAACAAGTGGCACCCTGTCGACTCTAATTAATTACCGCAGATGCATCCGCTCCCTTCCGAGAACGGGAGCAGCCGCAAAATGATAGCCCCTCGAGTTCCTCCTTGTTATCGTCTTCATAGCAACCGCGTTCGCTCGCGTTTACGCTATTGCGCCGGGCCTCCCGATTTTGTGGGACGCGACCGTCTATGCTTTTGCACGAGTGCGCGCGTGTATCTCGGGACGGGAGAGTTTCCAGCGACGGTTAATCACCCTGCACTCGACCCACATTCGGCTAAAGCGCGGGAGAAAAGGAGGCTCGTGAAAGGACGCACCGATTCGTAAAATAAAGAGCGCCCCGCGTATCTCGAGAGATACGATTTAGCCGATACCGCGTCGTGCCGCGTCGTTTTCTCCATCGGCAAGCAAAGCGGCGCGTACGTGCGCGGCTCGTTCGTGCTGGAAGCGTTGGGCGCTATCGGGAACCGCCGGGTATTCGTTTACGTACAACTTATTAACGAGGGAAATCTCGATTGCGGCCGACGCGGGATCGACGGCGAGGGCTCCTCGCCATCGATCCGCTCGTTCGGCGCGTTCGCGCATCGAAGGAAGGCAATTTGTCGTGTCTCGAAAGCGGAATCGCTTGCCGAGAGGACGGAACTTTTGGGCGGAACCGCTATTTACGCGGTACTCCGATACAACGGGACTCCTTTTGCCACGTAAACGATCGGACGTACGGGTATATCCGCGCCTTATTGTGCAGCCCGGAGTACCTGTATACGTGCCACCGGTACGAATCCGGGTGCCATTAACGGGCGCATTCAATTTCCAGGGGATCGACAAAAGCCTCGAATTACAAATTCAAATCCCCGGCACGTGTGTCAAATAAGCTGGAATTCTTTTCGACGGGATCCACCTGTGAAGCGGCGATCCTCGTACCCGCCTACCGGGCGCTGGAAATCCACCCTCCCCATGTTCACGAATTTACTCAAACGCCACTTAACCAAATTGGACCTCCACCTTCTTTCCCATCCCTCGTCGCGATCCGCGATCTTCGAGCTCCGCTCTCGAGGACAAAGGAACGGTCTCCTTCGTTACGTCGGCCCGCGCCAAAGTTAGGACGCGACAAACCCTTTGCCTCTCAACGTCCAACGATCCGTTCGTCGCTAAACGTTTCCCACCGTCACGTCCAGTGAGGGCCCGAGTTCCCTCACCGGATCGTAAATTCTCGCCCATCCTCGCGCACCTTTACCATCGGCAGCTCGGCGAGGCGAGGACTAAAAGAAAGCGTCTTCGGATGAAAATGCAGGATGCAAATTCAGAGGCGAGTACGACGCGTGGAGCGTGCTCGAGGGCCGGCCGAGGAGCAGCGGCAGCCTCCGGACGGAGTGTACCGACGCACGAAGCGGGCCACGCGCGTATCCGGAGACGAAATACTCGAGGATGCTCGGAGCGTGTACCGAGCTTAATTAGGGGTATACGCCGGGAACGGTCGATGCGACGTCGGTGCCACGTGCTTCTTCTCGCGGCATTCGGCACCGACGACGAGGAGAGAAGGACGAGTTCGAGGAGTGTTTGCCGTTCGTTCCGGCTCTCTCCCAGGCCCTCCGCATTCTGGCGCGGGCGCGCGCGCGCGCGCGTGTGCCCGTTCGATCGGCCCTCCGCCTTCCTCGACGAGTGTTTGCCCTCGTTGTCGGGACCAACGGTTCGTCGGTTTGCGAAAGGACCCTACGGGGAGCCGTACCGGCGCGGACCGAGCCTCGCCCGCCTTCCCGACAAATTGCGCGAGCACACCGGAGCTCGCACTTTGCACCCTCGCGTTGGAGGCCAGACTGGAAATTAGATCCCGGTCGAAAGGCCGCCAGTTTTGGCAGGTTCGACCGAGCGACGGACGAGGATCCTCCGCTCGATATCCTTCGCCACGTCTCCCTCGGCCGACGAACGTTTGACTCAACGCCAAAGGACGTTCGGATAATGAGGCTAGCCTTTGAAGCGGCTCGGTGGGACGCGTATCGCGCGGAGAAATTCGGAGACAATGGGTGAGATTCGAAATCGAGCTCCGCAGCCGGAGGTCCGAACATCCTGGTACTTAGCTACCGCGTATCGGCCTATTGCACGGCATATCTTATATATTTACGCGAATCAGGCGCCGAGATAGTGGCACGAACTCGCGGAGAACTCGGCTTTGCACGGGTTCACGGCTGCGGGATGGAATTTCCGCGCGACGATTTTCAAAAAGGGGACTCGAATCGAGAAACGTCTCGAAGCGGGAGGCGAGGCTGGGCGAGGCGCGAATCGAAACGAGCGGTGTATCGACGGACGCGTTAGCCCGGCTCTCGCGAAAGGACGTCATGGAGCGGATCTCGTGCATCGTCCGCCGGCCAAAGTGGGCGCGGCGAATAAACGGCGAACGACAAGATCGCGGCGGGGTGTGCGAGCGGTGCATAAACAAAGCCGCGTCGATCCGCCGAACGATTCCGGCAAACGCGCTTATGGCCAAAGAGAAATCCGGCGATCCATCGGTTGGCATCGGATCGCGCGCCCAGCTCCCGGCAAAGGCTGGCCGAGGATGGAAGGAAAGAGAGAGAGAGAGAGGTAGAGAGAGGGAGCGGCAGGGGCCGCGCGACAACGCGGCGGTCCGCTCGGCGGGCAAAGGGTATCCCTTATCGGATAAATCGGCAGAGCCAAGCGATAGAGGAGGACAAATGAAGTCGGGAGGAGACAGAGTGCCAGCGGTAAATCGCTGGCGGGCGAAATAAAAAAAAGGTTGGCAGGAGGGGGCGGGCTGTCGGATCGGGAGACAACGAGAGCGTTCAAATAGGTCGGCCGGCCAAAAAGGAATTTATTAGCGGCGGTGGAGTACATTCGCAATAAACCGTATGTCATGGTAGGTTACGGCGCGAGGTTGGTTATGGCGATGGTGGCAACTACCAGGCAGACACCCACCTCGCTTCGGCCACCGTTGCCGCCACCGCCGCCGCCGCCGCCGCCGCCGCCGCCACTGCCTCCGCTGCTGCCGTTGCTGCCGGCAGAGCGAGATGATTTAATGCCGGGGCTGCCCCACCCTGGAATGCCGTCGGTCGCGCGAGATTTTCAAAAATAATATCGGCCCACCCGAGAAAGGGAGAAGCGCGGAGAACGACGTCGCTTCCCTTCCTAGCCTCTCGATTCGACCGTCTCTCCTCTTACGCTCGACTTTGCGCCCTCCCTGGGGGATTGCGAGGCGAGCCGATAACGCCCTCGAGGAGTCAAACTCGCGATTAATTTTGGTACGTTCCTTTGCGTTTCGTACGTCTTCCGACTAGCCGCACCGGCGTGGCACGCAATCGCTCGCGGACGACGATCGTTCCGGTATGCGGAGTGGAAATAATAAATAGACGTTAAATGGTGGATGTTATACCTTGTACGTTCGGAGGGGCACCGTTTCATCGTTCTTATTGCTCCTCACCTGTCGTTCGTCACGCGTGAGTAAATTCACGCTCACGTGCCAGAACGAAGGCGTTTTTCTTGCCTCGAGAGAGAGTACCGATCGAGTCGTATCGTTATCCCGATCTACGATCTCGGTATCTCCGATCGTTTCGGCCGATCTTACTCGACAAACGATCCGGGATTCTTTCCGTTTCCAAGGGAGATTTACCCTCGGACGGTTTAGCGATAGCTCTGTAATGCCGCGCCAAACTCTCTCTCCCTCCCACTCTCTCTCTCCCTCTCCCTCTCTCTCTCTCTCTCTCTCTCCCCCTCTCTCCATCTCGACTCCGATGGGTTCTTCTTTTACGTACGAGTCGCCGGACCGAAACGGCGTATAACTTATCCAAGGCAAATAGTCCTGGGTGGTTCCGATCAATTTATACGCGGTACGGGAACATTAACATTACCGCGCTTTGGAATTATGGGCCGGAGCAGCTTGCCGAGCTTGGATTAATTTATTTACGCCGTGCAAACTGTGTTACTATGCCGTTGATTCGGCCAAATCGCCGATCCGCGTGCGGCAGCGCCGATTTATTTATATTACGAGCCACCGATCCGCGGATGCAATAAGCTATCGATATAACGCTACGCCACGTCACATTTGCAGGTTGCCGTATGTACGTAACGTAAATAAGATATTGGAACATAAATTTCGTGCTCGGCCGCGCACCGTCGATTCCTGGAATTACAGATTCGCCAGGCTTCAAAACGATTCCAGAGTGCGTTTCCAGGTTTCGAGAGGCGCTCTCGTAATCCGCGATGGCGAGAGAGCAAGGCGTGAGAATGCGGACCGAATAGGGTTTAAATATCCGATCGAGGCCGATATCGCGGCGAAGGTGGATGCGGCCCTGAAAGGAACGAGCACCGTCGAGGACACCGGGTAGAAATATATAAAGGTCCTGGTCCCAACGGGAGGCTGCTGGTCACGTCCGGACGTGTCATATTAGGATAACCAGGACTCCGGGATTCCATCCTTCCTCCTCCGCCACCTCCTTCGCCACCGCTTTCGCAAAAACGTCGCGTCGCTTAACGATCCGTGCTATTCCGGGCAGGTGTACGAGAGAGGCGAGACCTTTGAAATTCCGTACGAACCTTCTCCGAGATCCCACGATTTTCCTCCCTCTGGATTTCCCGATGTTCTCAGCCACGCGATTGGATCCGCCAACTTGTAACCGAATTCGCTCCTCGAAGACTCGCCGGATGCGCGAAGCTTCTCCACTTTTTCTCAGGCGCAGTGCCGCGGTCCCTTTTGCAATTTGCAAAAGTAAATGGTCGATGCGAAGATCGAAGAGCGGGTTTCGCAAAGAATCGATCTCCGTTGGCGGTTTTAAAACGCTGCCGATTAAAACCGATGCCATGGGAGTCAGCGACGCCTAGCCGGGTCAAAGCGACAAAGAGGCCGGCTAATCGGCGTAAGCTGACCAGTAAATTACCGCGGTAAGGTTGCCGGTGGAACCGGTAACCGGTAAATCGGCGAGCAACGAAGGACGTCACCGAATCTTTAATGGGCATTCGCATTTTTCAACTTCCCACGTTCCGGTGGACCGGGCCTAGGCCTATCCTAAGCCGTGGGCTCGTAAATTAGATTTTTTCGAGGATGATTTGTGGCTCGGTTCGCCCCTGGCTCCTCGTACTCGTTTCGAGTGCCGATTTCCGACCGGCGTAGCCACGATGCCAATGGATCCTCTCGAAATTCAACGCCGAAATTACTCGATCGGATCGCGGGACGACGAAGGCGATTTCACCGGCGTTAAGTAATCGTCGACGAAACAACGCACCGATTCGAGAAGAGATATTCGTCGGGGCGATATTCTCGGCCGTTCGACGTTCTAAAAAAAGGCCCTTCAACGAAGCCCGATTAGCCGGCCGCAATGGCGTACGTTGCGAGGAATCCGTTAAACCGAAAGCGAGTAAAAAATGGAGATGGAGGGCGAAGGGAGGTGCGAGCGACGGTCTCTCGCTGGACCGAGAAATGTCCGGCGATCTTCGGGGCGACGCTTCCCGGCGAATCAAATATACAAATTTTACGCTCGCTAATTGGCAAAAAGAGGCTCGTTGCGCATCCGCGAAGTCAACGCCGAAAAAGTAGCCTCGCCTACTTAGACCACTTATCGCGCCAACTTTAACGCCAAATTTTTTTGCGCCAGCGCGAGTTCCGAGTGCAGGGACCGCTCGAGGGCCGTTATTAATTGATACGCATCTCGGGGGATATCCAGACCGCGAGCAATTACGCCGATAATGAGATTAATTAACGCCGAGTCGGTTCGCGGGCCAAGATAGACGTCGGTTTAGCCGGTGGTTCAGCGCGATAAAAGTCACCAATTGGAAACGCCCCCGGGGCAAGCGCATCTCGAAGGGCCCCAAACCTGCCGAGTCATAGCTCGTATTTTTAACCGACGCTCGACACTCGGTACTCACCGTCGTAGCTTAAATTATTATCCGGCGCTCGTGCGATCGCTCGCCGTGCCTAGAGAAAAGGATCCAATTATGTTTATTAACGTTTGACCGTGCACATTCCTGACCGCATCCTACCTTGGGAATCGTACCCGTCATGGAACGTCCGAGGGCTCGTCGTTGTCCAACGACTTTGCCAGCGCGCCGATCCGCCGACCGACGGGCCCGGATTTATAAACTTTGCCCCAGGATCGCCTCGACGAGGGGTAAGCTGGCAGGGAATAAAGGACGCGCGAGATAATATCGTCGCGATAAAGGTTACACCCAAACGACCATCTCCGATATCCCGAAGAGCGAGCGGATCCCCGATCGAACGATCCTCGATAGGCCTTTCTAGATTCATCGAGACCGTTCGATTTGGCGCTTGGGAAGCGCGCGTACTTCGATACCTCCCGAGCGTAAAAGTCGCAGAATCACGTGCCGCCAGAGCGGGCTCGTCGATGGTGTCTGTTCGCTGGCAAAGAGGCGAAAGGTTTATTAGCGAGGGGGGCTAATATCCGGGTATACCGCCGCCGGCGATAACTTTGACTGTCTTTGATGTCGCGCTACTCTTTGTGCCGCGGCGGACAATGAGATAGCTGGAAACTCGCCTTTACGCCAACTTGGCCCAGACGCGACTTTTTTCGCTTCCATTTCCACGAGTGAAACGGGAATCCGTCTTGCGCGTAGCGTCCGGCTGGCAGTCAATAAGGTACGCGCGGTATACTCGCGCCCGTAATCCGATTGCGTGGGCGACGCTTCGTCCACCCACTTGGCTTTGCTTCGACCCATCTTCCGGAGATCGTCGACGCGGTTACAACGATAATTGTCCGTGGACGAGATTCTTCCGCGGACCGCGTATCGAGATTACTCTCGTCGTTCGTAAGATGGATATAGTTGAAAATAGATGATCGAATAGAATGCGGAGTGCAGCGTCCTTCTCCGAGACTCGTCGAGAGCGAACCATCTGCGCGCCGGTAATCCGTTCTACGATTCTGCGTCTAATACCAGCTCGCGCGATATAAAACCGCGTCAAGACGTTACGAAGCGGTAGGTCCCCCGTCAAATATTCCCGACTCGGTCTACGGTCCACGTGGAGCGACGCGTAAGCGCCTTCTAAACGGGATCCGCCGTTTCTCGTCCGTTTCTTTGGTAACGGTAATACTCGGAGCAGCGATCTCCGAAACTTGTCCGGCGCGACAAATCGCTTCGGTCAGGCCCGCGAAGTTGACGCGCTTGGAAATAACTTAGATTCCGCGCAATCGATAATGTCGATGGTGCCTCTTGTTCTCGGCGCGTGCCCCCGACTCGAGGATGAGATACCGTCCTCGGGCAATTCCCACCCGCGATCGACCATGGTAATCGAGAAATTTGACTGCCAAAGGAGCGTGATTACCTTCGTTCGATGGCGGGGAAAAAATTTAATCGAATTCGGATGCTCGTAGAGGAGGACAATGACGGTATGGGGATATACAAACTTTGTTTTTTGTCGGGACAACGCGCGGCTCGCACTTCCTCCGCGTGGTGGAACGTTGCAAATTTTTCGAAGGATTCGTAATCGCCCTGAGAAAAGGGGCAGAGAGAGAACGAGAGAGAGAGAGAGAGAGAGAGAGAGAGAGAGAGAGAGAGAGAGAGAGAGAGAGACGGCGAGTAACAAAGAGGGAGAGAGAGGGGGGCGAGTCGATACAGCGATTCGACGAACGAAAGCCATTTTTCTACCGTCCCTAGCTCACGGTTCGCGAATCCGGATAGCAATGGGCCGCCGGAGAGACGCATGCGTGACCACGCAATTCGCACGCATATATATATGTATATACGTACTACGTTTAACGCGTTGACTCGAAGGCGCCTGCGTCGACGTGCACGATACGTCGAATACGATAGCGAGAATCTGCTTCGGCATAACATGCACAATCGTGAATAAAAATACTCAAACTTGAAAAATAATAATATTTTCGTCCATAGAGCGAGCGGATTTTGTTCACCGCCTCGACAGAAAAATTCCACTCCACCCCCGAAGCTCGATTCACCTATCTCGCACGATAATATAAAGATCCAAACTCCTCGTTTCCATCTCGATCGTCGCTACGGGATCCGTTCTAAAGGAGTAAAAGGCAAAAGTGTCGCGGAGGATTCTTCCATAGCGAGGAGCGATCGAGCCCGGTCTTTGTTCCTGGTTTGTGTTTTCGTGGAATAGCCCGAAAGGGACGAAGCGACGTCGCGCACGCCCGAGCGCGGACACGTAGGGCCACACGCAGACGCGGATGCGCGTTAATTAAACGGCAGGTAGTCGAGACTTCGCTCTTTTTTTGCGCCCGAGGAGCGCGCGTGAAAGGAGGAAAAATGGCGAGAGAGAAAATGGAGAGAAAGGAGAAAGGTCTCTCTCTCTCTCTCTCTCTCTCTCTCTCTCTCTCCAGGTGTATGGCCTCGTAGGCGTAGCTTTGCCGGTGCGAGCGTTGGGGAGAAGCGCAAAGGGGAAGGTGCGAATCACGCTCTCGCGGGTCCTTTCTCCGGGGCCGCGAGGGTGCACTTAATTGCGAGTTTAAGTAATTAGTACGCCAGCGGGGACCGCCCGGCGTGCACGACCGTCCTGGCTCGCTCGATTCTGCCAGCACACGGCCCAAGCCCTTTTTTCGCCTTCCAGAAGATTCCTCGGCCCCTCCACCGTACAGGTTTGTTTCTTTTGCGCGGCCCGACAAATAATTGCGTCCGCGGATTGTAATTACAAATGGCATTTCGGGCGTCCTTGGCAGTTTTGAGGAAGGAAGGGCCATCCTGGAGGCGGCGAGGCGGCGAGGCGACGAGGCGGGCCTGCGAGGGCACTCGTCACCATCGAGTATCCCCGGATATAATAAGCGAGTCGCGGCCGACGTGTTGTCGCGTGTAATTCAGCAGCGAGGGGCGCGGTCCTCTCGTAATTGCGAGTATCGAGTGCCAAGGGCCGCGCGAGCGCGAAGCCTGGAAAACGCTGCAGAGCCAACCGTGCATTTCGCGCCCGCACGGCCAAGGATCGTTTGGTAGGTAGTTGGAGAAAAATCGATATCGCAAAGAACGGTATTACCCGCGGGATCGTTTCGAGGCCGACAGGCGTACGTTCTTGAGCGACGACTCGCCACAGCTCCGATCTCTCCGTTCCTCCTCCGGCCGATCGACTCTCTACTCCCGAATTCTATCGCGAAGCTGACAAAGCCGCGAGAGGGCGCGCGGCCATAATCCCGCTACCTCCGGCGCGGCACGCTCTCGAGCCATTCTACCTTTTAATTGGCCTCATTACCATCGAATAATTAGGAAAAATTACAGTGGCGTAGGCGTTCTCGAGACGCGCGCACCATCGTGCGTCGACGAGTATATGCGTCAACGGCACGTTCGCCACGCGAACACCGTGCCTTTTATTCCTCGAGCTCTCTATTTATTGCAGGCGCACAGACCGCGGCGCTCTCGAGGCCGGATAATGCGCACTTCTTGCTACAACGAGTGGAAAGGAGCGAGAGGGGAGAGAAAGGGAGAGGGCGCCCGATGATGGCTGAGCCTCCCGCTCGCGTGCTCTAATGAGTAATTAGTAATTAGCGGCGACACACCGCGGATCCACGAGGAGCAGCCACGCATTTATTGCGTAATTAGGTAAGCCGGCTCTCCTCGTCGGAGCCCATCGCGTTTCAGCGGCCAGGAGGACGCGCCTGAAAGGGCCAATGCGGTATCCGCGCTATCTCTCGTTAATACCCGCTCCTGCAAAGTGAACGGCCGCGGAAAGCTCGCGGCGAGTGTCGGGCGCAAAATCGAAACGTTGGCCCTGCCCTTATCGTCGCGGAGTGACGGCCGAGCGTAATCGTGAAAGCGATCGTGCAGTGGTCAACGGTAACAATGACGAGCGTCAGCGCCGTAGCGCAGGTCCCGAGGATAGCGATAATTACACCTTCGGGAGATCGCTAGGATTATACAGACGCGATGGTCCGGCGTGCGTCAGGTGCGCGGGAAGATCTTCGGTAGGTGGGAAAACCGTGCCGAGCATCCCCGAGATATCGATCAGCCCCAAAGGTCGAGAGCCGAGGCAGACCTTCGCGCAAATGCCATCGAGACGAGGACCTCCCCGTGGCTTCCTACGGAGCGACGCCCGAAGTAGGCCCTAATTTTTTCCAGCTAATTAGCCTCGGGACGGCGACCATATTTGCAATGAGGAATTTGTTCTGCGTCAGAGGGAACATCGGCTGTCGCAGACGCGGGTACAATAATAGGCGGAAACTGATGTCTTAATTTTGAGACAAGAAGCTATCGGCATACGCGCCATCTGTGCCAACGTTCCGTTATCGCGTGTAAATGTTAACACTTGTCCGAGATAAGGAGGCGTAGCTCAATCCGGAGGACAGTGTCTCGAGGCATCCTACGAGCGGATCCGGCGCACGACGGATCCTTTCGAAATCCTACGCGCGACGCGTCGCGCAATTCTATGGGCGGCCATCGCGCGGCCCCGAAAAGGCGGTGGAAAAGGCGAGAAAAAAAGGCACGATTCGTCACTCGAGAAGCCACGATTACCCGAGTGATACATCACGTGCGGAGTGGAGGCGACGGTAATTAATCAACGGTGCAGCGATAAATAATTAAGATTCGAGCCGGCCAGTCGGCCCATTAATTACAGCTACGCGCCGCTAACACGCGCGACTTTCTACTAAGCGTTGCGTTTGTGTTGCCCGCAATCCTTTCTTTCCCGTCCCGTGCCCACAACCTGCCGAACCGCCGATCCTTCGCTCGCGTTTCCGCCCTCCGAGCGATCGGCCCAGCGCCGATCGAGTCGCTCGAAAGGGAACGCGCTTGGGATTCGCGAAAAGATAAATATTCCGTTATCGAGCTTCTCTACGCGTGCTCTTCTGCGGGAATTAATTACCCACCTTATCGTTCGACCGGCTGCTCAACGTTCCGTGTCGAACGGTCTACGATTCTCTCGACTCTTATCGATCCTCGAATTCTATACCGAGCGGCCCACCTCGCCTCGCGAAAGAAGTAATTAAGGGCGATCGAGGCGTTTCCGTCACTCCTGTCGTCGGCCGACGTTCGAGTCTAACCGTGGCGTTCGCGGCGACGTCGGGCCGACTTGGCCCGCCGATTCTCGGGGGAGAGTCTTCGCTTTCCTTCGCGACTCGTTCCTCCGAGGGTCCGCGGCCTCGCTTCGCGCACCACGTTTTCGCGTCTCTACGCCGCATAGACGACAATATGCGGATAATTAGCATCGACGCGCGGCAACAAAAATGACTCGCCACGTTGTGCCGTCACACCTGGTGCGAGGCAGCTAGTAGGCACCTCTATGCCTTCCCTCACACGCACCTGAACTCACACTTTGCCAGACATTCGCGCGCATCTATTAGGCTACGGAGGCCGACGCGACGAACGTCGCTCGTCCGAAATATTCTCCGAATCGCCCAACTCGTCTCACGAATCGATCCCCGAAATGATTTTCTCGGAGTCTTTGCAAAGTGGGGCCGATAGCTCCGGTATCTTGGGATGTCCCCGGAGGAAGGAGAACGATTAGCGAAGATAGAAAGCTCGTTACCCGAGTCCGGCATCTCGCAAACGTTGAAATCCGCGGAGTGCGGCTCGCACGGCAGAAGCTAGTTTCGCAGGTAGGCTATAAAGCGCACACTGGTAGGCACGTTTGCACGCGCGTGCGAAAGGCTTAGACACGTACGCGGGCTCGGGTTAACGGCGGGCCTCGGAACCGGGCGAGAGCTGATGAGAATATAATTGCAAA
This sequence comes from Ampulex compressa, assembly GCA_038496175.1. Lineage (NCBI taxonomy): Eukaryota > Metazoa > Arthropoda > Insecta > Hymenoptera > Ampulicidae > Ampulex > Ampulex compressa. The sequence continues at coordinate 130,348 of JBCFXI010000072.1, read as the reverse complement.
GTCATTCATCAGGCATCGCCCCGCGGGTTATACGTGAATTACGCTAGAACGGATCGCATGCCTCGACGAAACGTCGATATATGCGCCAGCCCCCTTTGCCCAAACCTACGTGTATACGTATACGAATAAGAGCTGGATGGAGAGAGAGAGAGGGGGGGGGGGAAGAGAGGGAGTGGGTGCACACCAGTCGGGTGCATTCCGCAGAATCATCGGATTCCGGAGTGGAATCGCACCGCGTTTCTCAGCTTCTTCTCCGCACTCCTTGCCGGTCGAAGGATAAGTGTTGAAGGGGAGGGGAGGGGGCGAGGAGGAGAATCGAATTATCTTAGTCTGGCTCGGGTTCGCGGCAAAAGTCGCCGATCTACGAGTCTCGTACGGAGTATTCCGAGCGCTCGGCGTATATTACGATAGAGTATCTCTCGTGATTTAAGAATCGTCATCGCGCGTTCGGCTTCGAGAAATATTTTGGTGCGTAGACTGGCGGAAAGAGAAGTCGATGTTATCGAATTAGATCGTAAGGATGACAGCCGCGAAAAGTCGAACCCGGCGATGCCTGGTAGCGGGAGAGCGGAAAATTGCGTAAGAGTCCGTCGAACGAGTGTTGCGATAAATATGCATGCATCGTTTGAAGCGTTTGCGCGTCGAATATTTGCGCCGATACGTCGACTTTCGAGATTTTCTTCCGCTCTTGGCGCCGCGAGAGCACGCCGATTACCCGTTTATCGAAATGGAATATCACGAGAGAGTTTGCGCGACGAGCCGCGAGACCCAAAGGTACCTCGTTTCTGTTATGTAAAACAAAACTTTTTGTTTTCGAGATTTTTGTTTGCGCGCACCGTACTTTGTATTCGAAGCTGCCAGTTTTCTCCGGCTTTTGTTTTCCGCGTATAATATATGTTTCTCGTAAACAGAAATATCTGTTGTTAATTAATCGAGTAATCGGACTCCGGATTTCGCTCGAAAATATTCGAAAGCTTCCGTCTCTCTTTTTATAAACCCGATTCGGCCTTGAATCGAGGATAACGCAGTCGGCACTCGTTTGTGAAATGCAATATTATCTGGATACTTAATTACACAGCGCGCAAAAACACTTCTTTTAACAAATACAACGACGTAGCGTACAAAACGTGATGTAAGAATTATACCGCCGTTTCATAATTATTATCCGCATAGCGATGCCGTAGTCATCGATTCTTCGCTTCGGTTTACAAAAGTTTTGGCCGCAGCGCGAGCCTGGAATTGCGCGTAGCGAGCGCCTATCGCTTCGAGCTCGAGGGATCATCGCCCATCGGGTATTTCGAGAGCGAGCAAATTTGAAACTCGATAAAATTCGGTCGTTATCGCGGGAGCCTGGTCGACCGTGGGACGATGGGGACTTTCAAGGCCAAGCATTTTGGATCGATGGGTCAAACCAATGGTGAACTTCTCCGATGCTTGAGAGCCGCTCACGCCCTTTGTACAAACAAAAGCGCAAAGTACCGTCGCGTCGGCCGGGGCACAAAGCGGCGGCGCGACTATAGAGGACGTCGCCAAGGATTAAGGCCCCGGAATATTGAAAAATTACAGTCTTACGTAATTACGGCCGAAAAGTCCCGGAGATAAATGTCCGGCCGGCTCGCTAATTCTCGCCGCTTCTCCGTTCTCCCCTTTCAAGCCTCCTCCGTGAACCGGTATAGATGTCGGGAGGATAGCAAATTTCATTTATTATTTTCCGTCTCCTACTCGGCGAGAGGCAGAGACACGAGGACTCGGCCGACGGCGACGAGAACGACGACGGGGACGACTTCTTTCACGCGACGCACGCGACATTTATCACGCGTGTGACATTTTAATTAAATACGATGACACTCGGTTCATTCGGCCCATTCGTACGCACCTACGAGATGTACCAGCGGGCAGGCGGCCACGGACGCGCCTCGGCCCGTCTCCCTTCCTCCGCCCTCCTACGACCCCGCCGCTAAACGTATCTCCTCGCTCAATTTCCTTTGCCCCTTGCCCCGACCCTGCCTCGCTTCTACGCCTTATCAACCTGCCCAACTGTGTCGTCCTACCCGTACGTATCTACGCCTCCAAACTACGGACGCCTATTTCAAACCGTTGTGCATTTCAGAGCGCCAAACCGTAAAAGAGCGCTCGCTTTTACACGGATTCTTATCGTTAATAAACGTATTCGCGTGCCTCCGCCGTCCACGCTAAATCGAAGCGGCCATTGATCGACGATCGTATTACCCGAAAGATACGAATTTAAATCGCGCCGATGGTAAGCTCTTTATCGTCGTGCAAGTCGATCGGGAAACACCTGTACCCTCGATACGACGATGTACGCGTATTTTCGCTGGAAGGCTAATCGCGCCTTTCGCCTTCACCGCCAACGATCCTTTGAGCATCCGCGGGCAATCGAGGCGGCGATCGGGCGTACGAGAGGGCGTAGGAGTAATTAGGACGAGCTTTCGGCAACTACGCTCCCCGATGACAACGCGAGCGGCCCGCGACGTTCTCTCGTTTCTCTCCTCGACCAAATACCCGATTCTCCCCTCGACGCGTCGACGCTCGATAGCGATGGTGGTAGTGGTTTTTGGCCGACCGACATATTCCGTCCGTGAGAACGACATCCGACTTTTAATCGCGTCCGAATGACAAATCGGCCGCCTCTCGCCGAGTGTCGCTCCGTCGCGAAATTAACGAACGCTCGGGTCCAGATTTCTAATCGCCGTGACGATTACGCGCCGGCAGAATTGTCCGTGATTAATTCGCGGGTTGAGACGATTAACGTAGGAGGACACTTTCGAGAGGGCCAATGTCGGCTGTCGGCGCGGGATTGAATCCTTTCGTGGCACCGGCGCTCGCTAATTACCTCCGACCGATATTTTACAAATTCACACCGCGCGAAAGCGCTTTTATTTCTTGCCCACGTCGTTCCTAAACCTTCCACCTCGAATTCGTTCGCTCGAACGAGTCCCGACGATGAAACTCGGGATCATTACGCGCCGCGCATCTGTGGTACGACATTCTCGAATCTTCAAGCTCGACATGGACGCTCAGCGTATCCCGACGATGCGCCAACGATGCGATATCTTCCTCAAACTCCAAAGGTTCGTTTCGATCGTCCGAGCATCCTCCTCCGCGCCAGGTATGCGGAGCGTGCTCCGCGGCGGGTATGGTCGCGCACGGAAAGAGACGTATCCATCAGCGGCGCGAGTATAAGCGGTGCCCGAGGTCGATGATTAAGACGCGACGTGTCGCCTCGTTCGAACCCTCGGGGCGAGCCCTCCCAACGAAATTAGTGGCCGGCCAGCCAGTACCGAAATTCTAATCGTCCCGAGGATCTCCCCGGCGACGATAGGGAGACGCGATAGGCGGACGCGTGACGGAATTATAAGGAGTCCGGCTCGGCAAGGTGGCCGATAAGGGACGCGAGGAAGGACCTCCAGGAGCTGGCTCCGGCACCGAAATTAAGACAAATCGCGCCGGATTACGATCGCGTTAAATTAGCCAGGACGGATCGCCGAGCGTCGTGATTCGTTTCCTCGCTCCCGCACATGCGAATCGTGCATTAAGCGGGCCTAATGCACCGCGCTCCTCCTCCGTTTTCGTTCGAGCCGATAACTCGCCGGCCTGCGAAGGTGCGCGCCGGTTATCGGCCGCGTGCGCCACCCGCGCACACACCCGGCCCGCCTCGGGCTACCCAGGACGCCGGGTTTATCAGTGGCCGCCTGAAAAATCGCCACCCGGAAAGTAATAGTTAAGTGCTTTATTAGGGCAATAATGCGTGCCGGGGGCCGGCAGCGCGGCCGGGGATGCCTGGAGATAGCCGGACAGGGTCGAGGCTCGCCCTCGGCGATCGATGGCCCTCTGCGCGCCCTTCGATTCCTTCCGTTTCCGCTCAAGACCGCATTTTTACGGATAACGAGAAGCTCGAGCCCGCCGCTCGCCGAGAGCAACGTCCAAAGCTCCGATTTACTCGCGATATCTCGCGCTCGATCTCCGGAACAAACGCCTACGAGATCGCGGAACGTGGCGATGAGCGCGATACTTCGAAATAAACCAAGGGCATTGCGCGGGATTAAGGGGCCGGTGAAAAATGTTCGACGGATCGACGACAATGTGGCGAGCGTGTCCGGGCAAGGACCAGGGGATATTTCGAAGCGAGTCGCGCGAATCGCTTTACAAGCCAGTTCTTCTTGTTTATCGGCAGCCTCGGAATATAATATACATCACGGTTCATAAAACGTCTACTTTGTGATAATTTATAATGCGAGTAAAGCGGAACGTGGCTAAGAGCGGGACGTCTTCGAATATTTTACATAATCGATATAAACGCCAGGTGGAAGGACGATGGGCAGCGCGTAGGACCGGTGCGGCAAGCTCCTAAATATTGGTCCAAACGTCCCACCGTTGAAATACTACCCCTCCCAAAGCTCGGGCATTATCCACATCGTCGTTAAATTATTCTTCGGCCCGAGTATAATATTTATCGACTTCTTAGCCATTTACAGCGCGCATAAATAACCTCCCCTCCGCGCGATCTCGCTTTGCGCGAAATTACCGAAGCGCTCGGAACGAACCGAGTTCGCGAAGGAAAAAGCTCTGGAAGGCCGGCGGTACGGGAGCGAGCGCGCGGCTAAGGACGGAGCGCGCGTCTGGTCGACGCGGTCGAAGGGAAGGAGGAAGGAGGAGGCCGGCGAAAGCCGGGCACGAGCGTTTACTCGCGAGGAGTTTGTCGCGTTAAGAACGCATTAGCGTCAGGGGTCCAGGGCGGATTAACCGATCGGCGCGATACAGGCCGCGTACGCGGGTCGAGGGGGCGACAGGGCGAAAGGGCTCGGCCTCGGAGCGTGCGCGAGTAGCGGCTTGGAAGGAGGAGAGGCGAGAGGAGAGCGAGACTCTCCTCCGCGTGCCGCGGCGCCGAGTATCGTAATGACCGCGCCGCGCGCAGACCCGCTTGACGTCTAATTAAACCGTCGGTCGATTCGAGATCCTCAGAGTCACGTACGCGCGGAATCGCCGCTAGGATATTACGTAGAGCGAAAATAATTACGGCGCGTGATTCGAGAAAAGAGTGGACGGCCGCGATAAGCGAGAAAATAATGACGCGTTAATTCCTATGTTCGCGCGATCGATATCATCGGGGATCCCGTCGGAGTTTCTTCGGCGCAATCAGCGGCGTCGGCCGCGACGTCGTCGATCGACCGTCGCCGTTCGCACGGCGCTTCGACGGCCGAATTTCGCTCCGCGCCGATCTCGCGCCTTTGCTCCGGCAAGAGAGGTCCGACGCCGTGAAGCGTAACGTCCGAGTGGATTAAACCCCTTACCGGCTAATAATATCGAGAGTCGGCCTCGTTGCAAGCGCGCGCAACCTCGAAGAGCTCCCGCTATTCGCCCTCTGTCGCGATTCTCCGAGGCAGCGGAAGGCGTTTAGGAGCAAGAAGCACCGATCGAATGGTACGCGCGACGTGGAACGTTCTCGGTGAGAAACGTGGAAAACGATCGAGACGCTGTTGGCCCGGGGAAAACGTTATCCCAGTGATGTACCCCGTACCGTAACGACCGGCGTACTTCGATTTGACGTCTAATTAAACCGGCTTACGACGATGTTTGCCGCACCGAAGGCGGTAATCGCGCGTTGATACCTCGAACGAATCGCGTAGGCGCCACGAATCGCGGTCAAAGGGAGAAATCTGGGCTGGCGGGCAAAGAAAATCCCGGGATAGATTCCTTCGAGATCTTGCACGCTCGTGTACGATTTTATGGGAATTTCTAGAAGCGCGACGAAGGCGCGGTGGAAAGAGCGCACGCCGTGCACCGACTCTCGCGCGGAAATATATCGAGTCGCGACGTAGAGAGCGCGTTTAGCCAAACTCCGATTCGCGTAAGATAACGTGCGCCGTATCGAGCGTGGAGCAACATCCATCCCGGCGGAGGTTAAAACCTTTTCCCTCGGCTCGCCTTCTCTCGAGGAGGAAAATGATGTTGGCAAGTGGCGAAAAGGGAGTACACGATTTCCATTCTCGATCGCGAGGGGATCGCTTCGAGTCCGGAAGGTCGGGGAAGAGGGAAGAAAGAGGCCGGTGCGGAAGAAAAGAGAGGAAGGGGGGATGGGAGAAAGCCGAAGCTGGTTTGTCCGTGCATCGGCATCTGCATCGGCATCGGCTCCCGCGACGCCGGTGGTTGGCAGTCGAGCCTTGGTGGTGCTATTAACGACATTAACGCTACTCCGGCCAAACACGGCCCTATATCATCCCGAGCCGGCGGAATAATAAACAATAAATTCCGGTGAAATACGGCGTCGAACAAGCGTAACCCATTTGTTTGCGATAAACTGACCCCGAAGCTAGTCGGACCAGTCTGCAACGACCGTCTCTCCCGCCGCTTCACCCCTTCCTCCCGTGCGTTATTTCATCTTCCCCGCACCCCCCACCGCCGCAGCCGCCGCCGCCGCCGCCGCCACCCGCCTTCCCAACCCCTGCTTCGACGACGGAATCGCGACGGGAAACATTAACCTCGAGGTTCCGCTCAAGAAAATCCTTCGCGACGATCCCACTGAAATACCACTTGAACGTCCCAAATAATCCGGTTAACGAGCTTCGAGGCGGTGACGCGCCGCGAAATTAACGTTTTTCGGTTGCGCGCGCAAATGTCATCCTCGAAAGATCGGCTCGTAACGTGCAAATTAATTTATAAATAAGCTACGTTTATCGTCCCTCTCGACGCACTCGCAACGTATCGGTATTTTTGTTTTGAGCACGCCGGCTTCGTTAACGGTCCGCTAATGAGATCAACGACGTAATCGGATGTTTTATCAGGGTTTTTGCGAACCGCGTTTAATTTCTACCAGTACGAGTTCACCGTACGTTCTTGCGATCTTGCGAAAACTGTTTTTTTTTTATGCAGCGGGAGGATGATAATAATTAATTACGTTCGATTTGCAATACCACTTGGCGGGACTATCTCGGCGGCAATTTGCTCGATCGTTCCGAAGGCGAGTAAACCTGCCTACCGTTCGAGGCAAAGTCGGCGCCGCAGCGCGCGGGACCGCTCCGCCGTAAAATAATTCCCGCCTGCAGCCTCAATTCCGCTTAGTATCCTCCCGGCGGATTAAGAATCTTAATCAAGGTACACGGCGTAAATAAACATAACTCGAGCGCGAAACGAGGATCGCCGGAGGAGGGAAAAAAGAGCTACTCTCGAGGGACGATTTGTCGAAAAATACGATCGCGCGTACGTTATCGTGCCAATTAACAAATTGGAAGGTCCAACTGGATTTTCGATGACGGCCGTTCGTTGCCATAACTGTCGTGCTCGTGCCATAAACACGGGCCGCGCCACGAGAATGAAAAAGAAAGGCGCGGAGAGAGGATCCAAAAGGAAGGACGAGACGCGCCACCGAAAACCTCGGGTTTTGCTTCATTCCTCATCGCGCCTCGACCCTTTCCCATCCATCCACCTACGATATCGTTCCTCGCGATATAGCATCGATCGAGGGGCCCGAACGTTAAAGAACCACGTATAACCAAGAAGGAGGAATGCGGAGAGGGAAAGATCCGCCGATCGATCGGCGCGTAATATGCCGTGCGTGTGTCAAAGTGAGGAGTCGGAGAGCTCGCGGGATATTCGATGTGCGGCAACGACCGTCTTGGATTTATTAAAAGGAGGGATCTCCGAGCACTGGTTAAAGCCGAAATCGTAGGAGCGCAGCGAGGCTCGAGGGTGGGGACTCGTCCAGGTGTGAAGCGCATTACCTTTAGGGGTAGGAAAACCGGCCGTTTTGCTCACCCACCTTCGTAATTATCGGCGTTGTTCGCGAGAGCGTCGACCGAGAGGAAGGAGAGCAGTTTCGTGGTAGTTTCCAAAGGACTCGGAGGCGGCGAGCGTGATGCACATCGTTAAACCACTTCGTTAAACCACTTTATTGTAATGCCATCCATGGATAAACCCGAGCCCCGTAATCGTCCGCCCGATCGAAAGTATTTAAATGCTCGTTTAGTAATACCACGTTATTCTCGCCGTTTGAGCGCTCACCGATCGATCCTTCTTGCCACCGCGATTGTTCCAGCATATCGAGCCATTCGCCATTGGACGTTGGAAAACAATTCTCCGGCCGAGCTATGATGGGCATTGTACTTAAATTCCTACGGTAAAGTGCGGATTGAATTTCAATCTTGGAAAAGCAGGCATGTCGGCGTGTACAAAGGTACGGGGCCAAGGGAAGCCTGGTTATTGGCTGGTAAAGCTTACTTGAACGTTAATAACAAGGTCGTTTCACACCGGATACTCGATTGCACGGTGGCAGCTTGCCAATAACCCTGCCCGCGGCTCGACTCCATAAGGAGTGTGTTTTAGGTAATTGGCCGTGAATATTATCTTACCGCGGGGTGCGGCGCGGTTAGCCGCTCCGGGAAAGCTGAGAAAGAGGGAGAGCGGGGACGATGCCTTATAAACTGCAGTTCGCAGGGGGATTTGTTTCCCGATCATCCAGCCGTGCACCGTCGCGATTCGATTGGGGATTGATCGCCGCCGAACGACCGACATCAAAGCGAAACCCTCGAGCTTCGAAGGGCTTTCTAATTCCGACATTCTCGTCCGTTTCAATGGTGGATTTCAAGGCGCGTCGAAAGTTCGTGGACGATCGAGCTACGCACCGTTTATCGCTCGATTCGAGCATGATAATCGAGATGAGCCCCGTGTACGGCGATCGTGTCTTCGGGATGAAAATCAGGAGGGAGTGATTCGCGAGGATCGATCGGAGAGCGAGTTCGGCGATGAAGAAACGGCGTTTGTGGAAAAAAGATGTGTAGGACGGAAAAAGTTAGCGAACGTAAATCGAGGATGGTTAATCGTTTTTGGAGGAAGTACGGCCTTGGGCGCGGTCTAAATTATCTTTGCCAATGAGCAGTCCCCGCGGTGCAATTAATTAAATCGACCGTGAGTTACCGAGAGGAACCCTATTCATAACGCAGCTTTATCAATGCCGTTTTCTTAGCCACCGGAGCTTTTGCTTTCCATTACACGAGGAAATTCTTCGCTAATCTATGCATGAACACCGTTGCACCGGCCCCGCGGAGCCGTAAATCAGCCGGGAAATAGAGTCGGGCATGGGAGTGCGTGGGCGAATAGGTTTAGACATCTGGAAGATCCATGTACGCGTATACCTTCCCTTATATAAAGGAAAGTTGTACCAGCACCGAGAATTAATTCTCCCGTCAAATCCGAGATTATTAAAAGCCTCCCCCTATTTGGGTGCAGCTCGAAGGAAAATTCAAGGTCAATAATTCCTTTATCATCCTTGCCTCGTGGGAAATAATTGGATCGTATTTCACGATCGACGATCAAAGGAACGCGAAAGTCCCTACACGCCAATTGGTAAACGGTACTACAAGATTATAATTATACAATACGCTGCGCCGGATTGCGCTCGATTCGACGATTATCGTGCATCACAATGGTATATCGTAATATGGTCCCACCTCGAGAGCAAAGGAAACAACGCGCAATACCGATATGATTCTTTGAGATCACGATCGTTGAGAGCAATGGAGAGACATTTGAGGATACGGCCGTAACAAAATCGTCGGTAGCGCCGTACAGCTGGAACGAGCAAGGAAAGTACTTGGGCGTCCCTGGGAAGTTGGAAAAATTGTCGGCGAGACGATAAAATGTAACGTACGTAGGGACGATCAAACGGGAAGCAAAGGCTGAAAGCGGAAAAAAGCGAGTCCAGCGAAGGAGGGAAAGCGGAAACGGTGAGAAACAGTGGCGAGGTAAAACGAAGGTAAAGAAATACTTTGGCGATGAACTTAGCCCGTGTAAGCGCTGTCGTGTCCTCGTTGGGCGTGAAACACTTGAAAATCCCGGTTATGTAAAACATAGGAAAACGGCCCTCCAAGCCAGCACGTTAGGTGGAACACGTAATTGAAAGCACTTTAGAGACCCTACGGCACGCACAACGAGCACTCGCATTTGCATTCAGTGGCAGAGGGAATGCCTTTTAACCGAAATGACTGCGTGTATATGACAAACGCCAGGTTTATGTGCCGGAACGATGGGAATATTTATTGGCACGAATTAATGTCTCCACTCGTCCATACCGAGCGTTATATTTATTGGGACATTTCGTACCGACTACGACCCGATGGGAGAATAAAAAAACCATCCACCGCGAGCGAATGCCGAAAAATCGTGCCGTTTTTTTGGCCACACCAAGGCGTTACACTCGATCCGCCGTTTTCACGGCGTTTTAGTCGAGTAAATTTCCCTTTCCCGCTCCTCGATTCTATTTTATAATTGAACGTTAAGACGATGCGAGAGGCACGGTATGATTTATCGGTATTCGACATAATCAGGCGCGATCATTAATTGCTCCGAGATCGAGATAGACCCCGGTCGATAACGAGTTCTAATAACGTGCCGTATATCGTGCAGGCTGAAAGTGCATGCAAAGTGGAAGATGCAAAAGAAGGAGGTTTGATAAAATTTCGTATAATTACCTGATCCGGTTCTTCGAGATTTTCGTGTAGGAAGTGATACGAGATATTTCGTGCGACAGTGTGTATAGCGAAGGGACTGGAATACGGATACGCTAAAGCTCTACATCGTATGCGTTGCGAACGACGCCAAATCAAGTCCAAACGTACGTAAATATTGGCGTAGCTTTGAAACGACTAAGGTTTTGACGTATCGAAAATCAAGCGGAGCTTATTTTGAAACGCGCATCGTTGAACGCGTAGTGCGCGGGGTTGAATTTTCGATGGGTAGGGAGGTTAGCGATCTGTAAATCGCAGAGGATCGGTGGATGATGTAGAGGGTTATCAAATTGAAAACACAATTAAACTGCTCTTAGTCAATATACATGTGTATGTATATATCTATATATATTCGAATTTGCCACACGCTCGTTGCTGTGGCTAACATATGTACATACAAAGTTGAGACTTGAAAAGTCCACGGCAATGGCTTATCGATTTTTTGTACAAAGCCTCGTTTATTTTTTTTTTGCGTGCTCGTGTGCACGTGAGATTTCCACATCATCGTAATCAACAAGAGCGTGAAAGATGAAAGGCCAGCGACCAACGATTTCTTTTTTCACTTCGCTTTCAATCAAAGATCCTTTACTTAATACAAGAGTTCATAATTTATATGTACATGTTCGTTGCTTGCTGTAACACGATAACATAGAGTCCAGCGCGTACGAGCCCACCTGAGTCGCGACTCGGTGCATCGAGTTCCCTGCGATCGAGAAACGATTCGCACCGTACAAAAGGATCGAACGTAATCCGACCAACCATCGTATCGGATAAAAACAGAAGCTCGCGTCAGACTTTTCACGAGCTTGATACGGTTAAAACTAAAATGATAGATCTCGGATAGAACGAACGTCGCTTACACGCCTCGCACAAACGTCCTTTGCAAGACGACACTGACCGTCATAGACTCTCTACCGCGCTATTAAATCTTCGAGTTTCGAGGAAGATCTTGGATCTACGAGAAAAAGACCAAATAAACGTTCGATCGTCCTCGACGATTCGCGTTAAAGCGATCGACGTCGAGAATCGGCGGTCAAGGGTAGACACGGTGCGACGGAAAAGAAGACGAGGAGGGAGTCCACGACGACGAGAATCGCCGACGACGAAGAAGAAGAGGGCGACGCGTCGCGTTCTGGCGAGAATTCATCCGTAAGGAGAAGCCGGGATAGAAAAGCGCGGTTCTAAGGACGAACCGCGCGTGTTTCATACAAACCTCAGACTCGACCGGGTACTTTGACCGTCTCTTATCACAGACCGAATCGCAATTACAGCAAGCAGCTCGGAGTAACGTGCGTATATTATTCTTCGGTACACGTCGTCTACGCACGATCCTCGGATCGACGCGTCGGCTTAGCCGCAGAAAATCGTCGGGTGCACACACCGGAGCTTCCGTGTCCCTGACGGCGACGATAAGTATTTTCTCTTCGTGCGGAGGGGTAAATGGGGGTAGTAAACGCTTAAATTTCGAGGGGATGCAGTCGTCCACCGTTCGTTCGTTCTGGCGTCGCAGATCGGTCGCAATAAAACGACGAGAACGTCGTCCGATATGCCCTATGGGAGTATATATGTATATATATAGATATATGTATGTATATGTGTATGTATATAACGTCGGGGATAAATATTACAGCAGGATATTTGCGATCATAGAAACGCAAGAAACAATGAAACAACGATCGTATCGACGTGAAAGGACGCGGATTTGGGGATTTGGGAAGGGGCAGGAGGGGGGGCTGGGAGCGGTAGGACGTAACGATAATAATAATTAAAAGCCGTATCAATGGTAATAATAATATTAGCAATAATAATATCAATATCTTTAGGGCAACCGCGATAATAATAAAACGTAATGACACAACAGCGATTATCGATAGTAATAACGTCAGGGAGAGTTTACGCGACTCGTTCTCCGGATTCTCCTGGCGCGGCCCGAAGGGGGAGGGGGGTGCGTTCGTTATTATTTACACCGGGCGACGATCAACGGCCGGTCTACGAGCCTCTTTCTCCGCGAAAAGCGAGCGCAACGGTTCTCGGGACGCCGAGGAGTCTTTCGGAGCGGGTATCGTCGCGAGGACGAGCTTCGGCCGATATGCACAATAAATATCGTTATCGATGTTCACCGCGTCGCATGATTTATTACGGCAACCCGATATCCTATTTTCTAAGCGTTCGCTCCGCTTCTCTGCCTCCCCTTCTCCGCCCACACCTCCCTTTACTCCTAACACTCGAGAGAGCCCTACGCGGCCCGACGGAAGGCGCATTCGCCGGTTGGAAGCGCCAATCGCCAGCGCCAAAAATATAACCTACGCGTCTTTCTTCTACGTGCATTTGATCTGCCCCTTTTTATATACCTATAGGCATACGTATATACGGAGTGCAAATTCGCGGCACCCGCTCTCTCTTCCCCCTCTCATCGCTCCCTCTTCCCGTCCGTATCCTCGATACTCTTTTCCAAAGGCGCGTCGAATCGCGCAGAGTTCGTTATCACAGTAAGATTTTTGGATTCGCGCTATTCGTCGAGCGAAGGTAGCGCGACTCGAGCCATCGACGTCCCACCGGGCGCGATTTTGGGGGATAGCCGTCGGACGACGAAAGAGGGAAGGAGGGATGCACGAAGAGCGAGCAGAGGCGCGACCTAAGGGTTTCTCGATCGCGGAGAAGCACGAGCCTCCAGTCGCTCGATCCGCGGGCAAAGGGCCGAGGGAGCCGCGAGGGGGCGAAGAAAAGTCGGGGGCGGGGGGGGCGTAGGAATCGAGGAGGAGCGACGGTCGAGAAGATCGGGTCGACGCGAGACTCGCGGGGGAGAGAGATATCTTGCGGCTGCGAGCACGACGATGGGGCTCTGGGCGGACGAGGAAAACGAAAGAGAGGAGACGAGGTCTCCATGGCGACATCGATATACCCGCTTCTTTGTTCCGTCGATACCTTCGGATCGGCCGCACGTCGCGGCACAGACGGAGAGAGGTTCCTCGAGGGTGCGGAAAATTTTTTACGGAATGCGAGGCTTGGAATCCCTGTCGAATTAGATCGATTCTCGTTTGCCTAGAAGGGACGGCTAACCGCCATCCCCGTTTTTCCTCGTTGCTCCTGAAAATCGTCCCGGAGCTGCGAGAAATCTTTCGGCCCGTCGGCTCGTCGCGACCCGTCGGCCCCCAGCACGCGTCCCCGTGTCTTTTCTATCCTCTCTCTGCGCCTCTTGCTCTCTCCTTTCTCCTTACCGCGTCCTCCCTCTATCGCCCTTCCGCTCTCCTACTCTATCGCTCTTTCTTTCTCCGTCGCCTTCCAAGGAGGCCCGTACGAACTGCCGTCCACCCAAGCTTGCCTCTCTAAGCTATCCTACGAGGTTATCGTTTTCGCGTTAGCTTTCGGGCTTTCGCCCGTTTGGTATTTTCGGTGTGTCGTATGTAGAACGAGTCGGAAGAAACGTTCTCGAGCGGCGCAAGTTGCAGCGTTCCTCCCTAGATTCACGACGGGGACAAGACCGAAATGTGGACCGGGGAAAGACTTTGAAAGAAAGATCGGAATCTGCAGCGACACGCCCGTGGTCGAAAGTTCGTTTGACTCGATCCATTTTGAGAACTTTGCCGCCGAACTCAAGATTTATTTCTAAACATCTTTCCACCCGGCGCGCGTACATGGAGAGCGGCTCTCGTCGTCGACGGATAGACGAGAAGAAATAAATATCGTACATCGGTCGCGTCCTACGATGCTATCTCCCACGTTCTGGACCCTAGAACCGCGTATGCTCTTCGCGCGAGGATGAGAACGAGAAGGCGACGACGAGTCACGATTCGGCGAAAAAGTAACGGGGTTGAAAAAAAAAGAATGGAGAGAATCGAGCGACCGACGACGATAAGGCGTTCTCTTATAATCGATATCTCCGAGCGCGACGCAAGAAAGCCAACGAGCGACGCGAAATAAGAAGAAAAAAAGGAGGCAGCGAAACGTGAGATGTAAACAAAGCTGCCGCTTTGCATCGTGCCTGGCTGGCGAACGACGAGCTCGCTTCTCTCTCTCCCTCTCTCCCTCCTCCTCTCACTCTCTCACTCTCTCTCTCTCTCTCTCTCTTTCTCTCTCTCTGTTTACTCACTGTATCGGCCGACCGCGGGCAGAAAGTCTTTGCTCGTAAATCTTCCCGCGAATCGTCCAACCGTCCTTACGACCTGTGACTTCAAACGCGCCTCATAGACGAGACGCGTCCCAACGGAGGTTTCCCTCCTTGACCGCGTCGCGCCGTGCCCTCCCCACCCCCTCCGCGGCCAATCGCGCTCCTCTTATCGGCACTAACTCCAAAATCAAGCCTAGCAGCGAGGAGTTTGGAAATGGGTGTACGAGGAATCTCGGAGGTCCGTCGTCGCGCTGGGAAGGAATCTAGTGCGTGCGCAAGTACGACGCGAGGATCCAAGGGGGCGAAAGGACGCGTCGCTTCCGCGGAAACGGAGCGACACGAGCATCGCGCCTCGTCGGTCGAGCGTAATTGTGTCTTCAATGATGGTGATCGATCGAAGGAGTGCATCAACCGTTCTGCGGTGACTAACTAGCTCATGCGCTCTGACCGATCGCCCGTCGCAGAGCAGGGACTCGTCTCGTCTCTCGACGTCGCACGACGACTCGAGCGTCTCGTGGCATTCGGTACCGAGGTTCAAACTACGGCGTAGGAAGGAGGATCTGTCGGATGGTCGGGGCTTTGCTCCGATTGGTTACGTATTCGGGATAGATCGTAGGGTCCAGAAGTGGAAATGTCGTAACGATGGTGTTAATATGCGGCATATACTCTTGCGAACGAAACAAAAGCGGAATGCATTTGCGAGGAAAGCGTACGGCGCGCGTCCGACGCGAAACGACGAGGCGCGCCGACAGTGGCCAGGACGCCCTCGCGTCGGCGCGCGACCACGCTCGAGTCGCGCCGATCGAGGATCGAGAATCGATACTCCGGGACTGGCCGCGATTTCGAGTCGAGGATCGACGGTGGGTAAGACTCGAGCGTGTCGCCGGACTAGAGTAGCCCGCGCGAGAATTGGATAAACGGTGTCTCGTCGGCGAAAGGAGACGTCGTCGTCGTCGTCGTCGTTGTCGTCCATCGACGACGCCCGTCGGAGCGGTCCGAGCGGAGAAAGTCGGAAGAGGCGGAGAAAGCGGCGAGGTTATCCAATTCCCGCGGGAGCGAGGAGAGGCCTCGAGAGAATAGGATCGAAAAAAGCAGCGCTTACATGTGAGTGAGGGGCGGTATGGCGGAGTGGTGCTGCGCCAGCGGGTCGGGCGAGGGTCCGGGCGAGTAGACTCCGGCGCCGTGCTGCACGACTCCCTGCTCGACGCCCTGGGGCAGGTACATGGAGATCATCTGCCTGAGGTCGCCCTGCGACTGCTGGGCCTGCTGCTGGCCCATGTACTCCCGCTTGACGGTCTGGCCCCCGGCGGCGCCGGTGGAGGAGGGCCCCGTGGGCGTCGGCGTGTGTATTCCGCCGCTCGCGGGACTCGTGGGCTCCGACTTGATGCTGCTCCCGCTGGGACTGTGGCTGGACATCTGCGAGCCGGGCTGGGCCTGGTGATAGGGCGAGGGCGATCCGCCGGGCACGGTGGTGCCGCCGTAGCCGCCGTAGCCGTTCATGTAGCTGTTGATGGGGCTGGGGCTGCCGCCGCCCATGTGGTGGCCCATGTCGTACCTGGGGTAGCCGGCGGCGGAGGCCGCGGCCGCGGCGGCGGCGCCGCCCATGTGGCCGCCGTACGCGACGTGCTGCTGATAGGCGGCCGTCGGGTCGTGCATCATGTAGCCGTTGGGCATGTAGCCGTTGGGCATCTGATAGACGTCCCGCGAGAGCTGCGCCTGCTGCGGCCCGCCGGTGGCCCCGACCTGCCGCTGGTCCACGCCGAGCATGCCGCCGACGCCGACGCCGGCCACGCCGCCGCCCAGCGGGAACTTGTCCTTCTTCAGCAGCGTCTTGGTCTTGCGCCGCGGCCGGTACTTGTAGTCGGGGTGCTCCTTCATGTGCACGGCCCGCAGCCGCTTGGCCTCGTCGATGAACGGCCGCTTCTCGGTCTCGCTCAGGAGCTTCCACTCGGCGCCCAGCCGCTTCGAGATCTCCGAGTTGTGCATCTTCGGGTTCTCCTGCGCCATCTTGCGCCGCTGCCCGCGGGACCAGACCATGAAGGCGTTCATCGGCCTCTTAACGCGGTCGATGTTGTTGTTCTTGCTGGTGTTGTTGTTGTTGTTGGGTGGCTGGTGATGCTGCTGCGCCTGAGGCGGCTGCTGCTGCTGCTGCTGATGCGGATGATGCTGCTGCTGCTGCTGCTGCGCGGCGCTCTGCTGCGCCGCGAGGGAATGCATGCTCTGCTGCTGCTGCTGCTGCTGCTGTTGCTGCTGTTGCTGCTGCTGCTGCTGAGCGGCGGCCTGCATCGAGGCATAGTGATGCTGCGGGGTCTGGTGGTGATGCTGAAGACCCAGGCCCAGGCCACCGGCGCTCGGCGGGCTGCCCGAGAGGGCCGGGCTGTGGACTATGGAGCCGAGGGTACCGTACGGCGAGACGCCCGCGTGGTGGCCCATCGGGGAGACACCCTGGTGCGGGTGCGGTGGCATCTGACCGTGCAGGCTGCCGCCCTTCAGGTCCGTCTCCATCGTGAGCATGTCTTCCTCCCTGTGCCCGTACAGCTTGCCGCCCTTTTCTGGTACCGCTCGACCGCAAGAAAATCGACGAAACGCCGAGCAAAGAGCGGCTCTCCCGAGCGCGGCTGTCACCGGCGAGCCTCGCCGATCGCCAAGCGCCTTCTCGATGACGACGACCAACCGCCGGCTACCGCGCGACCCTTTGCCCTCTCGGTCAGCCTCGTGGCATGGGACGGCCGATTCGGCTCCTTCTCCGCGATCCTCGCTCGACGCCTCGCCTCGTGCACCACCGTTAAAATCTCTGCCACGCGAGACACCGCGCCACCGACACTTTGCGCCTCCGCCGATTCCTCGGAACACCGCGTCCTCTCTCTCTCTCTCTCTCTCTCTCTCTCTCTCTCTCTCTCTCTCTCTGTCCCTCTCTCTCTCCCTCTCCCTCTCCCTCTCAACGGTCAAGTCCCGATTCCCTGCTCGCTCGTGAGCTCACCTCCGAGCGGTCGGCGAGAGCGGGATGAACCGCCTCGAAGGTAGATACGCTCCAAAGAGCACGCGAGCACGAGCGCGCACTGTCCGCGGGTAAGGATCCACGATCGAGCATCGATCGCCTAGTCTTGCCGGACGATCCACCGAGAATCTCGCTTCACTCGGCTCGCTCGCGCAAAGAGAGTCACCGTGCCTTTCTCACCACCGGAGAATATTTCGCGCCGCTCCTCATACTACCTATCCACACTCTTGCGCCTCGCGGACAACGAAACCTCTCACCGGCTCGTGATCCGCGCAGTCCTAGACGGAACCGTAGCACTGTCACTTTCTTCCCCTCGCTCGTCGTCCTTCTCGAGCTCCTCGTCGCTCGCTCCTGAGTGGCTGCGCTTCGCGATACGCTCGACGAATCCCGTTGCGACGATGCGACGATACGTCGAGTGAACGCGACTTGTCGTCGCGATCTTTTCGCGGGTACGAAACCGCCGAGGGCACAGCCGAGGACACGCGCACCAATGCCGGTGTCGAGCAGTAGCACCAACCGTCTCCTTGTTTATCGGCCCGCGCTTTATTACGCACGACACCGTCTACCATGGATGATCCCGTCCCCGGGACTCTTCGCCGTCGCTGTGTGCGGCACTTTGAACGCGTTGACAACTACGACGACGACGATGACGACGACGACGACGACGACGACGACGACGACGACGACGACGACGACGACGACGATGACGATGACGATGACAGTACGATGATCCCTCCTCGCATCCGCGAATGCCCGCGCGTTGCGATACGTTCGTAGGCGTGCGGCACGCGCACGTTTTTCATTCGTCGCCGCGAGGAATGTCGTTATGCCGATGAAGAAGAGAAGAAGCGACCTCCACTCTCCACGGAAGAACGGAACCGTCTGAGCATTTGTAGATTTTGCCTTGGGGTCCCACTCTCGGGGCTCACTTCCTGCCGAGGCGACTGTCCCCCTCTCTCTGTTTTACTCCGCCGTTGCGCCCCTCCCTGGGCCCCTACCTCCGCGGCGGCGTACGACCATACCCGACCGACCGACCGGGCTCGAGCCTACCGACGGCAATCGATTGGCACGCACGCCTGCCATCATTTCTGCCGACCAATCGGCCGGCACCTACGCCGAGAAGGGCGGTGCTGTTACGCCGTGACGTCACCGGGACTACCGGAACGACCTCTCGCGGCGAACCTTTGCTCCATCGCACCGTCCTTCTTGCACGACCGCCGTGCCCGCCGAGGCCCTCTTCCTCCGACCTCCTCTCGAAGCCCCTAGCGCGGCATCCCTCTCGCCAAAACCGTCTCTCGCTCCCGCTCCCGCGCCCTCGCCCTCACCCTCGCCGACTCCCTCTCCCTCGCCCTCGCCAGCTCCCGCTCCCTCTCCCTCTCCCTCTCCCTCTTCCGCTCCCACTCATTCCCGCGCCGCGAAATCGGCTACCCGTCGGACGCATCGTTTCTTGCCCGCCGCTACCCGTGTGCCTGCCTGCGTGTGCGCGATTAATACGCTTGCCTGCGTACGTGCGCGGGTTAAGCACGATGCCCGCGGACCGGCAGCGAACTACACCACGCCGCGCCTGCCCGCGGATTAGCCACGTATCTTCGCGCACTCGGCCCTCCCGCTCCCTTATTCCAACCTGACCTTTCGGCATTCCCGATAGATCCCGCCGATCGAATTTTATGCCACTCACGCTCCAAAGCTTCGCGGCACCGAAGATGAGTTGCGCGGCAGATCTCGGCGAGCCTCGATGTCGATGGAAGCTGGCCCATTCCGTGGATATGGCGAAGACGTTCGGTGGTATTTTAAGCACCGCGGGGCCAGAAGAATGGCCTTGAACGAGCGCATGATCGATGACCGAGCACGGTGGACTCTACGGGATCGTTTCGATCGGGATTCTAGCCGCGCGATACTGCGTCTCACCCTACGGTCGTGAACGATGTACGGATGGAGAGCGAGCCGCGTTGTGCCGTAAATACGTCTCGTGGAGTACTCGTTCCGTACTACTGCGTAAACGGCTGTATCTTATCGGATTCGAGAAAATTTTCTGCGATGCGCAAGAGGAAGCGTGTGTCATGCTTTTTTTGCCTCTACCGATCGTGCACCTCTCAAGTACGCGCACAATGCCGCGAGGAAGGTTATCGAAATTGGTACGACGATCTTTCCGCGGTACGTAGCGATCTGTTCCGCGAGGGTAATTCTAGGTCCCCTACGGCTTAGATATCCGAGAGGGAGATTTGCCCGCGAATAACTCCGAAGCGTTGCTCGATGCACCGACGACCGCTCGTCCTTCGTAGCGAGCGAGATGTTTTCCCGAATAAAATCAACTTTTTTTTATCCCCCTTGGCGCAGGAGTATAAATCGGCCATTATCGCGAGAGCTACCGTTGCGAAGTAAAGCAATCTCTTTCGACGAAGAAAGCTTTTTTGTCGAGCAGAAGCTAACTCCGGAGCTAATTTACGGGCCGCGAGAGCGTTAGCTCGTGTCGCGCGTCGTCGTATTCAAATTTCCCATTATATCCGGTCGACTTGACCCATTTTCTGCACGGTCTCCATTGCTCCCCTCGCGCTCTACCTCTGCCCGTCTTCCTCGCGGTCTCCCCGTTTCCTCCCTTTTTTCCCTCCGTTCCTTCTCTCCTTCGGTCCTTTTCTCTCAGTCTCCCGTTCCTCAAATCCACAAAGAGGCTCACGAGCCCTCCTAAAAGAGCCTCTATCGGGCGATGTGACTCCGTTTAAGCGGGTTCCTGCGTAGGACCTGTTGCCGCGCGAGGAGAGAGAGAGGGAGAGGGAGAGAGAGGAAGATGGAAACGGAGAAACGTATAATGGAAGAATGCGTCATAGATAATCGTAGCGCAGCCCTGGCCCTGGTTTGGCCTGGGCCAGCCTGGCCCGTGCGTGCGCGACAATAAAGGTAACGTCGATGACGGAGGCACCCCTTCGAGGGCCGTGCATCCTTCGATTCTCGCCAATGGAAATCCCTTCCTCCTGCCGTTGCTCGCTCTTTTTTTGCCGCCCCTTTCGGGGGTAATTTCTAGATTAAGGGCTATGAGCATCCGCGTAGGTAGGACGGGGCAACCGGAACGCGAGGTGCGATCGCAAGGACGGGCTCCGAAGGAGGGTCGACGCCTTGATCGAGAATTGGATCATTCGGCAGATCGAACCGACGAGGAGATACGCGTGGAGGGCGCGCGTTTATTATAAAACAGGATTAAGCATCGAGCGAGGTCGATACACTTGTATCGCGCATCCTACAGTTTTGATGGTACCCTTGCGATCGATTATACGCGAAGCTGGAGCGATTAATTATTCCGTCTAGCTGGCGAGTTATCGTCGATAAGCGAAGTCGAACGCATCGATAAGCTTTATCGCACTGATAGATGAACCGAGAGGCTTATCGTCGATTAAATTCTACGCTCGGCAATGCTTTTTTTACGGTTCAAACAGCTACGCATATTTTCGAATCGTCATTCATGATACATCGTTGGAGAATGTTTCGATCCGTGTCGAGCGGTGGTGCATCATCGATAACGGAGTAACTCGCGTTCGCCGTACGACGCGTGCCTTATGGAAAATTCGATTTCAACGAGGTTGCTTCTCGGTGGTATTTTTTCTCGCGCATCAAATTTGGGCGAGCTCGAAAAGGGTCGGTTTTCGCGATCGACGTAAACAAAACTCGAATGCGTACTCGCGTCACCGTGGACAATAAATCAAGAGAGGAAAAGGGTAATCAGAAGGGCATTGTACCTGTCGCGACGGACGCCGTGATGAAAACCGCAAGAATGACGCGAGCAATGACGCTTCGCACGGCGAAGGAAGAGGATGACTCGTCCATTACCCAAATATTGACACCTGCTTAACGAACCTGCGAAAATTTATTGCTAATTGTATTTTCTCCCGAGCGGCACGTCAGGTATATCCGCCGTCGCCGTAAAATGGCTTTTGTTTGCGGATCGATTGTCATCAGCCTCTGGGCGAGGTACCTGCTTCCGCAACGAGCAAGAAAGCAACAAACATTTTCGAGGTACCTGCCTCGCTCGGACCGTGAAACCTGCTAGGTGCAGGGAGATGGGTATATCTAATTATCGTCGCGTCGGGTCAACGAGCGTGACTTTCCTCACGGTTTCACGCATCGCTAGCCACCGCTACTTTCGCGAAAATCCACAGGTTTCCGCGAACCGACCGATATCCAGGAGAAGAAGCCGAATGATTCGGCTACAAAGTGCGTTTCGGTCCTGCGTCTTTACGATCGTTGGTGCGAGAAGGTTCCGCGCAAAAGATCGACCAAACATCGACCACGGAGGACGATCAGTGCAACCAAGGTATCGAGTATAAGGCATAACTTTAATGGTATACGCGATCCCGCGCATCGTCGATATTATTTGCGATTGACCGCGGTAGAAATAGCGATTCGTCATCCACGGCTACGTAAACCGACGTAAACCTTGGAGAGAAAAATGCTCGATAGATTACGAGAGATAATCGGTCTTTGTTTCAGGGTTTCAAAGTTCTTCGCGGCTCGAATGGGATTGCACTTAAGGCGCGAATCAGGAGCGTCGGTATCTCCAACTCGGACTCGGCATCTTTGCCCCTGAATAAACGTCGCTATAGCTCCTTCTTCGCGGGTATCCGCCAAATCGATCGCGTTGCATCCGCGAGCGTTCTCGGCGATGATCGAAGAGCAATCGGCAGGCGCGATTCCAAGGGTGTTCGGCGGCCCGCCAAGAGGCAAGATCGAGGGCCAGGCTCGAAGGTGGCGCGCTCGCGGAGCTCCTTGCACCGCGCGCCGGCAGCATTAGGCCGAAATGCCACAAGTGGCATATAAACCGTGCGGAATAAGTGGATTGATAGGTCGTTACTGGCGAAGAAAGAGAGACGGGGCGGATTGCGCCGAGAGGGTAGGTCGATCGAAAAGAGAAACTGTACAATAAGTCGGTGCCCGACAATGGAATACCGCGGGCGGTCTTTGTGATTCAAATCGATGTTTGCGATACTCGATGGCGCAGTGCTTTTGTGGCACCGGCCGTTCGTATGCGCGCGTTACGTACCTACACGTCCCATCGGCTCGCCACGCAGCCTCGACAGCGGTGCGCGCGCGCGCGCGCGCGAGTGTGTAACTCGCCGATACTCTATCACCCCGCAGCGCCGGCCCATCTTATCTCTCAATTTATTCTTTCTTCCCCGCTTTCTCTTCCGCCCCGTTCCCTTCACCACCCCCCCCCGCCCCCTCCCGTCCTCGCATCGATGTAAACACCATTTTTGACCGTGTCTCACCGCTCTTATCGCGTGCAGATGATTCGCGTCGGGTATCCTGGATTACGGGATTTTTTCCTCGGGCGGAACGTTACTTCTTAATCGGCTCTTCCTCCTCGAGAACTAACGCGTGCGTTTCCAAGGAGGACGCGTATTACTTATCGGTACGTATCTAAATCCCGAGAGGTATCCCGAAAAAGGGATTCTCCTCGCGGCGCGAAGGAGAAAGCGGCGTAAACGTTGGCACAATGGCGTACATAACGCCATTGTCGTTCACCATTATCTTCGTCCCATTAACCGCGTTTATGCCAAGGCGGCCGACCCCCTACTCCTGCCGACCTGCCGCTCCTCGTCATTGACGGTCGAACTTGGCGCGATAAAAAAAAAAAAAGACAGAGGAGGGAAGATGGAAAGAGAAAACAACGGCCGAGAGCGGAAGAATTCGTGGGCGTGCAATTGCCAACAGGTGATACCATTGGGGCCTCCTCTTAGAAGCCGAATAATGAGAGAAAGGGAGATTGTGTGTGCGGGAAAGAGAAAGGGTGCGAGGGGGAGAGAGAGAGGAATGGGGTGGAAATCGGGTGGGGGAGGGTGGCGGCGGCGCTGGTAGCGGTGGCGCCGGAAGGGTGGCCAACAAAGTCTTTATCGTTTGGAGGACCGATTACAAAGCTCGATTGTTACCATTCTTCGGGATCCAAATAATCTCGCTCGTCCAACCACGGTCGATCCAGCTATTGGGATAGAAATTCCTACCCGCTGGTTTCACGCACCGATCATCGCCAAAGGACCTGACTCTTTGTCGTGTATGGATCGCATCGAATACCTCCGAAAAGTGCATAAAAACAACCGGTTCTTTCGGTGGTCGTTCAAAAATTTCTCGCTGCCGCCGTAAAATGACTCCGCGTATTTTCATCCCATACGATCAGAGCCAATTTGGAGCTATCGGGATAAAATAAAAAATGTTCCCGTTTCCGGGCTCCATGGATGATTCTTGAGGAGAGGAATTGGAGCTCGCTCTCACGAGCGAAGACCGAGGGAGTTCTTTCGAAGCGTGTCGCGAAACTCGGCAGAACTCCGGATGGGCCATCGCTTCATCAAAGTTTTCGGAATAAACTTATTTGGCCGAGCTTCTGGACATTGCGAAAAGCGTATAACCGAAAGAATCCACCATCGGGTTCGTGGAAGGGTTGTTCCCCCTTTCCGGCGAAGCGTCGTAAATTTCGGTCAGACGTACCTGATGCGCGAAACGCTCGGTGCGTAAAAGGTTACAGGCCTCGCGATTTTGCCACTAAACCAGAGCAGTTACAAAAATATGACGCTCATAAAGCTTTGGTCCGATGGGGGCGGAAGGTATGCGTTTATGGATCTGGAATTCTTAGGAAAACGATCACCGATGAGCCGTTTTTATTGCACTTGCTAATCCTTCCTAATCCTTCCCACGGGGAAACATTGTCGCCAATAAACTACGATAATTGTTCGACTTCCGTCCGAACAGGGATCGCGAATATAATTTGGTCCGAATCGTATTACGACGCGAACATATTTCCAACGAGTACATTCGGGGTAAAACGCGAAAAAAAATTCTCGCTATCGATATCCACGTAGAAATTCTCCGAGCCAACAGTTTTTATATTCCTGGCTCCAGGATCGCTAGCCGCGGAGAGAAGGACGGGCAGAGTCGGTCGACATCGAGACGCGAGGTGCGAAGGACGACGCGTGGCTCGGCATGTCGACGGCTGGAGGAAGAATGCTCGAAAGGCGAGACGTGGGAAGGGTTTCCGCGGAGGATCGTTCGACGTGGAGGCCGTAGACGTTCGTCGAAGACGATCGGGATCGGTCTCGGGCGGTGTACCGAGAGGCGGTGGTCGCAGGTGCGCGAATAAATTGCACGGGCATAGGATCGCGCTGCCTCCGGTTCTGGCTGCATCATTCTCCCTGATTGCTAAACGATGCGCGCAGGCGCAGAGGCGAATGCAACCCGTTCCCGCGATTATACATACATCCGCGCAAATCAGAACCTCATTGCGCTGTCATCGGCCAGTGGTTACTCCGCGCCCATACGGCACGTCCGTCTTGACGACGTAATCTCTCCTGCCACGTCTGCCTGGCCCCTTCCCCCTTTCCTCGCGATCAACCTCGACGCGTTTCGTTCCTCGATTTACCGATTATTCATCGACTTTGCCCACCTGTGCACGCTAAACCGCCTCGCGTCTTCGTTCCGAGTTACACGGAATTCCGTACCTACTTACCCTCCTCCTCGCCCTCCCTCTTTCGCTCTTTAGAGACCGAATGGGAATCGCGTCCGTCTCCCGTTCTCGCGTCAGCCGCATCGCGTCTTCCCTTCGGAGCTACATGGAATTCCGCAACCACTCTCTCTTCGTGCAGACCGAGTGGGAACCGCTTTTGTCCCTTGCTCTTACCTTTCAATATTCCACGATTTGTCCGTTCTCTTTCACGCGCTTTACGATAACTGGATTTTAGGAGGAAAAGGAGACCCAAAAATGTTCAAATTTGCATTAAAACGAGGACCTCCCAACCATCGATAAAAGGGTCTCTTATCGCAGCTCAGTCTCACGAGGCGCTATACTTTCGACGACCGTGACTCACCAACAATGACCTCCGGGTCCCAATTCGTTTTTCTCGGTGCATTCGAGGGAGCTCGAGAGATTCGTTCCACTCCTTAAGCGTCGCCCAAACGTATGCACCGACGAAAGAGAGATTTTCACCTCGAAGAGACAACGAAGATACGATTAGCGCGGTTAAGCGACAAAGTGGTCTCGGAAGAAACAACGCTAACCCATCGGGAGCAACGGGACACCTATGGAGCAACACCTGTCAATGTAGAGATATCGAAGCAAACGGTCGAGGATCCTGAATCGTATCCGAGGCGTCGGAACTATCGGTGAGGCCACTATTTTGCCACCGCGGACTACAAAACCGTCATTCATTCCCACGTTTCCTTTCACCTCGTGGCGCCGAGGGGAGAAGAGTGAGAACCACTGGCACGGGTCAGGCCCCGTTTTTCGCAAGGTCCCCCTCGGTACAACCGGACCCCACGTTTGTGCTCCACATAGTCGTGGCGAGGCGAGGCGAGGCGAGGCGAGGCGTCGAGGTGGGTATCCGAGGAGGGTTGAGTGGTCGGGCCGAGGAGGGGAGAGGGCGGGCCCCCCCCACCGATATTTATTGCGGGGATGCGTGCCAGGCAGATATTATTATTTGTACCGCAGACATAATTCAAGCGGGTCGTTAAAATTATTTTATTACTTGTTCTACACTCGCCGCTCCCAGATTCCGCAAGGGCGCCTTCTACCGAGCGCCGTTTTTACCGACCTGTGGGAGAATTCTCCTGGCGCTGCACCCTCTTTTTCTCTCGAGACATCCTCGGGTGGTCGTGGTTCCTGCTGAGAGACGTGCGCTTCATCGTCGAGAAAATCGAGAAAGTATCGGGGAAATGTTTCGCGTTTAGAGCGCGCTAAAAGGCTGCCCAAGATAATACGGATTTCGTCCAATCCGTTTACTCGTCGTACCGTTTGCCGATCGGTAGGGCCTTGCCGCTTATCGCGATCTCGCAAACTCGAAATTATGTCGCATTATCGTCCGGGAAATACCATGGGCGGGATAAGAACTCGGTAATCGTTCGATATCGCGGCGATCGTTCGAATCGTTTAACACCGTAGTACAATAGTTCGGTATCGCGTAAGACGATACGGAAGGAAGGATACGAAATCGGTAGGACCGTAAGCGTGACATCCTCGCGAGACGTCGCGTCGTCCCCACGCTTGGACCCCCCGAATTTCCACCAAATTCCCGGGGCTCGTTCGGACATCATTATCTTCTCGAAACTCGTTCCTCGCGGATCTCTATGGAAATGACGGTGGCATAGGCAAACGGCAGGGGCGTATCCGGTCAAAGACTCCCGTACAGAAAGCGTCGCTCATTGTCGGCTGGGCTAAGGACGAGCAAAGTGGCGTGACGAGTGTCAGAGCCGGGCTCTCCTCGAGTCGGTCTCCTCGGCTCGAGTAACTTAAAGTCGTATCAATCTCATTTATGCCAATTTCGCGTCTCGTGGAGCCCTCGCGGCATAGGTAACCTATTTCTGGGCCCGTGCCCTTGCTCGGCCGCCCCACCTTGGCCTCCGGCCGCCTCATTGGCGCGTACGACACGTTTTCGAGTCGCACGAAATTTTCATGACAATCGTCGGGCCCCTCGGCGAGGAGGGAGCGGGGGCAGGGGCCGGAGGTGTCGTTAGCATCGGGACACGTTCCCCGGTATGCAAATCGGCCGGCGAATCGGTACCTACGACTGCAAAAACCCGATTCATCGGGCGGCCTCGATTGATTATTCAACGATCGAACTCGTTTGTCAACTCGATTAATCTCGATGAAAAACGTGACGATTTTAGTGGCTTACCGAAGACGAGGGAAATAATTTACGGTAGCTCGTATATGGTTCGAGTCAATTAGAGGATCGTTCTGGGCCCGGATGGCATATCATTGGAATGCGAGAAAGATCTCTCTTACTCCCGGTAGCTCGGGATCCGCGTAGGTTATACATATTTACGCACTATCGAATAATCGAGGCTCGGTAAGTGGGCGAGGAGGCGCGCGAGATTCGTAAGGAGCGTGGTAACGCTGTCCTCGAGGCGGCCGAGCATCGCCACGAGTTTGGAGAGGGCACTCGTCCAGCCGGGGTACGCCCGTCCTCGCGCCACTTGAATTCCTAATTTTAAACGCATAATAAATTGCTTCTCGCCTCTCGAGCATAATACGTCGTACGAAAACAGTTTCCAGACGTCGCGCGCGGATCCTCGATGGACGAGTTTGGCACGATTCATCGGTATTGCCGTAGAATTCAGGACCTCCCGGTACGGGAGTCGTGGCTCGAATCGCGTCAAGGACGAGGGGTACGTCGAAGGGTAGATACCCTCGTCACGATCGTCATCGAGGTGACAGGTAAATACAGGGGAGCTGTATCTACCCTCCCGAGGATATATAATATATACTCACGAGCCAAGAAGCAGGGGGCCAAGGTGGCCAGGGGTGGGGAGGGAAGTTTCGTAAGTAAACGAGGATTAAATCCGAGACGGCGGCCCGTTTCTACGAGATTCGCTCCTGTTGTGACCTAGGCGAAATCGTCCGTGTAAGACGGCCGCCTCGATTATTATTCCGCGTTGTGCCGAATAAATACGAATATGCCGGACCCGAAAGATCGAGTCCTGCCGCCGCGATTGTCGCACCGACGGGATCAACGTCGCGACGTGGCATTCCGGTATAGTAAGATGCAGGGCTCGCCTTGGAAATTTACACCGGCTCTTATAATCGTACACTTTCGTGGATACCACCTCGGACGACTGTACGACGCTCGGGAAAAGGTTTTTCTTTTTCCAACGAAGGCGAACGTGCCTCGAGGTTTGGCGATTTACAAATATGCGTAATTTCTCTTTGGCTCGTCGCGGCGATTGACTCTTTGGGCCTCCTTGGGCGCAAATAGTAATTTCGTAGAATGGACGGAAGATCGGCCACTCGCGGTGCTCCGGCCGGGCGAAGGCGCGGAGGAAGCAGGGAAGAGAGGCTCCGGCGATTGGCCGTGCGTACGCGCGTGTTCGTGCGTCCTGCAAAGAGGAACGAGGGTACGGCCGAGAGGCGAGAGGGGCGAGAGAGCGGGGAGACGCGGGAAAAAGTGCGTGCACGCACACGCAGCTCCCGCTTCGTCTCGATCCGGAGAGATCTCCTCTCTCGCTCTCCCACCTTTTCACCGTCCCTCCCCCCTTTCTCTCTCTCCCTCGCTATCCCGCTACCTCCTCCCCTTCCCCTCAGGGGTGGAAGCCATCTGCATCGCGATGAATGCCACTAACCACCCTGCAAGCACCCCTGAAAACCCCCTTCACCTTCGTTTCAACCCCTCTGTGACGCGACCCAGCCGGACGAGGCCGTGGGTTCTCAATCTGCGCTCCTACGGAATGCCGCTGAATTTTCGGACGTGGATTCGGGAATAATGGAGGACGAGGTGCACTTTGCGTTTGTTCGGGGCGCCTCCTAGATCCCGATAAACAGAATGGACGTATTCGGTGTAAGTGGATAATAATGGCCGGTTACGAGGCGTGGTTGGAGGCCACCCAATGTCGGTGAAACGAATCGAGTTCCGTGCAAAGGTACTTTCGTAAGTAGAGTGGTTACACGGATAATCTGTGGCACACTTACGATGCCACGGGACCGCGATGTCCGTTTGAAGTATCGTCTCGATGCACGCTCGATGATCGTCGTCTCCCCGATTACGCGTCGAACGCACGTTGTTTATCGAGCTCCTCGGCCCTTCTCATTTTGCGTTTGTCTCACGTTTTACGGGGCGCGAGCTTTCTTACGGCGGGACGATGATTTGCCAAATAAGCCCTTCCGTTCGTTTGACTTTTGCCAGCTTCGCAAAGTCAGGCAGGCAGGCAGGCAGCTCGGCGTTTATCAAGTGTATGAATTAAATTGCCGTTTTATTACCCATGGGGGAACTGAGCGAGGGCCACCCCCCACCCCCCACCCCCCTCCTCTCTCCTCGGAAAACCCGGGCAAGATTCGGTATTCAACGCTCAACTTTAGCCATCGTGAATCTTGAGAAACGCAAAGGATTATAGCGGCTCGCAGTTTCTCGCAGTTTCGACAAATAAAAACTTTACGATTCTAGTTACGATCGTAGGGCGATTCATTCTTACGAATGTAGGAATATCTGCCTTTCTCGAATCGACGCGCATCCTGGGATGAGCGGGAAAGAATTGGGAAAAATGTAGCCGCCGGTCTGCGGAACGGTCGAGACCCTTGGGTCGTCAAACGAACATTTATCCTGCGCAGGCGAGTTCCGGAAACGCAACACGATTCCCGCATTATGCCGAGTACGTAGCCAGGACTGTTACGAATCGCCAAGGCAGCGCCACTCTAAAACCCCTGTCGGATTCTAAACACACCCTTTACATACCGCAGAGTGATCCGTAGGTGGATTTAAGGGGTTTAAGGGGTTGGCGACACGAGGGGATTTCGGCTGATCGATCGTACGTCGCTCGGTACGTTTCTCGGCCCTTCGAAATTCGACGGTCACTTTTTCGAAAAGAGGGCAGGTCGTGGAAATCGTTTGAAAATTCATTTGTCCACCGCTGTTCGACGTTCCTCGCTGCAAGTGCATTCTTTTTTCAATCGTTTATATCGAAAAAAAAAAAGGTCGTACCTGTCCTTTAGGAAGTGGTCTTGAGAGGTAAGAAAAGGGTCTGCGGAGTTTAGTAGCTTTATCGGAGCCGAGCTCGCGCTACCTTCGCGAGGCGCTTAATCGTCCTATTTTAAGAGACGTGCACGCATGGGGTTAAAAAAAACCCCTCTGAAAGAAGAAGATGGCGTCGATCGTCAGAGGCCAGGGGTAAGTTTAAAAGATCCCCTCCACTCTCTCTCTCTCTCTCTCTCTCTCTCTCTCTCTCCTTTCTCTTCCCTGCCTCCTCGCCTTTCCGTTCTTCTGCTCTGTGAACCACGGCAATCACGGCGCCTGCAATTTTTATGAAGTCCTCGTCGGGTCTTCGGGTTCTTGAATAATTCAGGGTCAAGCGGGACGAGAGCCGTGCCTACGCTCGCGAAGTAATACGTCGAATTTTCGACCTCGCACGGTAGAAAAATTTTGTACGCCACTTACACCGTCCCCGCGTGCTACGCGCTTTAATAAATTACATCGTAAATGATCTCGGTCGTGGGATCGTCCCTTTGGCCGATCTTCGATGGAAATTATAAATGGGCCGGTAATCGTGGATAAACGGACAGTATTAAAGTGCTCGTTTAGAAAGTCAGAAATAATGGACATTTAACCGCACCGAGGGCGATGTAGCGGGCATCGGAGAAAGGGTTAGTTTCGTTGATCGGGAATGGGAATCGTTGTCGAGCACCGTGGGTGCTCGTTTTTCCGTGCTCAATTTCAGGAGTACGCCGACGCCCTTGGCCATTAATCACGCAATGCTACGCACGGACCGGTCCTCGTTCGGCACTGTTTGCAAACCAGTCCGCAATAAAGCGATTCGCCGTCGATTCGCCACCGCGTCGAATTATCCAGATGCCATTTGTGACCAATATACCGGCCCCTCGTAATTTATCCGCCTATAACCGATCTGCGAGCGGCGACCGCCACTTCGCTACTTCACTCTCCTGGTTTACGCCTCGTCACTTCATTCCGCGGCTGGCGAATCGATCTTTCGTCCAAGAAGGCCCCCCAACGTTTTTCTACGAGTCGCGTGGTATTCGTAATTATTCGTTATCCGTCCTTCCGATCTCGTCAGAGAGCAGGCGGGCGAGTTTATCGAAATTACGGAAATTACGGAATATCACGACGACGGACATCCGAAGACTCGACCGTGTCGGTTATACCCGCCCGTCGGTATTTCCGTGTCGGTTTATCCCCGCGCGTCCCAAATTAGTACCTTCAACGCGAGGGTAACGCGTAGGAGGGCGGAGGATGTGACACCTGCGTCTGTTGCTTGGCTCTTGCGGATCAAGGACACCGTTATAATCCCTCTGCTGCAGCCGTAATCCTGGCTTTACGGGCTCGCGACTAGGCACGTTAGAGCGAAGGATTATCGCGTAATTAGTAGAACGAGGAGAAGGCCACGCGACGACGATACTCCTCGGCCGTTCGCCCTACCCCCGCACCTCCCACTCCCGCCTTTGTCTTCGACGAAATCCCGAAGCCGACCCTGGATCGCCACCTCGCGAACGATTGCCGCGACCGTTCTCCCCTCCGCGCCTCCTCCCGCCACCCTTTTTTTTTTACTCCGAAATAGCGAGATCCGACTTTCGGATTGGCAAACATTGCGCGACGCGCCGTCTTCCGCGTTTTCATTCGATCTCTTCCGCGAATTTTTAAGACGCGACATCGAGGCGATGCTCTCCGAGCGAGCACCGACTCTCCCTTAGGCCGGCGAGGCTCCACCGTAATTCCCTCTACTAGGTAATTGAATGGCCGCCTCTCGAACACGGGAAAGGATTAACTGCCGGGGCTCACCGAGGATTTGGCGTAACACAATAAATCACCGTAACTATCGGCAACGATTACCCATTGCCGGGCCGTGAATCAGACTTGGCCGCGCTGACGCGCAGCATCGGTCGCTTCTCGAATCGATGCCGCGATTCGAGAAGCGAACGAGTTCTTCTACGCGGCTCGCGCAAGAAATTTGTCGGGGCCTAGGGGTGATTTAAATTGGACGGAGAGAGAGGTACGTTGACGATCGGAATCGCGGGATCGCGGGGCGTTCGGCTCGACGAGGATGCCAGGCTTCGGATTGGGAAAAGATAAATGAAAATCGAGTCGGGTGGGAAAAAAGCGATCGATCCGTAGGAGAGTCGAGGAGGTGGCCGAGCGAGAGGAGGTCGTAGGTGAGGCCGAAGGTTGCTTCGAGGACGGTGGACATCGATCAGGGAACCGTCCTACGTCGTTCCAACGTCCCTCCGTTCTGCGGAGGGGTTGATGGATGCGAGATTACAGGCGCGGGGACACTCGTTGACACCCCATGATGTATCACCGCAGCCTCCGCCTAGTAGCTCGGCTACTTACCACCGGGAATGGGGTGCGGGCATTGAGAGAAGAAAAAAGGAGAAGTCGTCGTAGGAAACCTTCGCCCACGCCCCTCTCGTCCGGAGAGTTTTGCATGCTAAATTAGCACCGTTCGCTCCCCGCTACCCACCTTCGCGATCCTTATCGCCCTCCTCCTATTTTCCTCGTTTTCTTGCCGATGACCGTCGCTCGGTTTGCGCGAACCAGGCCAACCCCCAAGTTTGCGCATCTCGCGGTTCACGATTTTGCGGCTCGTACGACCCGAAGACGTTGGCCCTAAACTCGCAGAACCTCGCTACGCTTCTAGACGTACCACGCTCCATGCGTGGCTCCTATCCGCGAGTCACCGAAAATCAATAAGCGTTACGTTCGCGACGTTATTATTTTATACCCTAAAATCGCTCGGACCTCTGACTTTGTCGTAATGGCCAGATTCGATTCGAATTGCGAGCGCACGCGGAATGGCGGGAGGCTAAGCTCCGAGTTTGGCCCCAACCTCGCGCATTCTCGGGCTACTTTGCGATCCATACACGGCCAGTATTTCGCACACACGGAACGGCCACCGAGACGATTTACAAGACGAGCGGGCAGGAGCGCGATAGCGGCATCCCGGCGCACCGGCCGATATCCGCGCGGCTGTGACCCCGTACGGAAATATCTTGCGGGAAGAAAGAGAGACGGGCGAGTCACTCGGATGGAGAGGAAGAGGAAGAAGTCGCGGGCGAGGGCGGCGAGAGGGGCGGCGAGGAGGGGGCAGATAAGTCGAGGTTGTCGGGGCATCTGCTTTCTTTCGCGCTTCCGGCCATCTTCTGGCACCCCTTTCGGCCTTCTTTTCGGGGTGGAAACGGCCCCGGTCCATTCTCGTGGCGAGGTTGTATCGGCACCGGGGCCGTGTCGTGGGCGGTGGCTCGGAGGGAGGGGCGCGCGGGGGAGGGGGTGGCGGCGGCGAAGAACGTGCTGAATAGAAGATTGGAACTCTTTCTGCGGTGACGGCGCTCCTTCCGGCGGGGCGGCTGATAGTGCCGGCTATTTCCGGTGGCCACCGTGACATTGCTATCGCCCGACCGCCGGCGCTCTCCTCTCCTCTCCTCTCCTCTCCTCTCCTCTCCCGCGCCCGACACCGCGCTGCCTTCGCTTCCTCGCTTCCGCGCTTTGCATGTCGAAGTCGAGCCGCCCGTTTTTGGTTCTTCGCCGCGCGATATAGCCTTCCACGAGAGATTTTTTGTCGACGGTTCGACGCGGAGAAACGAAGGAGGAACGAACGTACAAATGCCCGGAGTCGGGTCTTCCATCTTGCGCCCGCGTTTGTTCCCGTATTATTTTTCGTTCGCGCACGAGGATATTGGGCGGTATCGCGAAATCGTCTTGCGAAGAGCGATCGAAATAAGACGGTTTACGGCACAGAGGGATCGGAGGATTAAGCGGCCGCCCGAAACAGCACGCTTTCCCACTACGATCTATCTTTCTTTCGAGCAGATTAGTCGGAGGATTACGATGAAGAACGAGGCGGTCGCCGAGCGTGCATATGCGCGGAAACTGTTTGCACTTTGCCGCTTATCCGTTATCGAGTGCGTCCCGCAATCCGATGGGCTCCCAGATACGTCCTAACCTGGGCCGAGCGTCCACCCTTCGATCGTGTCGGTTTATCGCCGCTATCCCGGGGACCGAGGCAGCGCGTTCCGACGAGCCACGGGGACCGATCCGTCCTTCCAACGACACCCGCCGAAAGCTTCCTTCCGAGATTCGCGACGTGGCGAGAAGCAGCCAGCTTCGAGGAGCGAGAAGGAGGCGAGAGGAAAACGCGAGGAAGGTAAGCTTGGCTTCGAGAAGGTTGCGCTCTAATTTCCTCGAGGACAAAAATCCAGGGTGTATCCGGAGCAAGGTTTGTTTTTATAACGAACGCCCCGTGACGGGAGGGTAACGGTCTCCTTATTACCGATTCAACGGAATACGCGTTCGCAGACGCAATCTGGAAACACGACGTAAGAACACCGCGAGTCCCAGGTAGTCCTGGGCACTGGCATTCAGCCGTCAATCAGCGCTAGCCGAGTCCCGGCAGTCCCGGGGAACATCTGCCCCCGGAGAACGCGATACGTTGGCGGACGAGGGCGTTGCGTGCCCCGGCCCTCCCGCTTCCCTCCTCGAAAACGCACCTACCCCCGCCCGCCGCACCCTCACCCTCCGTAGCCCTCTCCCTTTGCGCGAGAGAAACCAAGCCGAGGAAGCCTCCTTTCGGACGATCCCACCGATTTCGAGAGCGGAGCGAAAAGTGCGTGGCGAGTCGAGGGCATTCGAAATAAACCTACTCGATTCGGAAGGAAGGCCGAGCTACTTTTGGCGTTATTCGAGGAGAGCGGATTCGAGGAGTGGAAAGGGTGGCGAAGCACGGGTTAAAGGACAGCGCGGTAAGGAGAATAGCATCGTCGTCGTTATTGGCACCATTGGCCATCGCGGAGCACCATTTGAAGAAGAGCGCGCTTCGGGGCCATTGAGATGCGATCGAAGGACTCGGTGGCTCAGAACCTAAGCTTCCGGAGTTACCGTTCGCAACGGCCCGGCGCAAGATTGGCCTCTGTTTGGGTCCATTTAGCACTCGACGGCCCATTAAGGGGCCGTCGCTCGATACACCGAAATCGTCGAACTTGCGATCGAGACAATCCCTTTCTCCGATCGGCTCTCGCGCCAATGCCCCTGCGGTCGGCCTTTTGATCCGGGGCTCGGCCACCGCCGACCACGTACGATCTTCGCCCAAAGCCGTGCTCCAATCTTTATCGTCCCATTTGGAAGGATCGCTCGACGGAGATTTGCGCGGCGCGCGAACGACTCCTCGAGACTCGTCTCGTTTTCGCGAAGGATACGCGGCCCGTTGGTATTCGATGAAAGGCAGATGCGGCGAGCTCGATTCACGAGGTGGCCCACTTTGTCTCCGTCCGAAATTTTTTCTAGGTCTCCCAGAATTCGAGCCGCTCGTGGACCGATCGAGACGTTGCGCCAGCCTGAATCGCTCAATGGGCACGTTAACGAGTTACAATTGAACCCGCTGACACCTTTTCAGGGGATTTATCCTTCGGGCCGAGGGCCGATCGCACGTCTACCACCTTGTCTCTCCTTTCGTCCTTACCCTCTCTCGGGCCGCTCTCCGCTCTGGGAGAGAGACGGCCGCGAAAAACGGTAGTGACTCCAGGTAATTTCGGGTACGACCGAGCCGAGAGTAACTCGACACCGAGACGGGCCATCCTTCGTTTCCTTCGCCTTGTTCTTCGCCCTTAATTCGAGGGACGAGACCCTAAGATTCGCGCCTCGGAGGACCCCGTCGCTCTCCCGAAGCCCCTCGGTTCGACGACCCCGGGACGAGATCGGATCCTCCCTGGCATCTCGATCGCTCCGGCGTACGTTATCCTGGAAAAAAAAAATGGGAAAGAGAGAGGGAGAGAGAGTTGCGGGAGACAAAGGCGAGCTGGAAGGGCGATTCGATATTTTCACCGGTCTTCGAGCCGATTCCTTTCCGCTCTACCGGCGGGCCACGGGGGATCTTCGTGGAATTTACGATGTTTCCAGGCTCCGAGAAGCCATGAATGGAGATACGCCTCTACCTGGTACATCCTTACTTCGAATCCTACAATTCTGGGAAATTGAAACGTCCGCCTTTAAAATGGCGTTCCAAAAATCCTCGTACACAGCGCGTCCTTTCCACGCCGCATCTTTGCTTTACCATTTTCCGTGTCGCGATGAGGGAGTCTCTTTTTTAGTTTACGTCGGGTATGCGTAATGCTCGGCCGGTTACCCTTCACGATCGCCTTTCTCGTATCGGAATTTTCGGAGGAGAGTTTTCCGCGAACCAACCGGCATGTCCCGCGAGTCACGGCGTTGTGCCTCGGCTCGAAAAGTTTTTCGTGGAAAAGTTCAGGAGGCGCGGGCGAGTGGACCAGAACGAAAGGGAAGTGGGTGGTGCGAATATAAATACTTTGCCGGATTATCGACGATCGCATCTACGAACGAACCTGGAATGAATGGCGAGTGTACCCAGGAATTTCATTCACGACTCTCTCCCGAACGGTCATCTCGAGAGGACATCTCTCGAACGCGCCAGCCGAGCCAGCCTCCCATGAGAAAATAATCGTAAAGGAAATACCTGCTCGACATCCAACAAATCCCCGGGCTCGTGCTTTCCGGATTACCACGTCCGACCGAACGCGCGACATCTTTGACCTTCGAACATCGCTCTCCCGGTGCGGGTGCGTTCGACGATAAAAAGCTACGCGTTTGAAATCGAGGTACGAATCGGTTGCCCAACGAAGGAGGGCTACCGAGCGATACGATCGTTTTACGGATCAGAAATGGTATTGGAAATCGGTCAGCTTGAATGGACGTTTATCGACGATGACCGGCGCGAGTTCGCGCCGAACGAAGGGGTAATCGATTTTTCGTCCGTTCGAACACGACCAAGGGGTTGGCGCGTTCTACGACGCGTGCCTTTGACCTTTAAAAATCCGGATCGAAAATGGTAGGGCGGGCGGATAGCGAGGTTCGCTCCGCGGTTAGGACGTATTCGGACGGTCGAAAAGACGGGGTGTCTCGGTGCCGACTTGGCGGACGACGAATCGGGGAGACGATCGAGAGCCGCGAGTGTCGCGAGAGATCCGGCGCGGCGATGGAGTGGATCCGGGGCGGGCGATTTGCATAGAATAAACACCAAAGCCGGTGCACGCGAGGGGTGCAGTCTTGTTGCAACGGGTTAACGATTTTTCCCCCACCCCGCGGCTCGAAAACGAGTTTCGAACGAGTTTGAGGCCCGCGTCGACAGGTTCGTTATCGCGGTGGCCCCTTTGTTTGCCGAGCGTTTATTCTTACTCTCGTTGCGAGGCGGCTCGAAGCGTTCTCTCCTTCCCCTCCCTCCCTCTCGCGCCGTCTTCCTCCGCGACCGCCAAGGACCGTCCTCGTCCTCCTGAATAGCCGTGGCACGCCGCAGGACACCACCAGCCGGGTAGGACACAGGTGGCACCGCTGACGTCCTCCGAGGACGGATCGCCTCTAATCTCGGCTTCTAAGGGCGACAGGATTAGGCTCATTAACTCCTACGGAGCACCTCCGTTCCCACGCGCTCCTCCGATCCTCCCTCTTCCTCGTGTCGCACCTCGATCCTTGCACGGAGCCCCGCTACCGAGACCGAGGGCTCCTCGAAAAAAATACACGACCACTGCTCCGATCTCGCGACAATTCGGGGACAAATACTAGGGTGCATTTGAAACCGTTCCTGGACGGACGAAGCGGCGGAGCACGTTGCCGACTATAGGTTAGACGCGAAGGGCGACTCCTGGGGGAGGGGGGGGGGGCATTTAATTCGTCGATAAGGATACTTCGTTGCATCTTAAAACGGAGGGAGCGTCTCGAGAGCGATGCGTCGCGATCCGGTGCGAAATCGAGTTGCTCGAGGCGCGTTCGCGATAGATGTTTGCGGGGCACAGCCATGGCGTAGCGAGAGCGTGGGGCCGTTGATTTATTCGGCACGGAAGAGAGTTGTAAAAAACGCGAACAAATGGCGTTATAATGTAATCATCGATTTACGAGTGAAACCTGCCCGTTCCGAAGCGGTGCGATATTAAAAACGCGGAAAATAACGAAAATAATTTCCCATGCGACGCACTGTCGGTCCATTATTTTATTTCCTAGCAACAGGTGATCATTCTTTTTCACTATTTCATCCCGCATCACGCTTAAACCCCCGACGCAATGAAAAATCCGACAAAAAAGCGAGTGGCCCAAACTATCGAATAATGCATCCGGGAAATAATAAAGCCCGTTTTGTCCAAATTCGAGCATCGGAGAATCGGTGCTCGCCGATTTCTCGCGCTTTGTCTTCTCGATTCCCAGAGAGCGACTTTGAAGACTCGCGAAACAATACTGTCCGCGGAGCGAGCGAAACTGCGAGGCGATACACTCTCGAGAGGTGTGCCCATCGCCAAATGTTTTTTCAGGGATGGTGCCGAACGAAAGGAGACCTCGATCCGCGATCCGGGTAAACCGCATTATCCCGCAGGATCTGGCCGCCCTGGCGGGGTAAAACGGGAGGATAGAGAAAAGATCAGCGTAAGCTCGCCGGCGCGGAGGAGGAAGTCTCCGGATGTACCGAGGAGATTTTCTCGAAGGACGAATTCGCCGAAGGAAAAGCCTATTAGGCGCGAGGAGCCCTTGTGTCGGTCCTTGGTCCTGTCTCGGGAATATTGAGCTGGCCGGCCTAGCGAATCGCAAAATCCTACCAACAAAGAGCCGCCTCGCCGTGGAGCTTCGAAAAACCGCGCGCGCTCCTCTCCCGCTCTCTCTCTCTCTCTCTCTCTCTCTCTCTCTCTCTCTCTCTCGCTCTCTCTTCCCCTACCTCCATCCTCTATCCTCTATCCTCCCTCCTCCATCCTCCATCCTGCATCCTCCATCCTCCGTCCTCCATCCTCGATCCCGCGGCCACTCGGCCGCCCGGTCGCTTCGTACGCTCGCTTTCCATCTTTCCACCTGCTGAAGGCATAAATCATGCCTGCGAGTCCTTCGGGGAGAGATCGGCTTGCAGGTGTTTCGACCACCGAATTTTATGCCCCGAAGGTCGGCCTCTTCTTGCACCTCGGTGTACCGAGATTTTGTCCAATCCTTTGATTTCCCCTCGGCGACGCGCCCCCGTCCGCGCTGATCGGCCGCGCCAAACTCTTATCCCTCGACGATTCGCTCTCTCTCTCTCGAACTTTGCTACCAGCGCGTCCCGACTTTGAAACTATATTTGGAGCTCGGCAAAGTAATTTCTACCCCG
Source organism: Ampulex compressa (assembly GCA_038496175.1). Taxonomy (NCBI): domain Eukaryota; kingdom Metazoa; phylum Arthropoda; class Insecta; order Hymenoptera; family Ampulicidae; genus Ampulex; species Ampulex compressa. The sequence goes on along the minus strand of JBCFXI010000072.1, from coordinate 91,131 downwards.
AATCTACCGTAGAACTTGGGTGGAATCTCCTCTGTTTTCCCCGAACCATCCCCAGCATTGGAATGCATCCCGGATTTTGGGCGTAAAATTTCATTTTCCGAGTCTCGAATCGGCTTTGTAGTTGGACGGTGAAAAACATTTTTTCCAGGGAGGACAGAATTTCTTTGTTAGGAATATTCGAAAAAATAGGTTCGCGCCCGGCGAAATCTCGTATCACGTCCAAACGGGAGATGTTTCGCGCGGAAAGCGAGTCGCAAACGGATTCGGTTTCGATGGAATATTCGTACCTACCGATCGTTATCCCGTTTGGCCGGTGCGGCCGACTCTTCGCGTTGTAATACGTTAACAACCTGACGCTTCCCTCGGTCCGGAAAAAGTAGGAAGGCCAGATTTTGGCGGTGTCTCGAAAAGTCGCCTGCCTGTCGATATTACGATTAATTTGCTCGTAAATTTTCACCCTGGGGAGTTCCTGGAAGTCCCGGAGGATAATTTATATATTTTTCGGGTCGAGCCAGTCCACACCTGGCGGTCGCAGCGGGCGCTTACCTGAACCGAACGGCCCAGACAGCGTCGCGCCGTTTTCGGAGCTTCCCTCTTTTTTCTCCTCTCCTATCCTCGAAATTCCACCGGAAATTCGTCGCGTCCCTCGCGAATCGTACCGACGTTCGTCCGCCAAAGTACGTTCCTTTACGGCCTCCACTTTTTTTTTTTTTTTTTTTTTTCTATTCCAAATCTCCATCAAAAGCCATCGCAGAATTTATCGAGCGAGATCATCGAGGAACCAGTGCCGACGACGTTATTCACTGGAAAGAAGCTTACGCACGAACGAACGCGTAGGGAATGAGCGATGCGCGGAATATGTCTTTCGTAGGATAGGAGAATCGCGGCGATCGACAAAGTTGCGGATAATTTTTCATACGGAATGAATTTGACACCCTTAAAGTTTGCAAAGGTGAGAGGGTGTGGCAGCGTCGAGCCGTCCCTCGCGTTCCAGCCACCTTGAAACTCCCCGAAGAGCATTTTGGAAAAACTTTCTCCGCAATAATTCATCGGTGTCTCGGTCGAGCCGGGTAGCGTTTCTCGCTCGCAGGAATTCTTCGGCGCTGTTCGCCAAATCAAGTGTAAAACGTAAGGTAATTGTGAGGCGAGAGGGTTCCACTGCCGCTGGAAGGGTGACTCGATGAGATTAGGGTGCCGAATTCGGCAGCTCGAAATGTTTATAAACTCGTCGTCGTCCGATTTTCACGCTCGAGGCCCGGAGGCCGATCGATGCGTTTATACGATTGTATTGTGCTTCCACCTTGCGCGTAATATGATTAATAGAGCCAGAGAACGGGTGCAACGTGATTAATCGTGCAGCGCGGTCCCGAGTAATTTTTGGTCCGAGAATATTGCTTTCGTAATCGATGGTCCCCTTGGGAGCTACGAACGATCTTCTTGCTTCTAAATGGCGGACGACCTACGGCCTCCGGGAATTTCACCGGGGAATCTTACGAAACCTATCGAATTGTCACGGTTTTAAACGATTCGGTCCGTAAAATTAGCAGAACAAGAGTTTTGTTTGGATCTTTCGGTGTCGCTCAAAAGTCATCCTGCCGGGTTCGAATAAAAAGTACGCTCCATTAGCCAGGAAGGCAAAGTTTAAATGGTCGAACCTGGAGCGGGCATTGTGCGGCACTGAGGAGCATTGTGAGGTATTATTTAGCCGAATTTCCAATAAAGCGGAGACTGCCCGGCCGGGTTGACTCCTCGGTTACTACGGAATGAACGCGGAGCGCCGGGGCACAATCGTGGCTCTTCCACGGACTGGACCACCCTCTATGGAGTTCGAACGGTGAATAGAATTCGCGATCAAAGGACGCACGCGCGCGCTTCTTTTCTGAAAACAGGGCCGTCTAGCGCCTCACGTTTTTCATATGGCCCTCGATAGTCGGCCGTAAGTGCATTCACCGTGCAAATCAGGTTGCCTCGAGTGCAACAATACGCAACAGGTGAGGAGGAGATCGGTACTCGTTCAATGGCAGGTGAAGGTTCCTTTCGAGAAAAAAAGAGTACTCGCCCGTAAATCGTGCCACTCGGCCGGCCCAATGGCGGACGAATATAGGCGCGAAACCGAAAGTACGCATCCTGCCTAGCTCGATCCCTATCGCACCGATATTTACCCGATACGCTGCGACGCTGGCCCACGATAATTTTCCCACGATTACGCTACCACCACCCTCCTTTCTTCTTCCTCCCTTTCCTTCCTCGATCGCTCCAGGTTCGTCGTCGTTCCTCGGGATTCGCTTGCCTCGCGAAAAGGAAAATGTTCCTTGATTTTCTTTCCCCCGCGTCCAGCGGCAGGGGGGCGGCAGTTGTAGGTTGGAAACTCGAGGGCTGTAGCTCGCAACTAAAAATCTTAGACGTGCCCTGAATAAGGGAAGATGACTTTTGAATTCTCGCGTAATTACGACGAAAGCTTCGTTCGGATGAAACGACGCTTAAGGCGGAAATGCTTCTTGGGTTTATACGTAGAGGGAAAAAGAAAAAGGCTCGAAGCATCCCGCAGTTCCGAAGATCGCCAAACTCTTCGCGTTGATCGATCACTCTGGTTAGCTCGGAGAAGGAGAGGCGTACGCGGAGTGGAAAATGGACGAAGTAGAGGGCAAGGGCCCGAAGAATGGAGGCACACCTGCGCGATGGTGTTGATGCATCGTCCTAACGTGTCGACGCTAATTAACGGGCCATTAATTATCCGAAATGGACCAATTATACGCGGCCATTATTAAACTGCTCGCGCTTGCCACGTAGATAACCGCGTTCTGTTTCGCCACGTCCGACCGTACGCGCGAGAAATCGTGGATGTACGCTCTGCGAGAACCTCCGCGATCTCGAAATCCTAGGGAACGTTTCGGGACTCGAGATCCGGGTCGAAAGTGAACGTCGAATCGTCCACGCGTACAGCTAGAACGAACGCGCTTTGCGAGCCGTCTCGAACTCCGACCAGCTTCCCGAAAAAGTCGAAGCTCGTGTATTTCTTTAATCTCACGGGATGCCTCTCGATCGGATGGGTATGAAATTTTGGACGGAGCTAGGATGCTTCGGAGGGAATACGTGCAGCGAGACGCTCGGATCTGAAAATTCGTCGCGCGCCACGGCCTTTCTTTGCCTGTTTTTTCTAGTCTGCATTTTAAGTACGATAATTTATGTTGGCGCTGCTCGCACGCATTCACGAATTCCGCCACGCTCGAATGGGACCCAGATTCCCCGTGACGCGGGTAAACAGGGCATAATAGAAAAAAAAAAAAGTCTTCGCAGATTGGTAACTTTGAAACGCGTAATCGATTACGCAAGGGTAGACAAAATTCGGGATTTCGGTTTCAATCGAATTTGATCCGATCCGCATTTTGGAAATCGAATCGAAACTTTGGTTCGTTCCTCGATCACCGGAGAGAATGAATATTAGAATTTGAATTGCCAGTAGCGACCGAGGGGAAGCGCGCAACGTCGGAAATGGACGAGTATTTAACTTCCGAATAGCGCATGGTGCTCGTTCCGTTAAAACTATTTGGCCTCCCACCAATGTACCGAGAGACCGAAATAAACTTTTATTTCCGACGAGCATAAGCTCGTTAATCCCGAAGGATAATTTGCATTAGCGGTACGGTACTTGGCCGATTTAGCGAATTTCATTAATTTTCCTCTCACCGTTCTTGGAGCGAGCTCGAATGGTCCAGGTAGGGATTTCTTTAAATCTCTACGGAAGCAGCGACAAGATCCCTCGCAGGAATCTCCGTTTGCGTTGCCAATGACGGTTAATCAAAACCGTCGTCCGAGCATCCCTAATTTTATTTTGGCACGGGTCGATCCCCTCGACGAGGCGGGACATCGATAATTGGCTTTTATCCGCGAAGAACCAAAATTCTTATCGACCGCAGGATCGGCGGGAGGCTCTGACAAAGGCCAAATTAAACAGTTCCATCCACGCTCGAGCCCTTCCCGTCGATAATTCGTAGATACGACCTTTCGTACTCGGGTGCCGGCACGGAGCCATTATTCGTCCATCCCTCTCCCGCCAATCGAGATAAACAAATACGCAACGCGCCCCGTATCGGGCCGGACGAGACGTCTTCGAGCGGACAAAGCCACTCGTTTCTTTCGAGACTCAAGATTCCGCGTGCGGTCGCAAAAGGAAAGACCGTTCATGGACGAGCAGAATTTTGACGACGCGCCTCGTCGAGTCGGAGGAAACGTTTGTTTTTCGCCAGGAAGAACCTCCCCCCCCCCGCTCGCCACCCAACAGCCGAAGAGATCTTAAAACCAAGGAAGTCGAACGGTTTTCGATCGACGTTCGCGAGGGGCCGCGATCGGGAAAGTTCGGTGGCGGATAACCGCACAAAGGAGGAGGTTCTCGTACACGCGCGAAAGGTAAACCCTCCCGCGGTCTATCGTTCCTCGAAGGGTTAACGTTCCGCGACAAAAGCCCGGAGCTCTCCCCCGAAAGCAAGATAATGAGCGCGCGATAGGAGGTTTATCTTGGAGATCGATCGACGTCCCGATCTCGGGTACGCCCGGAGCCGTGCAACGGTACAAAGGATTCTTTAGAATCGAAGAAACAAAAACGGGTACTCTCCTGGGGTGGAAATCGATCGAGGCTCGCGATCCCGAACGGGCTCCCGTGGTCCCGCTGCCTCCGCCGAGAGAGGAGAGAAAGGGAGAGGAGAGGGTGTGCCGGGGGGATGGCACTCGAGGTTCTCGCGAGGGAAACGGTCCGAGCGGCCGGCGGAGGAAGGCCGGACGTGGATCAGATCTAGCGCACCGATTTACCTCGATCCGTCGGTAATAAGGGCACAAAGAGCGGCCGGAGGAATCGGTAGGTGCGCGTAGGAGCTACGAAAGGGAGGAGGGGCTGTCGGTGCCGGAGAGGGATGAGGGGGTCGGGAGGGGGTCGGGAGGGGGTCGGGGGAAGAGGGAGGAGAAGGAAGAAGGAGGTACCATTGACGGGCTCTCGTCGGAGCAAGTAGAGATTTCCGGAGGCTGCGTGCACGGGCCGGTGGCCCTTCCTCCGCAGGGGTGTCTTCTTACCTGGTGCCCCCCACCCCCGCTCGGTCTCCCGTCTCGGCCTCGCGGCCTCGATTCGAGGAGCTTACCTATGGGAAAAATGTACATTGAGTCGATGCCGAGCGAAGGGGCGTCGGGGGGGCGTCGGGGGGGGCGTCGAGGGGGCGTCGGGGGCCGCCGAGGGGGTGGCCGCTCGCCGGAGGAATCCTTTGTGCGCGGATTCCTTCTGGCATCCATCGGGTATCCGGCCCGCCAACGTCCCGCCGCGATGTCAGGGCCCACGTCCTCCCGACGAGCCGGCACCCACACCCGTCGACGGCTACCTGAATCCGGGCCCCGCCTCGGGACGTACGCCGCTCGCACGTGCAGGTACCGACTCGAGGAAGCGGGATCGCGGCTGGGTTTCTCACGGCAATTTCACGCTAGCGACCCCACCCGCGGAGAGAGTCCCCGCGCCCCACGCACCCCGCCTCCTCCTCGCCGAGGACTCGAGCCTCGCCGCTTCCACCGAATTCGTGTCCCTGGAAACTGCGCCAAATCCCACGATCCGTTTTTTCCCTCTTCCTCTTCCACGAAAGGGCCAAGGGCCGACACCGTGCGCGCTCTCTTTTCTCCCTCTCCGAGGAGGAGATTTGCGAGCGGCTCGTTGCCGAGCCGAGGAACGTTCCTCCGGAGCGATCGTCCGACCACCCCTCCTCCTTCCGACGAGAGGCCCGGTTCGCCGCACCTCGGACGGAACGATCTCGAAGCGTTCGCATCGCGAGTGAGACGCGTATCCCGCGATTAATATCTCGGGCAAAAACCGGTGAGTCGATCCCCGAGGAAATAAATTACGGCCACGCCCTGCGGTAAATGGGCGTGTAAGCGGCCTTACCTCGGCCGGCGCTTCCTCGAGAAACAGACGTACGGCAGGCTCGTAATTATCCATCCTCGAGGAGGAAGATGAAGAGGAGACCCGAGCCGGTACTCTGCCCTCGCCTGCCTCTCGCTCCCTCTCCTCCCTCTCCCTCCTTCTCCCCGCCCTTTGCTCCTCGCCCGCAGGGATAACGTACGAGGCTCGTTCGCCAGGTTGTCCACCGGGAGGAGCCGCGGAGCGATGATCGACCGCGAGGCGAGGCGAGGCGAGGCGAGGTGAACGGAGCGGGCCGCGGATAGTGCACCGTCACGTGCCTCTATTAGAAGACCCACGGAGGACACAGTCACCTTCCGTCCGGCCGAGTCGGGTGCACCAACCCGCTTCGCGCTCTTCGACGCCCTCTCCGCCACGATCGCTTCCATTGCCATCTTTGACGGAGTCCTCCGATTCAGAACTGGACGGAAATGGGAGGCGATCGTTGTAGGGCTCGTCGGTTGGCGGTGGAGTATGAGAATTTCGTACGAACGGTTTTTCGGAATGGCATAGCCGACGTTCCACCTAATCCCTAAGCTCGGAAAAATCTGAAGCATCTCGCGCAACGGTGCGAAATATCTCCCTCGCGAAGCTTCTTCCCGCGATCGCGGGGAAATCCAGGGAGCCCTCTCGAATGCAGGGAGAGAGGAAATATTTTTATTGGAACGATCGGAGCTGACGTGGGAGGGTCCTCCGAATTCGCGGAAGAAGGAGCCCTCTCGCCTCGTACGATCGCGCCGCCGGGGGTACTCCTGCGACGAGTTTGAAAATATTTGGAGAAATGGTAAAAAACCGCCGGTGTGTCGGGAAAATTCATCGCCGCGCGGTCGCTACGTCCTCGCGATTTTCACCCCCTTCGGTCCCGATATTAGGCACGTCCCCTTCGGATAGCTGCGTGTGGATCGATCGATAGGAGTGTGGGATTATCCAAATGTACGCGAGGATCGCGTGTAGCGTCGTTGACCCGAGAAGGCCGTCGAGAGCGCGGATGGTATTCCCGCGGAGCGATCGCCATGGCCGCAGCGGCAATAATATATCGGCGCGAAAGCTGGATAGCGTAAGAATAATTCGTAGGGATCCGCGTGGCCGCGAAAGGATAGCCCGGTGCGCGTAGGATGCATCGAGTTTTCTTAGAAGCGTTTAGACACAGCCTCGAGTTATGCCACATTAGCGTTCTTCGGCATTCCGGTTCCTCAATACGACCAGTCATCCTCGAAGAATCGGCAGACAATGTGGCGGCGACCCTCTTCCTCGTCGGCGACCCTTCTAAGTAGCGCGCGCGCGCGCGCGCTCCTTTTCTCTCTTCCTCTCGCTCGGAGGAGGAGAAAAAAGGAGGAAGGAAAAACTTTGGACGCGCGTTTGCCCAAAGGCTTAGGCGCTGCATTGTGCCCGAACGGAGAAACTTAAGCCGAGCTTGAGAGTACTTATCGATTATCCCGCCCGGCAGTTTTTCAATTCGTGTCCGATTTGACGTACGCGCAAATATTTTTGGACGAGCGTTTTGTCCCCTGTATCCGCGTGCTCGTGTCACTATTGTTTGCATACTTCTTGCCGGCATAATCCCGGTAAGATAAACCGCCACGATAGCTTACGCTTTGGCGTTTCTTTCCGTTTCCACGAAAGCACGAATTCTAAAGCCCGATAGAAACGCTTTATCGATCGTAATTTTAGTCCGCGTAGAAATCTCCGCAGGAAGCTCGGGCGTTGGGCGGAAACACGATACCCTACCCGCCCTGCGTTCCTCCGCATTCGGCCGGCCACGATAATTCGAGGATCGGCCAAGGGATCTTTGTTCGAGGATCGAGATCCGCGCGTCTCGCCTATCGTCCGAAACGCCGAAGCAACCTGGAGCGTTCGTCTTTCCGCGACCACGCACGGATATCTCCTTCGAGCCGCCTGCCATTGCGACGAACGTCCAGAGGGACTGCGAAGCGTCTCGCTCGTCTCGGGGAGAAAGGAGGGTGGGTCGGGGGTCGTAAAACGCGAGGTAACCCCTTTGTCTTTGTCGGAAGGATCGAACGCGGCCCGGAAATAATCGCAATTTCGACGCGGGCTGCTAAGGGCCGAGGATAAAAACGAAGGAGGGCCAAGGGCACGTGAGAGTTTTTCAGTCGGGACCGCCGTCATGGAGATTCGAGCCGCGACACCATAAAATCCCGGGGCCTCTCCCGAGGTGGATGCAGATGTCCTCGCGGGATGTCCTCCGCAATGGCTCGACCTGACGGTTACGAGCTCGTAACGCGTCCCCGTAACGCCCTCGGCCCGATGGCCGCCCTCAAAGTCAACCCTCACCGAGAAACTCTTCTTTAACGCGACCTCTTTTAGGGACATTTTTTTCCTCGTTATTTCATGGAATCGTAATCGACGTAAACAATCGTAACCTCGAATTCGGGAATCGCTCTTGGTAGTCCTTGCAAGGAAGCGCGTCGTTACCCAACGTCATCCGAGGCACGATAAAAGGGAATAAGGGACGTCTCGGTGAAGAACGAGAATGGAAAAGCGATGTATAAAAATACTGGACGCTATTTCAATTTTATGGGCACGTTATAAAGGACGCTACAAGTTGCTCTATGATCACATACGGTACGATAATATCCGCCCGCTCGCTCATTTCCTCGACCGGTGGGAGCCGTGCCAAGATTTTCGACGATCGAACTCCAAGTTGGTCAGCTCTTAATCGTATCCCGGGCCTAAGGATTCCAGGATCTTCGAGCCAGCGGGAATAGCGGAGGTCGGTTCGAGGACGCGACGATTTAAAATGGTCGATCGGATGGATCGTAGATCGGAGATATTGTGCGGTGGAAAGGACGGCGGCGTAGGGTTGTCCGTGGAGCCGCGTCTGGGAAGGCGCGCGTAATTATGTGCGAGGCTAGGGTAACATGTCGGGCATTCCAGCAGCCACCCAGCCAGGAGTCAGAGTCCACCCTCGCCAGTTGGCCCGTTGAACTGAATAGCCGGCTAATGAACGCGAGGCCTCCGGTCTGTCAGTCCGGTACGTCCACCATGGGGAACGATCATTGCTCGGCCGAGGATGAAACCGATGCGTCGCCGGTGCGCGCTTATAGTCCAGTCATGGACCGACTCACCTCGCGTGCCGATCTTGCCTCGCTTTTACCACCTACCATTCGCTCTCTTACCCGCCGAAATGCCCTGCGCATTTAGACCCTTCGCGCTTCGCTCGGATCGCGAGGAATTATCCGCGCGGAAAATATGCCCTCTGATTATGTTTCACTTGCGTGTTCCTAAGGTAGGATAAACACCGAGGTACCTTGGACGGTAAATCTTTTCCCCGAAAGTTTGACTGGCTGTAAAGGGTGGGAGGAGGGAGAGGAAGAGTATTCGCTTCGGGGACAGTCCTGATTGGCAATGCAGATGTAAGAGAAGTTGGCGCGCGAAAGGCACCGCGATATTCGGCGGATCCTCGGTAGAAGCCATTTCGTCGGACAGAATGGGACGTGTATATCGGTAGGTACAATTTCAATTTCCCTATCTCCCCCTAGGTACTTCCTCGAGGGGGGCGGCGCGCGGAGAGGGGTGGTGCGAAGAGAGAAAGGGAGGGAGAAAGAGGGAGGAAGATTCGACGTTAGATAGGCGAGAGTTAGGCCCGCGTCACCCGGCTTCTCCTTCTGGGTTGTCACTCAAATCCTTCCTCCCTCTCTCTCTCTCTCTCTCTCTCTCTCTCTCTCTCTCTCTCTCTCTCTCTCTCTCCCTCTCCCTCTGTCTCTCCCTGCCGCCCTCGGCCCTCCTCCATCCTTCCTTCCAACCGGTTGCCGACGTTGCCCCCCTTTTCGACCACCCTCTCGCACGTTCCTCGACAAGAGCCACCCCCGCGGACTCGGTAATTGAATTTCACGAGTTGGTTACCCAAACCCCCGGGATCTCGACGTTGCTCTCGCCCCTCGCACCCCCTCGCACCCCCTAGCACGACGTTGCTCGATGATGCCGATGTCGCGGTGCCCGTTGCCAGCCGTCCTCCGGCCGCTCGAGGCTCTGGCGCTACTTCGACGACGGTGCCGCAGCGATCCTCTCGGATCGCTTCACCTCGCCGATCTACGGTGCTCGCATCTCGAGCATCTTTGCCAGCGATCGCGCAGAGTTTCTCGGACCGCGAAGGAGAACATTCGTCGAGGGATTTTTTCGGTGGCACGGGTTAACGACGACCGGTCGGCATCGCGATAAATCTCGGTCCGATTTTATGGCTAATAACGCGTAAGACGCTCCTCCATTTTTCTTCCCGGCGAAGAGTTACGTTCGCCTCGCGCCGCTCGCCCGTCAAACTCGACGCGCGTGAAACGCAGAACCTCCCCAAAACTGCCGGCGTACCCTCTGGCATCGGCTTCACGCTTTTCCGCGCTCATAAATATTAACCAGGAGGATGTAGGGATTCGTACGGCGGCAGGCACGGCGGAGGCATTCGCCGGCCGGTTCGGCCATTCTCTTTGGATTTAATGAACCGCACTGATTTTTCACGGCCGCGAAGAGGGGACTGTTTGTATCCGTCTCTCGATCGTCTTTCCGGCCCCTCGCGTCTTGCTTTTCCTCTCCGACCCTCTCCCCTTCCCCAGCCACCCTCGCCGAACGGCGCTCCTCCTGTCCTCGTCTCTCCTCCTCCGGCCACCACCTTCCTCTTCCTCGCTCGTCGCGCCTCGCCGCGCCACGCCGTACCACGCTCCCGAGCTTTTCCTCCTCCTCTCTCTCTCTCTCTCTCTCTCTCTCTTTTTCTCCTCCCGCTCGCTCCTGTCGAGCGATAATAATTTTAAAAGGGGGAAGGCCGGAGGCCCTCGAGGTGTCGACCCGCCGAAGACGAATTATCGCCGCGTGACGTGTACCCTTATTTATGGTTCCTCGCTCCTACCCCCGTCGATGGCTCTCCACCCTTTATCCTCCCTCCGTCCCTTTCTTCCCCGACCGAAAATGGCTGCAAATCTGCGGACGCGCCGAGCTACGCGATGGAACAACGCGCTTCGAGCGTATCTTACGTCCCTAAACTTTTTTCTCCAGCTCCGTACTAGTTTTATCGCCGAAAATAGATACGCGACTGGTGTATGGTTCCGTCGAAAAGGATGCCGATACGGTTCAACGGCTGAATTCTACCAGAATAGCCGCGCGTCGCCGATGGAATCTTTTCTCTTTCGTTTCACGGCTACGGATCTCGGGCTGAATAGTTTGGCGCGCTACGCGATAAATTAATCGATCGCCATTCAAAGAATTGCGCGGCCGAAATCGACTACGTTCGATAATTCTGCACGGTGTTTTTCTTAGCGAGCTCTCGGTTCGACGGAAACTCGTTGGGAGAACAACGTCCCCCTCTTGGGGAATGGAGCGTCACTCGAGGCATGCCTTCCGAAGAATCGACGAAAGCGAAGGAATCGGGCGTCAAAAATACGAAGGGGGAGGAAAGATACCGGCGCTGACAATTGGGGCAACGGTGTGATCCGATATTGCGACGGCAACCGTGCGCCACTTCAGGGCGGATCTGGTTGGTCAATCAGCGGTGCATTGTACGTAACGAACCTCCGCACTCGCCGGAGTTTAATGCCCGTACGTGGACCTTGGCAAAGGCGTGTGCGCGCGCCTGTGTGTGCGCGTGGGTTATTAAATATGACGAGAAGGAGGGGTTGCCGAAGCCGGAGGGAGCGGTTCTCGGGGCTTCCCGAGCGTCAACGTTTGACGTCGCCCTTGTCGTTTCACGTTCTCGTGCCGCCGGCTCGCCTCGACGGCTCGCACCGTCGTCATTACGAACCTCCGCCTTTCCTCCCTTCGCCCTTATCCTTAAGAAGCGATGATTTTGCCAAACTCCTCGCCACCGACCACCTTCGTCCGACTCGAGCGCGATCTTTCCTCCTCCTTCGCTTCGTTCGCCACCCACCCCCACCCCCACCCTCACCCTCCAACCCTTAACACGGTGCTCCCGCGAGTGCGCAAGCCCCATTGCCCCCGAATTTGTCTTCCTCGCTTCACAATGATTTTCTCCGGTTCGAGCGACGCTCTTTCGAAACTCGTAACGGTTGCACAACGAGCGCAACTCGGCATCGTGTTTGTCGATGCTACTCGTTTACCGTGGCTCTTTGAGCGAAGGTACGAGAGGACCGATGTTTCAAAATACGGCTCGTGACGCAAAACCAGTTAAGGTGCGTCAAACCGCGGATCGTTATAATCCTTTTACGTCAGCGCGGCCTTCGACGAGATATCCTATTTTTCCACGAGACAAGAATAACGAGGTTTACGACGTTTCGAACGTCCTTGCACGGTTCGGCGTAAGAGTCGAGGGGGATCTGAGGGAAGAACGGAATTCCTCGCTCGTTGCGAGTGTCGAAAGTACGATCTTCTCGTCGGACTTTATAGGGCTCAAAGTCCTCGGGCGACGCGTATCTCTTATTTCCGAACTTTGCGTACAAATGTTTCGGTGACGCGGGTTTAGACGTCCCCGTGACGTTATCGGGGTAGCTTCCATCCCCTCGAGATCTGTCCCTTTCCCGCAATCCGCGCCATCTACCCTCACCTCTCTCTCCCTCTCTTATTCCCTCTCTTTATCGGTAGTCAGCGTATATTAAACGATTCTCTCGGATATCCATCGACGAGACTATTAGCACCGAAGCGGACAAGATCGATGTTGCCCGTCCGATACGAATTACTCGCGCAGTTTTAATTGACGCGTTCCGAGTTAGGTACAAGAAATTTACGACGCTGTGGAGGAAAACCGAATGGACGATAAACTGAACGACGAGGAACAGCCTATGTTCGTAGGATTCGGCACGCTTTTATTTTCCGGTCAAAGCGATTCGCCATCGCGCATATCTGGAGGTACGTCGACGTATCGGCGTCCGTCGGTTGCTTATGCCGGCGGTTTATTTCTCGTAACGATCCACGCGAAGCGGCTTGGTCGGTGGAAACAAAGAGCGCGAAGTTCCCGGGGAGAGAGTTGGTATTTTTTGCCCTCTATCCGAGCATCTCGAGGCCCTCGATGGGGGCGGCGGCTAGGATGGTATATCGTGGCGCGGAACGTGCATAAATTTGGACGGAGCGTCTCATAGCGAGGCGGATGGTGCTCGAAGGCACTGAAGTGGGCCTCTTGGTAACGGCGAGCACTTATTCGCTCGCTCGCCCGCCAATCCAAATGAATTGGATAATTTGATCAGCTCGTTGCTGGCCCTTTGTTGCCTCCTGGGAACTTTGAATGGTCCGGTCGGCCGTCCTCTATCTTTTTCTCTCTTTCTCCCCGTTCCTCTTTCTTCGACTGACCTCCCCCCCCCCCCTCTCTCTCTCCCGACCTAGCCCGCGCTCTCCCCGGCCACCCGGATTCTCTTTTGCTCCTTCTCTCCTCGAGTCCTCTTCCGACGTCGTCCCTGCTTCTGATATCGGAACGAGCCAGGATCATAACCGTCGCTAAATTAAGAACGCGCAGCTTCCCTTCCCGCCTGTCAAATCGCAACCGCGGATTATCATCGACGAAACGACGGGGTTCGAAATATCGCTGAAATCACCAAACCTTTTCGGTTCGTGGATTAAAATGGCCGGAATCGAAGAGGGTGCATCGCGCGGAAGGAGCGAATCTCGGCGAGCCTCCGCTCCGCACGGTTTGTCCCTTATCGAGGTACGCTCGCGATTCAGGCAGGTAGAAATACAACCCCGAGTCGTGGCTCCCTGTCTCAAGACCGACCCTTCCCTCCATAAAGGGCACCTCCGGTTCGCGCATTGAAAACCACCGGATGAATGTGATAATGCCCGATCGTTGCCTAAGATCCGACATAGCTTTTCAGGCAATTAATCCGACACTCGTTCATCCCCCGGCCTCGCCCCTCGCGAGAGATCTCGGTCGGTGCGCCAACGCATCCCCCTCATCTCGCTACCTGAATGGACGCTTGCGTCCTGAAAGGAATCCGCGAGATGAATCCCGGGGAATCTCAAGACAGCCGACCCATTTAACCGCGGAAAAAATATCCTCGAGAGTATCTTGAACTACATTCACGCGGAGGAAGTCGCGGGAGAAATTATTCTCCCGGCTCCTGGCTCGGTAACCCCGGGGCTCTCCGGCCGCGTCGAAATATTATATTCGGGTGATCGCGCCCCCTCCCCCGGCCCGGCCACCGGCCCCCCTCGGCCCTCCGTCCTGCAGGCCTCGGCCTCCCCGTGCGCGCCCGGCGCGGCCCGGTTTTGTTCCACGAAAGAAAAACCGAGGCGAAAAGAAGCCACCCCCGTGGCCCGAGGCACGTAAGATTGTGGTCACGGCTAGACCTCGAGTCCCGGCAAGGGTGAAGGCGGCAAAAGTACGTGGCCCGTGGGGAGGAGGCACGCGGGACGGTGCAGCGGCTTCGTTGACGGATTCATCAAAAACGTTTGGGTGTAATAGTGCCGTGATTACGGAGAGAGACTGGGAAATTAAAAAAAAAAATAATAGAGGGAGGAAGGGAAGCATTCTGCTCGCTAGTCCGTGGCCGGAAGGTGAGTCTCCTGGCGGAAGGGGGAGAAGGTGGAGATGATTAAAATGAATTCTACGGAGACCAAGCCGTTTCGGGGTTTTTCACGACCCTCTCTCTCCCTCTCTCCCTCTCTCTCTTTCTCTCTCTCTCTCTCTCTCTTTCGCCAGCCCCCTCGCTCTCTCGGGCCCTTTCCCTCCGTGGCACAGGTTCGATGATATTTCGGCCTTCTCGTGAATGGAGATCGATCGTGGAGAGAGCGACGTCTTGCGCGGGGAGTCGCGAATCCCGTTGTCGGTGGGGGAGGTAGGGAGGAAGGCGGATTAATGTTGGGAGCAATGAAGAAAAGCACTTTGTGCGGCACAACGTCATTTTCAAATGAAAGGCCGAGCAGGGACGCCGGGAATTCGCTTTAACGCGCATCGATTTCCGCGATATCGGCCGGGAACGTTTCTTCTCGTGTTTCGCATCGCGAGCGAATCCCCCGCTGTGCTCCTAGGCTAGCGTCGCGCACAGGGGCATCGCGATAGCGAGCGGTGCACGCGTTCGGCTTGCGCGACGGACCCGGAGGAAGACGAGTGAGAATCACGAGTATGGATTCGAAGAACGTACAGGGTCGCGGATGAGCGGAACGTTTCGGATCTCGAGGAAGGCGCCGACCGTAGAAAATGCTCCAGCCTCGCGGCCATGCTGCCTCCGTTTGACGCTCGGTGGAGGGCCGCGACGAAGAGAGAAAGGTAGAAAGACGAGGAAGGAGGAATGATTAATTACGAGGGAGTGAGGCGCGAAGGAGGTGAGCGGCGGAGGGAGGAAAAGCGAGGAGACGCGGGGAGCTTATACCCGCGAGAAGTCGCGGTAAACCCTTCGTGCTCCGAAGAGACACCGGAAGGCAAGAGAGCGGACGGATTTCCAGGAAGTTCGGCGAGCCTTTTACTTTCGCCGAGAAACCTTTGACGCGTCGTTGGTTGATCGATCCTTCGAGGATCACCGCCAACGTGGAGAGAGGGGGAGGGGGAGGTAGGAAGCGTACGGTGAGACGGGTCACCGCGGTCGTCGTGCGGGAAAACGGCGCGAGGAAAGCGCGGAAAAGTTTATGCGGCGTCGAGCTTCGAGAACGGACGGCATCGTCGCCCGGGCGTATACGTCTCGAACTTAATGACGTCCGTTCGAAAAGCGCGGACATTGTGCCGCGATACGCGCGATAAAGCGACGATAGCATTATGCCGATATCCACAAGGGCTACCGCGCTCCCCGTCCTTGTCCGGATCGTAACAAAGATTATTCTATTCTGCTCGATCTTATCCCCACCCCCGGGGGCGGGAGCGGGGGGCGAAGGGGAGCGAAGGAGGGTGAGCGCGTGGTAGGGCGCAGGGCAAAACGGAGCCGAGCATATTCCTGAACTCAGCGGGACGTATTACCGGGCTGTTCGTCCGATAATGTGTTTCTGATTGCCGGCAGGGCTGCGCATCTCCGGCGCTGCTTTCTCCGATGCAAATCCACCTTCGCGAAACCGGCGATATTACGTGCCGGGATTCCGGAGCTACCGAGACTCTCGGGGGTATTTCCCGGCCCTCCATGGCCGCTGGAAAATCGGCCGGAGACCCACCGCTCGCGGACTTTTCCGCCATAACTCGGCCCGCCAAAGCCGCTCTCTCGCCTCTTCTCGCCCGTCGACGAGAGCGAGGGAAGGGCCGAGGGAGCAGGCTCGTTGCTCCTTTTGGCGCGATGTCGATGTAGAGCGGCAGGTACGCGGGTGGATCGAATCGATCATCGCGCGTTCGACGGGCAACGAGATCCTCGGGAGTGACGGGCTCCGCGTAATGATCCGAGATTACGTTTCGGTAGGTAGACACTCGTAGCCCGGAATACCTCTCGGCAATTAAAGCGCGCCAAATGGGACTAACGAAATTCGCGTTTTAATGATTAGAAGCGATATTATCGCCCGACGGCCCGTCCCGCCTAATGATTCGGCCTCGCGTTGCCCCGCGGATCCAGCCGCGCGAGCCGCTCGGACGACGGGGATACGAGGAACGAGAGCGACAATGGCGCGTCTTAATTATTAGTAGCAATTATCGGGCCGCGGTATCTTCCACGGGCAGTGGCTTATTGACGAAAAACCCGGCGTAAGGTGGAATCCTCCGTTGGGAATAGCGTCGTTATTGTTCGCCGGCGCGTCGAGGCGGTCGTTTTTAATGAGGTCGTACAATATTTAAGGCGAGTCCCCGTGCGATTATGCGCCATCCGGGCGCGTTGTCTCCGCGACGACTGTGTACATCGCCGGATGGAAGGCGAGATCGATAAGGGCAAATATTTTTAATCCCTTCCCTTTCCCCAATTTTTCTCGCCACGTCGCGTCGTTACTTCTACGCGATTCTGGCCGCGTCCAGTTTTACGCGTAATCGGATAATCCGAGCGCGATTCGCGTAAATATTTACGCGTTCGATGCCTTCATTTTTCCGCACCATCGGAGCGCGTAGCGGTCTCGAAGCGACGTTCGCAACCATTTTCCACGCACGCTTAGCGCTAACGTTCTTCCGCCGGTGAGACGGCACGAGAATGCTTTCTGATCGTTGCTCCTCGCTCTCCAGAGCTATTCGTTTGTCCCATAGAACCGCGTTTAATCCTCTCGTTTCACGGTTGGCTCGTGATTCCGTGAAATCAATAGAACAGAGAGGAGGTAGAAATACAAGTAGGCGCGTATACCGGCTGAAACTCGCCCGCTTTCGGATCGATCTATCCTGAAACGAGGCCTTCGGCCGGGCTTAGGGCGAGAGAGGAGGATACATATGTATCTGCTGGAAATATATTTAATACATATGTGCGGGGGCGAGTAGCGAGGAGAGCTCGAAGGAAGATCCGAGCCGGAGACGGCGCTATGGATGGCTGAAGGCGTATCAAATTATCGGTTATTAATAACACGGCCTGCTCGTGGATGCGCGCGATACGCGCATAGCCGTCTACTTCTACGTCTTACGGTTACGCTGCGATCAAGGTCGAAGTCTGGGATAGAGAAGATTCGATTGATAGTTCGTCCCTGCGACATGGCCCGATACGTGCCTCCCCGATGATGCGATGGGATCCTACGCTTCGTTTGAAAATCAACGTTCTGAATGTTCATCCGACGAGGGCGAAAACCCTTCTTTTCGAAGATCCACTCTCCGACCTTTGACCGGTATCCCTCACGGTTTTCGTTAAGGCCCGTCCCATTGGGTGGAGAACTTCCATGGATACGGTATACTCGCTTTTCATTGTATTTATCGAGCTTTGCCCGGTAATAATCAGTCACTACACCCACGATTTGGCCTTTACCCACGCTCAATGTTGGAGATCCACGCAACGACCAGATTAATAACGCCTCGGTGATGATAGCGCCCGATGTATATGTACGGCACGAAGCTGATTCCTCCACTCTATATATAGGCAAGATACACGAAATCTGAGGCATACGCTTTCAAAGCGAGCCACGTAAGTTCCGCTTTGATTTCGCCGCCTACAGAGTCACGAGTAGAGCTCGACGGTGCGCAGGTGCTCGATGGCTCGTGATTTCAAGTTCGATGATTTTCCGCGCTATCGTATGGCACGGAAAGATGTACGAGTAACGTGAAAAATAACAATCGTCGAATGCGTAAACTTAGGAAGAAGCGGCAAGTGGATTTGCATCCGGTAGATTTTCAGAAAAAGTGGGTCACGCCGGTTATACACGCTGGCAGTTGAAATAAAAAACTTACGCGTTCTTCGTCGAGGCGCGTTCCAAGTAACCTGCGAACAGAAAAACCATGGTGGTTAGTCGAAGAGAAAACTCGATGCGGGAAATTTTTTAAAAAGGAGGAAAGCCTCCGCGAAAGTTCGTCATAAAATATTATCGGTTTAACATCGCGTCGAGATATCCGAAAGATTAATTCGCGAATATGCCATCCCGCTTCGCTTTCCTGGGTGTACCCTATTCGCAGAGGCAAACCACTCGAAGCCCCACCCTGCCGGCCCTTCTTACGTAATCCGTCTGTTAAAATATCAATCTCAACATTTCACTCTTTGCACAGCATTCCGTGCAGGGGTGGCCCCGATCCCACCCTCTTCTCTGTCTGGACGAGGTCATCAAAGATGCAGCAGCAATCAGCGGAGCTAGTCGGGCGGACGAGCAAGCAGGGAGAGAAAGAGAGAGAGAGAGAGAGAGAGAGAGAGAGAGAGAGAGAGAGAGAGAGCCGAGTACCGACCTGGACCCCAGGGATGCACGCGGGATTTTCTTTGAACGTCTAAATCGATCCCCCCCTCCCCCTAGGAAAATATTCCAGTGGCCGGCAGCCCTTTCGAGAGGTGATTCGTAAGGGGGTGCGACGTCGAATTGAATTTATACCCAGCTCTGTTTACGGCCAACTACCTTTAATCGCTCGGCAGTCCAAGAGCGCGAATGCACGATTATTCGCGAAAGCTACGAGGAACGATTTTCACGATGCAACGACGAGAATACGAAATATCGCGCGAAAGAGCTCGTAACGCAACGTTAAATCGTAACGCGTGAGGTACGCACGAGTGCATCGACCGTAAGCGTCAGAAATCGCGAACGCGCGTCTTCGAGCGCTCGTTTTCGTACACGCCCTTTCTAAATCCGAGACGCATATTTGAACGGAAAGTAGCACGGAAGTGTACGGTCGAGGAGACCAAATCGGGCGGGCAAGGCGATACAAGGGTGTCGCCCAGCCCGATTAGCGGCTCGTCCCGAAAAGGACCTCTGGAGGAGAGGACGCGAAAACGTTCGATCGGAAACGAGCGTTCGCCCGGGGGGACTTTTCGAGGCGATTTTCACGGGTCTCGATAAATCCGGCGGAAGGTCAGTCGTGAGGAAGAACATCAAAGTTGTAATCGCGTCGATCTCTAACGGGCAAAGATTCGACGTCGTCCTCGTCGAAATCGCCGTCGACCCTCGAACGGACCACCTCGCGGCGCGACACGCCACGGGAGGTGGGCTCGATTAAAAATGCAATATTCTCGTTAATCCGACCCGGTATGTGGCACCGGCTAATTAGCTAATACAGAGGAAGGGGGACGCGTACGCGCACCCCGTTGTCATGCAAATACCCCATGGTGAGCGGTATAAGGCAGCGCGTAAAATACGCCCGGAATACTCCATACGCCTGTACCACCGTCCACGGCCCGCGCCAAATTATATATTCCCCGTGTATTTCGCGGCTATCGATTATCAACCAAAATTCTCGTTGGCTCTACACGAATAACGCGGGTGAAACTTGAATCCATCGAGGAGGCCGTTGCGTTCGATTAACCCGTGCTCGCCGCGTTATTCGCGGATCGTATGGATCGTCGATCGAACCCCGATGGGCAGGGACTCGAGGGTCAGAAGTATCCGAAAATCGGCGCGGACAGGTCGTCGAGCCGGAAGTTTGGAGGCGTCCCGTGGATATGCAAGCGCGTGTTCGTACGCGCAGTCGAGGGGGTGGGTTATATCAATAAGCATCGAACGGCCACGGAGGACGGCAGGGAGCCGTTGATTAAGGGGCGAGCACAATGAGGAGATATCCTCCGAGAAGGGAACGCGTCTGCGATGGATCCGCACGAGGGGACCGGCCTCCCTCTCCGCCCCGCGCCGTCTCGCTCGGCGTGTCTCTACTCGATCTCATCTCCGGCAGCCGAGAGAGAGAGAGAGAGAGAGAGAGAGAGAGAGACCGTTAGACGCCGATTACTGCCGATCCTGGCGCGCACAATGGCCTCGTCTCTGTCATCGAACGGACCTGACTGGGTCACCTTGTCGCGCGACAGAAGGAGAATCGGGCTATAAAGCCGGACAGACGTGCGCTCGATAACGCGCACGCGGCTTCCCGGGAAGGTCCCGGAGGAGACTTCCAGATCCGTCCTCCTCGACGCCGAGCGCTTATACTGGACTCGGGCGTCGGGCTCGAAGCGACTCGCGAGAGAAACATTAGCGAATCCTCGTCCGCGGCCTCGCCAACCTCGCCTCGACGAGCCGCGAAATCTTGAAAATCGGTCCCCGACCGTCGGTGGCGTCCTGCGCGCCCGCATCGCCGACGCGATTGGCGAGATCGACAGAGGAGAGCAACCTGCACCCTAAATTAACGGTAATGAAAATTGGTTATCGGTCGGAGCGACGTCCTGCAGACCGAACAGTGTTACCAGCACTGGAGCGCGTAATATCCCATTGAGGGCGGGCGGAGGGGCGGAGGGGCGGAGGGGCGGGCGGCGGACGACGGGCACGGGGCTCGGTACGGGATTCGGGTGCACGGGAAGCGGATCACGTTGACACAAAGCGCCCGTAATCCGTTTATCTTCTCTCCGGGCACTCTGCGCCCACGTGTTACGCTTCGCGTTATTCGAGGATGGCCCCGCCACCCCCGCGGCCCCGCAGCCGTCCCGAGCTCGAGCCTCCACCACCACCGCGCCACCCTCGCCGGCACCACCCTCGCTCCGCGGCGGGGCCGCGGCGAAGGTTCTACGCCGAGCGTACTCGTCGATACCGATCCTGGCCCGAGGCGATCTCGTTTCGTTCGCGCGTCCTGGGGCAACCGCACCGCCTGGTCGATCTCGCGATTGGCGACCGAGAGGCCCGACCGATCGTTTCTCGACCTTTCGCCTCGTTCGCGATCGTACGAGTTCCTTCGTGCGCGATCGTCGAGTGGGATTTTCGCGACGCTTCCGATCGACGGTCCACGCATCCTCGGACGTACCGTTTCGACGCGGGCCGCGACACTTGCGGAGCTCGAGACCGAGGCGTCGTGCACCGTGCAGCGTCCGAGGCGCGTCCTCCGGAGGATTCGCTGGCGTTCGGGATGCACTCTCGGCAGGCACCTCGCGCGCTATCCTCCCCGACGGCTCTCCCGGCGGTGTGGGGCTTTGAGGAATGTCCTTCGCGACGCGTATTCCTCTTGAGTAATGACGCGGCCCCGAGGAGGAATGTCGGTGTAGGAGAAGGAGTCTTTCACCGGCGGTTTTACCGCTTTCGAAGACGGCCCTTCGTCTCGGCCTCCCGTCGACGCTCCGAGTTGAAAACGGCTTAACGAATGACGCTGACGAGTCCTCGTCACGCGTTTTGTCTCGCACCGTGGAACACATTTGTCTCGAGCTCGGATGCCGGGTGGTTTTCAATCCTGTTGGACTCTCCGCCCTGGTATAACGCATACGAATTCCGCTCCCCCTCCGCCTACCCGCCCATCTCTCCACTCTCTCTCTCTCCCTCTCTCTCTCTCGCTCTTCCTCGCTCTTCCGTTCTTCCAGCGCCTCTCCTTTCGGCGCGGCACTCGCAGGATTCGGCTTGACGAGCGGCTGAAAGACGCCCGCTCCTGACAAAGGACTACCCGATATATTACGCTTATTAATACCCCCGCGGTTCTTACACCCTTCTCGAGTCCGTCCTGGAGAGCGGCACGAAAACATCCTGGACCGCGTTAAAAAGGTCGCCCGAGAGCGGCCCGGATTTCGGTCAAACTTAACCTATTCACGATTAAAGCGGTGGAAACGGAGAGACTCGAACGCATTCTCCATCTCCTCTAAATATTATCTTCCAGTCCTGCACGTCGGTTTTGCGGAACTCGGCGAAAAATATTCGCGACCGCGAGCCGAACGAGAAAGCTGTTCGGTCAATCCGTTTGGACGGAACAACGTTTCTCCAATTCGTGCGGCTTCGTGGGGCATTTGGATGGCGGGAACAGTGGAAGGAAAGAAAGAAGGAAGGAAGGAAGGGAGGAAGGAAGGAAGGAAGGAAGGATGGAAGGAAGGAAGGAAGGAAGGAAGGAAGGAAGGAAGGAAGGAGGTACGCGTAATTTCGGGAAGTCTGGCAGAAAAGAATTCGGGGTTGTGCGCGGGCCAAGGAGAGGCAGCCACCCCAGGCTTGTCCAGGATCCTCGCGGATTGGTTCGTTCGCCGCGGAAAAAAATTGACGGCTCGATGTGGCCCATTCGATTTCTCGAATCGTGCGTTCCTCTTCCCCGTCCGCGTTGTTCGCGATTAATTGGACGGCCGAATTGTTGTTTCGTTCGGCGCTGAATGGCCCGGCTGGATTTTTTTCCTCCCGGCCGCGCCCACGTGTTTGCTTTTAAGTGCCTACACGGCAGCGCGTGTCTGCGCCAGCTATTTTTTTCCGCTTCTTTTTTGCGCGGGGCCACTCGCGAAAATTTTTCGTCAGAAGCGGGCCTGGGCTGGGTAGAATCGTTTATTGGCTGCCGGCACCGCGCCGGTGGCCGGAGGGTGGAGGCCGGAGGGACTGGGCACTCGGGCGCTTTTTCTTCCCATCGAGTGCCACCGAAAATTTCGCCAGGCGTGGTCGCCTCATTAACAACTGGAGTCACCGCGGATTAAACAAACGCTCTCTGGCATCGGCTTTCTTTCCCGCCTCCTTTCTTCCTCCAGCTCCGGGGGCGAGCCTTCGGCGGGCTGCCCCAGCCCTCGAGCGACGCCCGGCCAAAATGCCGCTTAATCTTCGCCGTTGGCTCGGCGCATTGTGCGCGACCTACGACGAGGTATTATTTAGGCCGGAATAATAACGCGCCGGATCATTTTCCATGCGTGCCCGCGAGCTTAACTCCATTCGGTTTTGCGCTTAAAGCACCAAGTGCGCGCGCCGGCCAAAGTTGGGGCGGGGGGAGGGGGTGGGGGGTTTGCGTAATTAATAGTGCGCGCCGCGCTACCGGGAGAAATAATGCCAGATAAATCCCATTCCCTGTAAAACATGTAATTTATTTCACCGTCAAGCCTCTGCGCACGGTGGTCAACGTAGCGAGCGATCGATATTGATTTAACGTCGCGTTTGCGCCATGCCGCTATCACCCTTGCACCGTCCTGCGCGCCGCTCCGCGACCGACTCCTCGTTTTTTCACCGCCTATAACGCGCGAAAACGGCGGCGAGTGGAAACAAACTCGAGACTTCCAGAGCCCTGGTCGGCGCTACTCGCGCGGACGATCGTCGACCAGGCTCGACGAATAAGAATTACGATGCTATTCGAAAATGTTCCCCTTTCCTGGGGTGCCCGGCAGTTTAGAGATTTTGCGAGATCGAAACTCAGGAATCCCGATCGGGGAGTGGAAAGGGTGCGCGGGTATCGCGAGACGCGAAAAGCCCGGCGGGTTTCGAAGAGCGAAAAGGAGGAAGGGCCGGTGGGTAAGCGGGGCTAATCTCGGCCGCGACCGGTGGGTGGCACGAGCTAGTATATTTGTTTCGCGGTATGGTGCACCGTGGCCCGGAACGCCAGGCCGCGCCGGCTTCGATCGAGTCGGCGGCCTTTTTGAAGACAGGTGCCCCCTTCCTTTTTTTCTCCTCGCCGAGCCGCCTTTCTTCTACCCTCCGACTCCCTTTCTCTCCGCTCAGACGCCAGGGCCCTCGCGCGCCGGGAGATTTCGCTAATAAGCCTCACCGCCCGCCTTCGAGTCCCGAAAAACCGGGTACGATTACCGATTTATCCGCCAGCCGCCTATGACCCGCTCGACGATC
Organism: Ampulex compressa; assembly: GCA_038496175.1. Lineage (NCBI taxonomy): Eukaryota > Metazoa > Arthropoda > Insecta > Hymenoptera > Ampulicidae > Ampulex > Ampulex compressa. The sequence goes on along the minus strand of JBCFXI010000072.1, from coordinate 67,334 downwards.
CGGGGATTAAGCTTTCGACCAGGCCGGCCTTCGCGCGTCGCGCAGAATTTCCTTGCCGGTGCTAATCGATGGGCGACCTTTAGCCCCGCCGTACTTACCGGTGCCGATCGCTTCGTCGTCTCTCTACCCGTCGAGCATCCTGCGCGACGCTTCCAAGGAGACATCCCTTCCTAAGGCGTATCGACGCCGAGATCGTACGATACCGCCTGTAAGTTGCGTCCGATATGCGCGAGATTCGCGACCGATCCTTCCCGACGCGGCTTTTTTTTCGACCGATCAGTTTGTTTCAGTTACGGTTGGCGATGCTTCCAACGCGTCGGCAGGTACGAGTGCCGAGCCGTCCGACCACATGGTTGGATTGGTAGGAGGCTCTCCGGGCCGAGGTTAGGGCCCAGACCGGGCTATTATTTTCGAAGGTTGCGAATGCGGGATCTTCGAGGGACGTGGGCCGTGGGCTATGGTCGGTCCTCCCACGCATGGGATCACGCATGCGTCGGGCCTCCCTTAAAACAATGCGTCGACCAATCTGGGAAGGTAAAGGGGCTCTGGCCCGATTGGCCCGTTCCTTCGAGTCGATCTTTTTCCCGAGGCTGCCTCCATTCCCTCCTCGACGATCCCATGGAGTCCGCGCGGCCTTGAGAATTCCGACCCGACCGTCGGATGGACGGCGCACCATCGCGAGAAAAATCGTTTCTCGCGAAGAGCGACTCCTCCTGCGCGAATCAACGCGCCGAATGCGTTCCTCGGTCATCGTTGTCGGAAGTAAAGCGTTCGGAAAATGCGGAGTGTTACGGTAAGGACTTTAGAAATGGCCGATATATTAATCCAGCGTTATCCAATATTTAATTCTTCGAAACAAAGCCGAGCTTCTACGGCTGGTGTGGCCGATACGCGTGGGTATGTACGTAGGTATACGTATACACAATCGAAACTCCGTTTCGACGCGAGGGTCGAGAACCAATCGATACCTTCGAGGTCGGACGATGAATTTTAATTTCTCCCCCGTTTCCCCTATTCGGAATACATAAACAGCGGTGTTTGTTATTCTTGGTAATGGAAGGGCGGTGCCAGGTTTGATTGCGCCACTGGACGAGAAAAATTTACGGAGCGAGCTCTCCCCTCCCCTCTTCCCACCTCCTCACCCGGCAAAAAATATCCTCTCCCCTCGCGGCCCTTATTTTGTACGTCGGCAAGGAAAAGACGGAGATATGATATCGTTACGATTTAAAGGAACTACGATCTCCCAGCGTATAAAAACACTCGCTCGTTCCTTTGATTCTCGGCGGCAACCGCCAACTTTATACGCCCCAAGACCTACCGATCGAAAGGAGGCTTCTCATCACCGGAACAACGGCGCGCGCCTATGGAACACTCTCTAGGGATAACGAACGCGATGCAAAGTCCAATCTCGCTCGCTCAAGTGCGCATCCATCGCGGCAGCGTAGCTCGAGAAAATAGCGATCGAGCTCGCGGATGAAGGGCCGAGGAGGAGAAACGGCGAAGAGAGTACCGGGCGGAGTGGCGGGAGTAGGTCCCCTTCTGCGAAACGTTTTACCGAAGGTAATGGCCGTGCCGGAAGCGAGATGACGCGTGACCCCAGACGGATGCATTAGACGCACTTCCGGCGGTGCGACGGCCGCCGCGGCGCCCTCCTCCCTCCTCCCTCCTCCCTCAAAGCCGCTCGCCACGCCGCAGCCCGCCTACCCGAGATACACCTCCCGCCTCCTCGCCTCCTTCGCGCGATTATCTTCTCGAGTGCCATCGTGCCTCATAGACGCCTCGATGCGAGCTTAACGAGCGAATTTACTCGCCGCCAATTTACGCTTTCCAACTACTTTCCCAAGGCTTCGCACGGATCAACGGATCGCGTCGCTGCCACTCGTGCAGCGACTCGATCTCTTCGACGAAATCCCGAGCTTGGCGAGGCCGGGGCGGGGGGAAGGATACGGTTACGGGGAAAATAAGGAGCGAGGTGTTCCACGTTCCACGGTTGGACCGCGAGCGAGGTTGGCCGGTCGCGCGAGGTTTCAGCCTTGAGAGACGTCGGCTCGTCGCGTTTTACACGCGCACGTTTCACGGTCTAAACGGCTGTCGAGCAGATTCTTGCACGAGGCGGCGGCTCGCTTTGTTCGACAACTAGCCCGGAGGCGTCGGTATCGAAAGACGAGCGTGGAGGATCGATCCTCTCTCTTCCTCGATTTCCTCCCTCCTTCCCTCGGATTTCCCCGCGGCCGTACCGGCGAGAGAGGAAATGGAATTCCGTCCGAGACGAGATTCGCGCGACGTTCCTCCCGTTATTAGATCAACGTTACACTTCGAGCTCGAGAGTGCTCGACGCCCGTGGAATACGACTTCCGCGTTTCAAAGCTCGTTCGCTTTCCGGCCGATACTTCCGGCGAAAATCGCTCGGTTGCCATCGGGTCGATCGGCGCGCCGAGGAGGAGGAACGGCGCGGTGGTTATGCGCTCGCCGGATTACTCGGTTGGCTGGCCGATTTTCGTCGCGAGCCGCTCGACTCGCTTTGTCCCGCCATCTCGGCCACCGTCCCTCCCGCCTACGATGATACGTACGCGTAATCGCGTCTTTGCGCTCGCACGCGCGCAGCGCGGATGGAATCGATCGAGGTCGATTCGAGGCACGGCGCCGAACGTCGAAGAGAGCGGAATTCCGAAAGCGCCGGACGAGGTGGTCCCGATTTAAGGAAGGAAGCTATTAGGAATCCCGAGCGAAGATCGAGATAAAAACGATCTTGCGGTTGGCGAACGAATCGGAGCGCGGGGCTGCGCGCATTTACCACCTGCATCGGCACGAATTAATAGTTCGTTCTCCCGCGAAACCCGTAAATAATGCCCTCTGACAGCCGGAGCCGAACGTCGATGAATAACGAGGCGCGGAACCTTCGACTTTTGATTCTTCTTTTTCCCCGGCAGCGCGCGCCAGTCTGGACCACACGCATTGACGGTGCTCTCGACGTGTGCGTGCGTGAAAGACACCGGCTCCTATATAATCTCGGCCGAGTGTGAGTACGTTTTGTAAATGGCCACGTAAGAGAGGAGGACTACGGGGGCGGAGAGGCTCGGGGGTGGGAGGAAGCGGAGGGGGCCGAAAAGGGAGACGAGGCGCGGGGCCGATGCGGAGAAGCGGCCAAAGCGGAAAGAGGAAGGTTGGAGAGGAGGGCGGTGGAAAGAGGAGAGAGGGATGGAAGGAGGACAGGCGTGTGCGCGCGTGTTCGCCAGTGTGCGCGGCCGAGCGCGCTCCTATACGTTCCTACGGTTCGAAAACAAAGCTCGTCTCTGGCTAGCTCCTCCACGTGAACGGCGGGTCCGATGCATCGATACCGGAAACGGCGCGATACACAGCGGGAGGAAAAAAAGGGAGAGAAACTTGCCGGCGTAGGCGGGTGTGCGTGACGTACGCGCGTCATGAATATTTGAGGAGATATCCCGCCGTTTTCTCACCCCGTGTACGGCCCTCCTCTCCTCTGCTCTCCTCTCCCTTCCTCTCCTCTCCTCTCCTCTCCTCTCCACTCCTCTCCACCCCCCTCCACCCCCCTCCTCTCCACTCCTCCACCACCTCCTCCTCCGTATTTTCCGCCGCGGTGGACGTCGCCGGATTTTTCCGCGCCTATGTGAACGAGCGGGCGTGTTGGTGCGTGCTCGAGGTATGCGCCCGGATTCGTGCGAGAGTACCGCAGCGTGTTACGGCCGCTTATCGGCGTCCGCTGTAATGAATAATGCACGGTGCTTGGCTCCGGATTGATAGGAATGACTTTCCACGTCTTTCTTATCGTTTTTCCCCGCGACGAAGAGGCGAGAGACCGATCGAAGTTCGCGCACCGTGACATCGCTCGTACTCCTCGGTCACCTCTCTCTCTCTCTCTCTCCGCTTCCTACTTTTTTCCCCTAGACCGCGTGGTCCGCCCTTGCTACGTGGATTGACATTAAAATCGGTACCCCCCGACATCTCTGATCGCGCGACAACGCGGCTGCTTTCTATGCCCGACGGATGCCGACGCGCTAATGTCCAAACCGTTATATCGATTCGCTTTCGTTGTAAATAGAATAATACCGTCTCACCGCGATCAACTTTCATCCTCGAGATGAAAAATACCGTTGCGTACGGTACGCTGATATCGCATTTTTCTCCCTCGAAGGAAGTTGGAAGGAGCGCGGAAAACATCGCTACGCCGATCGGCCGCGAGACCAAACTACCCTGGCGGCCCAATTATTCCTTAACGCCCATTCTGAGCACATTCATTTGCCCACAAAGACCGGTAATGTGGATAAATTCCTCGGAAACGAACTCGCTCATCTTGGAATTTCCGCGAGTTTCCAGCGGGGAGCGTAAAAGAAATAACGATGATAGTACTACGATAATAATGATAATACCGATACCAATACTAATAATAATAATAATAATAATAATAATAATAATAATAATAATAATAATAATAATAATAATAACGAGGCCAAGAAAGCGTGAGCAGAGGATCGGGGGTAAGGCGAGGGCGAGGCGCGTTGTAGGAAGAGGAAGGAGGACGAGCAGAGGCGAAGTGAATGATGGGAGTATAATGACGGAGCCCTCTCCTAATTCCACCGGTGCTACCTCCCACCATTGCTCGCTCCCTCCCTCCTCCCCCCTCGCACTCTCGCCGTCTCTCCCGCGCGCGAACGTCTTCGCCGAGTTTCGAGGGGGTGGAATAAGGAGAGAAGCGCATCGTGGCTGGTGACTGGGGGAGGAGAGCGCAAGAGAGAAAATGAGAGGATCGGAAGCTTTGGGCGGACGAGGGAGAAACTTCTCTCCTCTCTTTCCCTCTCTCCCATCCTCCCTCCCCCGCTTGGCTCCCGTTCGGGATTAATAACGGCCTACCATTGTTGCCATGGCAACTCTCGAAGCGTTAAAAACCCTCCGGTCCTGTTCATTCGATTAAAGCTCCCTCGGAAAGGGTTGATGTCGAACTTGAGGAATACCGCGTCGAGGTGACGATCGAATTGGAAAAGGAACGTTCGCCGTCTCTCTTTCTTTGCTCGGCGATGCCGATCGCCGCGAGAACGCATCTCGAGATCTCGCCTCTCGCCCTTCCAGGTCTTGGAAGGATCTCGAGCCTCGCGACCTCGCGATCCCGGCGATCGGGTTCATGCCCAAAGAGTTAAATTTATGCACGGAAAAAATCCCGTCATGGTGTAAACAAGCGATAAACCGTATCGAGAGCGGTTTTAAGCGGTCGATCGGCGCGCTCGTCGCACGGACCGCCGATTTCCATGCAACGAAGATCGGCCGAGATCCCCCTGGACGATCTACGGATTCCGTCGAGCCGGCCACTCGAAACCACGTGTTCCCCGGTAGGACACGCCGATGAACGATAAAGCGAGATTCAATGATCGCGGCAGATCCCGCACAATGATCCTGCGCGGTGGGTCGTGCCTAGCATAACTAGATCACGTCAAGATAAAGTCGGACGTAAATAGAGTCCGTTCTTTCTCGGGTCACGAGACCGTGCGAGGAAGAGGAAGAACGATCGCGGCCGAGAGGGAACGGGAGAGGGGGTGGAGAAAGAGATGCGGGAAAGAACACGGAGAGTCCCGATGGAAAGATGCGTGAGAGTAGGACGAGGTACGTGGAACGGGGTTGATCAATATTCATGGCCCGCTCGTAGGGCGGTTTCAGCCCGGTCAGAGGAGGGTGGATTTCTGCGAATCCTTCCTTCCGACTCGACGTGCCAGAACGAACCCTTTCTCCATCGCCCGGCGTCGCGCGACACGCCCGGAGCTGCTTTTACGGAGTTAACCTTACGTTACTCGAATTTTACTCGTTTCCTTCCGGCGGTTATCCTCGAGACATTGACTTTACCCATCGTCCGCCCATCCGACGATACGACACGCCGTATGCGAGGCTCACGGTGATTCTCGGGCGATAAAAAAGAACCCGGTAAACGGCGAACAGCGAGGAGGAAAGCGCGGATATGACTCGCGGGTAGGATCGCCGCAAAAAAAAAAAAAAAAAAAAGAAAAGGAGGAAAGGAAAGAAAAAGAAACAAAGTACCGTCAAGAATGAATTCGGGCATTCGCGGGTAACGGCGTGCACTTAAATTGATGCACTTCCAGCGAGTCCACGCGGAGGAAACGGAGAAGCGACCGCGCGCGGCAGAGCGGCTCTCGAAGAAGGTCGTCGTCGGTGATTCTCCCGCGCAGCTTCACGGATTGGAGCCTCCTTGGTGCGGCGGGCCGGGGGCGCGTAGGGGGGCGCGTAGGGAGGGCGCGGAGGGGGGCGAAGTCGGAGATAATGCTAAATATCCGAAATGAAGTAGCAGCGCGGGTGGATGCAACCCAGATTGGTAGACGTCGCGCAAGGCGAACGCGCCTATTCGCGGCGGCAGCAGCACCGCGCACCATCGACGCCGGCGGCACCAGCACCAGGACGGAAAAACCGGCACAAACGGGCCGCGCATGCACAGGGCCGCACACGCGTGCACCGTACGAGAAGGTAGGTAGTTCAGTTCCGGTCCGGGCCATTAGTTGATGAGCTACCTCTTTTCCACCCCCTGCTCGGCCGCTTCGCCTCGGTACCCTCCCCCGCCTCGCCTGGCCTGGCCACCCCACCAGCCCGCCAGCCCACCAACCCTCCGGCCCACCGGCCCACCAGCCCAACGGGCCACCATCCTACCATCCTACCGCCCTACCGCCCTACCGCCCTTAGCCGGCGCCCGAAAGGCCCGCGTGCCATTGTGGGATCCATTATTGCCCTCCTGGACTTACGCGTTTCGATGCGTCGGCAAACTCGGCCGGCCAAGCGGCCAGACGAGCCAAAGAGAGGAACCGCGAAAGGGACGCGCGATGGATACCGGGCGCGTACCGCGCTTGCCGGGGATGCAACGACCGCCGCGTCGATCGGAGGCTTCGTCGTTGGGATACTGGCCTCCGTCGGCGATCCGAGCGGCACGTTATATACGATAAGAGGACGGACGGAAGGATATTCTTTGGGAGTGCGGCCAGGAGAGCTCGAGAGGACGGGCGCCGATCCTCGAGAGATCGGTGGTCGAAGGAGAGCGACGTCGATCGTTGGCGCGATTTGGAAGGCGCGCGGAGGAGCGTGAGGGAGTGGTACTTCCGAGCGTCGGTCGATCTCCGCGCTCGTAGACGCGATAAGCGCATAAGCGCAGACACGGGGGTACCTACGGAGGGATGGATGCACACCGCGGCACAGAGTCGCGGAAAAAGAGAAAAGGGGTAGGGCGTAGGGAGAGAGGGAGAAGGAGAGCGCGGAAAGGCATTCAGTGCATTCACGGGGAAGAACTCTGCACGGACGAGCGAGCCCGTGAATGAACCAAGTCCCGACCCGACGAGCCACCCCCTCCCCCTCCCCCTCCCCCTCCCCCTCCCCCTAACCACCCTATCTCGGGCATTATCGTTATTAAACACCTAGAAAGGCCGCCGCCGTAGGATATCCGCGAAGCTTCAGGACCGAAACTTCGAGCCTGTCGCCATTCCAGATTACCACCGGCTTCCTTCGCGTTTATTATAATTATTTCCCTCTCGCCGAGAAAACAGATTTTTCTAACGGCAGGGAAATAATTTCCGCGGCAATAATGGCCGACGGCGCCGAGGCTCCTGAATTATATCTCGGCAGCCAGGGTATTCACCATCCCCCTTCGCCTCCCAATCCCCCTTCTCGGCCTCCTCGCCGTTTTACCAGAGCGCGCGTCGCTCTCGTGCATCGCCTATCTCGTATCGGCCCGGAGTGCCGACGTGCACCGCCGAGCGATTACGTACTTTCCTGGAGAGCGATTTCTAGCCCGCGGATAGGCGGCGCGCCCGCATCTCCGATCGCGCGTACCGACGAACTCGCGGCGACGCGATCGAGCTCTCCTCGGCCTGCTTTCATCCCGGCCGCGCCTGCCGCCACTCGCTTCTCTCCTTCGCCCGCGGATCGCCATTCTGCCGGTTATACCGGAATCTCCGCTAATGGCGCCTTCCAATTACCGGATACCCTGGAAAAGCCCGGGGCCGCCGGAATAATATATTTACGCGATGAGACATCTCGAAGTCGATGCCGAGTCTTCGGTGTCCTATCCGCGCCACTCAAGACACTCGCCATTGTTTCGAAGGAGGCCGCCCCGCGAGCACTAAAACCAACCCCCCCGTAACCGGCATCGGCGAAGCGCCGGATGATGTACCGCGCCCCCAGCCCCTTAATTACTGCCGCGTGCAAATTGGAAGGAAAAATTAATCGCAGAAATGACTTAGAGCCCCCGGTACGGGGAGGCGGCCGCCGGAGAGCTGGGGGCAGGGGGCGGGGGGGGGTGGATGAGGAAGCGCACCCGAGGGTCGCACAAAGGGGATGAAAGGAAGTCCGGGGCAATTAGAATGATGCCCTTTGCACGGTCTTCCTCGCTCAACCTCCCAACGCCCTCCTACCGTTCTCTCCTACTCCTCTCTCTCTCTCTCTCCCACCCTCCCGCCCTACCTACCTCCCTCCCTCCCTCCCTTCCTTCCTCTCGCTCCCTCTCGCTCCCTCTCGCTTCCCCTCGGCCCCCCTTCGAGCCCCGGCCGCGGGATCGAATCGCGGGGCGGATCTCGCGCTTTGCGACGTTACGACGGAGCCTCGATCCTCGCCGGCGCGAAAGTGCTCGGAATCCTCCGTGGATGGACCGAATCGAACGATCCGTCCTCTCCGCTCGTTATTTAGCAGCGTCCAAAAATAGAGATGTCACCGCTGAGAATTTATTCGAATCGAGGAAAAACGTAGTTTCGTGCGTGCGCGATAGGATCCCCGAGATTCTAGGACGTCGAGCGTCTCCCCTCGAAAGGTAGAGGAGAGAGCGATGGGATCGAGCGCGCATTCGTTTTCCATCCGCTACCAGATTTTTCCGGATGGCCTTCGCCTCCATCCAGGATCGGCGTCCTTCTTCCGTCGACTCGAAAGACCTGTGGCTGACGTCTCCGCAAAGAGCGGAGCGTATCCAGGTTGTGGGATCTGGCGGAGGAGAGGAGCGCGCTCGAAGGAGTCGTGGGCTCGAGAGGGGGGCCGTGGTCGGACGTTTAATCTCGATTTTGGTGTCGGGCGTCGATGGACGTCACCCTACGTCGGGAGATGGCCTCCGTGTCATATCTCCGGGGGGATGATTCGACGTGACAGCTCTCCCTCGAGGGTCGAGCTCTCCCCCTGGCTCCTCTCTCGTCCCTTACCCCCTTGCAAAAGCCGGCACACGGCATTGCCGTGGGCGGCAATATACGTCGTGACGTCCGCGGATTCCTTGCGCGCCACCCTTCCACCCTCTCTGCGGACACCGCCCTCGCGTGAGGTTTAATGACGTATAAACTATGTGCCGGATTAGCGATGCGGTTACGCCGGGGTGGCTTCGAACCCACGAGACGCCGTAAGAAGCACGCGTGGGGCTACTCCTGGTCGATGACGTTTATCACCGAGGGTGAACCACGACCGATATGATTTTCAATATTCCTATTCTACGCTCCTTCCTTCTCCCGTCAACACCACGATATTTACTCTCGCGCTCGCGGAGTTTCGTCCCGCGGCGAATCGCATCCTGCCACGACTCATCCCGCGATCTCCGTCCTTCTTCGAACAACTTCCACGCACCTCGCCTTCTCTTCATCGTTTCTAATCCGGTAACTCGAGATCCTAGGATCCTCGACTCGATCGAGGCGTTGAGCCGTTTAAGTAGGAAACAAACTATAGCCCGCCGACCGGGGGAGGGTGGTGCTTCGAGAAATCCCGCGGTGGTCGCGGGGCACAAAGCGATTAATTAGGCTGACAAAGGGGGGCAGGAGGCGTTCGCGGAGGAGCAAGAGCGAAAGTAAAAGCTCGCGTCGGGGGCAAAGGGGAGGGGAGGACCGGTGGAAAATGGAATAAGTGTGATAGGTACGGCGGGAGAGAGGGAGAGAGGGTGGGAGAGTCGGGATTAGGGGGAGGGAGAAAGAGAGAATGGAGCGGCACAAAAGGGCCCCGACAACAAAGTCAAGTGGGGCACAATGAGGCGCGGCGTGAGTACATTGAATGCCATGGTCGTCTCGTGCAGCCATGGTCCCATGGCTCTTTACCGGTCGTCCTACTGCTCGCGGTCGTGTCTCATGGTGTGGTCATGGTGCGCCTACAAAAGCGTTGATTCAATAACCTGACCGTGTCACCGATATATAAAATTACGGGCGTACGGGCACGGGGAGACCGGATTGTGCCGTACGATCGCTGACGTACCCCCGTGACGTACTTTCTCCTCCCTTGCCCCTCTCCTGCCGAGGAACGATTTTTTTTTCCAAGACTTCTCGACGCGGTATGAGCTGTTTACGCCGACGAACGAAGAGAGCCGAGTATCCGATCCCGATCGTGCGATCGAAGGCGAGGGAGCATCGAGAAGTGCTTCTGCCCGAATTAGCACGGTGAAACGATAACTCCGTAATGAACGAGAACGAGAACCCGGTTAGGAGGGAGCACCGTGTAATTATGCAGCGATCAATCGGAGCAGGAAGCACCGTAAGATCCTGTATCGCGTAAAACGTGAAAACGACCAAAGACCATTTTAGCCCTGGGCGGATAGCCGTAAAAAGCAGCGATTTAATAATCCGACCGTGCGAGCGATATATTAAATTAAGCGCGTACGAATACGAGGCGAGGGAGAACGAAGTCGCGGCCGACGATAAGTGACATATGTGCCTACGCACGCTGCCGAGTTTACGCTTGGAAAAATTGTATTCCGTGACTAGCGGCGCGCGAGTAACGTCGATTAACCCCTGCAACGCTGAGAGCCGATCGTGACATCCACGATGCTAAATCTGCTCCGATGGACACGCGACTAGCGTATTTCTGCCGGCACCTTTAACATTACGTTTTTGCGCATAAATCGTGCATCGTTTACGATAATCCAGGATCGATCTTTACCGGTGATCATCGGTCAGATCGTCTCCTAAACGCTCAACGGCTCGATGATGAAAACATCGAACTTTTCCAAGCGTGGAACGTCGACGATGCGAATAAAGTTAAATAGAGTTGGACGAATAAATGCGAGGATGTTTAAAAAATTGGCGAACAAGGCAGGATAGCGTGCGACGCAAGAGCGAGCGAGCCCTCGATCGCTACACGTCCATTCGACGGCCAGAATTTGTATCGTCCACTTCGCATTGCGGAGGAAAAGGCTACGCGGCTTTTTATCCGTCGCGTACTTGTTAGCGGGACATCGAAATGTCGCGTTGCTTTTAGCGTCATTGGTGCGGGCCGCAACGAGCGCTCGGATAAAGTATCGAAAGTCGGTATCCGAGCGCTCCTCGGTCGGCGACGAGCGGCCAATACGTGAAAAGTAATGCGGACGGAAATATATCGACGTATTAAATTATTAAAGTGCCGCCGCGGGTCCTGGACAGGTTGCCGCGCTCGATTGTACTCCGACACTAGCCCGAAGTAATTTATCAGTCTGCTAGGAATGAAAAAGATATTCCGTTCTGTATGCCGGGCCATCGCGACGCGAACGTAAATTATAAAGCGATGTTTGAGGACCCGGAGTTAAGCTTATTCCCGCGTGAATCCGGAGTGATGGATAGAACGTCGAGATTTCGAAGGAGACGGGGACGGAGTTGGCAAGAGAGAGGGAGAGAGAAAAAGAGGAGGAGAGGAGGCCCGGGCCGGGAGAGGTCGAACGAAAGGACGATTTAGAGGAACGCGGAGCGAGAGACGGAGGGAGCGTGGGCGGGTGGGGGGGGGGGGGCGACGGTCAAGCTCGACAATCCTGATAAATGAAAGAAGCAAACGCCGAATTCGGATTCCCAATAAGGGTGGTCGATGTCAACGAGGTGGAAGGGGTGGATGGCAGGCCGAGGGTGGAGGAGAGTGGACGCAAGAGGTGGCTCTAACCCCGTGACGTCCTCGCTCTGCGCCGTACTCATTCTACATATTCCATACCTTCCAGTCTGCCTTTCGCCGTTATTTCTCCTCGGAATAATATTTCACCCACGATATTTCTCGACATTCGATCTTTGGATATTACATTGGGCATTTTCGCGACGTCTCCGCCAGCCGGAATTCGCCCGCGGAGCGAGCTCCGTGGAACGCGCGAGCGGTGCAACGAAAGCTCGGCTACGAGGCGGAAGCGATTTATCGCGGTACAAAGATCCGAGATTCGCGCGACATGAAGATTCGTTAGAGCGAGAGAAGAGAAAGCGTAGTCGCGGGAAAGTCGCGGAAAGGGCAAGTCCGACTGTAGCGTGCGGCTACTCCGGCGACAAGAACCCCCCTGGACATCCGGCGGTGATCCAAAACGCATATTCGCCGCTTCCGGAGCGCGCGCTATATCAATCCCGAGGGTTGCCGCTTGGACTCTCCTTTCCAGCCCTCGGCAGACCGCTCCTCCCTCCCTCTCCCCTCGACCCTCTGTTTTCGCCTCTGTCCGTCTCCGTCCGCCGGGATGCAATCGATAAGACATTCGTGACGCGACGGTTATGGCTGATGGGGACGTGAGCATGGGGGCCAACGGCCAGCCCCATGAATATCTTTCGATAGATTGCACATCGTCCCCGTTCACCCCCGATGCGTCGCGATGCGTCGATCCTGCTACGGGGATCGAGGTACCCCGAGGGTGAACGATGTGCAGCCACGCGTCCACCGCGGTTAACTTTCCTCCTCCTCTCCTTTCCCCCTTCCTTCCCGCACGCCCTTCTTCTCCTCTTCGTCCTCCAAAGAAAAGATAAACTCGCTACTTGGCGGCGAAAAAACGGGCCGAACTCGAGACGGGTCGCGGATCATCGAGAGATCCTTGGATGGAAGAGAAGCGCCGGAGAGCCATATTAGGATCGAGGATATCGCATTATGGAATACCGCTTCCCGCATTCGTGAGCGAGGGTACGGGAGAGGAGGAGGGCGAGGATGGAAGGAGGTGGAGAAGTAGGCTCGTAGAGAGAAGTAAAATCGGCGGCGCGAGATGGACATAAATCATTCCCGGAGATTAATCATTACCGCGCGCGTAATTTTACTTATTCGATACGTCCCATCGTTTTCTTCGCGTTAGCCAGCGTCCACGATTCTTTCCAGACGTCCTGCATCGATCGAGGGCACAAAGCGCAATCCGGGATTCCCTTTCGCCGATTCGCCACGCACCGAGACGCAAAGTTCGAAGGGCCGTTCGACCTTTCCGTCATTAATAATGCATATCTTGGGTAGCGCGCGCGCGCACGGCCCGAAAAAATGCATAGGCATGCGTACGAAAACCTGGAATCCAGGCTTTTTCCACGGTTCTGCGGTGGTCCTTCGCCGATCGCCGACCGCTCGGGGAGTATCCCGACGTTTTCACGTGAAATTTGTCCTCGTTAAACGCCAGAAAGAGTCTCCCATCCGGTTCACCTCCTCTTCGGCGGTCGTGTCGCTTAAATTACCCGTCCGCCTCTTTTCCACACCCGCCCTCGCTCTCTCCCTCTCTCCCTCTCGCTCGCTCGGCCCACCTCGCCTCCCTCGACCCCTTTCAAAGAGCCGCGTCCGTCCTTCTCTCCGTGCCACGTCCGTCACGCGGCGAGTCGCGGAGTTTTCGGACTGATTAGCATTTTTTTTTCCTTCTTCACGCTTCCACCGTGACCCGATGACGCCCGAGGCCGGACAATGAGGCTACTTATTTATTTAAATACCGGGCATCCTGTCCTTTCACGCGAAGATTTATGCACGCCGTCGAGCTAATTGCCGGCCCATTATCCGGATAATGGTATTCCGTCGCGTTACGACGACGCGTTGTCGAACCTCCTTTTCCTCCTCCTCCTCCTCCTCCTCCTCCTCCTCCTCCTCCTCCTCCTCCTCCTCCTTCTCCTCCTTCTCCTCCACCTACTTCTTCTTCCTCTCCACCTGCTTCTTCCTCCCTTCATCTCCGGAACCCGATCTCTTTTCTCCGTCTTCTCCTGCCTTCCCTCTGGCCTCTTCCCAGTCCACCTTCTGGCTGGAGCTTTTTCCTACGATTTCTCGCGCCTCGTCTCTTTCCTAGCGCGACAAAGGACGCATCGTTGACGGAATACCCGATCGCCGAGACAAACGACTTCAAGGATGTACGCGATAAGAAGGCGATGCCTGTGGCTCGGGCCTCGGCGCGTTGCGTCAGCCGACTTTTCGCCGATGTCAACATCGCTGAATAACTTCGGGGCATATTGTTCCGCTCCGTGATAAAAATAGGACGCGTAATGTTGGCAAATTATAGAGACTTCTCGTCGCCGTTATCTCCTCCCGCGAGATTTCGCCCAGCTTCGATAATCTTGTCCGCGAATCTTCGCGACTCCGCATTTCTCCTTTGGAGGATGCCTCGTCGCAATGCCTCGATGCACTTAGCATGATCACGATCGACGATTAATGCGCGTGCGGCAGAACGAATGAGATTCGAGGAAAAAGAAGCGGGAAATATCGCCGTGAAACGAGAAGCACGGTTTGGTTGGTTTTCACGAGCGAAAGGTTCGATCGAGTAACGCGCGGATTCGGCAAACCGTAGACAGCCATTTCGCATTTCATTGGCGAACTGTCGAATACCGCGCGTAGAGAATTAAAATACCCATTAAGATATTGAATTTCACGTTCCACGGACCGGGTAATTCCAGGCTCGTGGGAGGAACAGAATTCCAAGAGACGAAGGGAACAACGAGGCGAAGATCCGACCGAGGAATCTCTGGCCCAGTTTTACATCGGTCGGCTTCTTTAATCCGCTTCGCCTCAAAGACTCTTTGGCGGCAAAGAATTCGCTTTGAGGCTGCCCAAAAATTTTTCGGAGTTTCCAGAGAAGCGTGGAACGGCGTATCGGGAGTTGGTCTAGCTACGTAGGAGGCCAATGGCAAAGAGAATGGGGGGAGCGGTTCGTGGACATTGATTTCTAAACGGGCTGTACCGTAAACGAGCCCACCCTTTGCGGCCCTTCCACCCTTCCACCCTTCCACCTCCCTCCGTGCCCCGGCCCCCGTCTACCCGCGAAACGCTCGAAAACGCGCTTTCGCGTTCCCATCGAACTGGGAAAACGGGCAAAGGGTTGCTCTCTCGTTGCCTTTCACCGTGGCTTGCCCAGACTGCCGGGGTTGGGGCTGGGGCTGGGGCTGGGGCTGGGGGGGGGGGGCGGTCGGGGCCGATCGAGGGACGCAACGTTGGCCGAGCAACGCGGACGGGGCGGGCGAGGAGGAGCAGCGTGAAGAATCGAACGACAATCGAATTACACCGTAACGCCGTGCTTCGTAGAGACTGCCGATGCGTACGCGCATCATTATTCATACGTCGCATTAACGAGCGAGACTGGATGGAACTGGGGAGCCGATAAATACGTTTATAATTTGCGACATCGTGCCAAATACGCTACCGCCTAGGCACGATCTTTTCCGTCTTTGGATCTGGCCGGAATGGAAGGACGGATATCCAGCTCGATCCGGAAGTTCTGCTACCTGGAAGTGGGAATAAACGTTTCCACTGGTCGACGATCTTCCTTATGGTCGGCGATTTTTCCTTCGGAGCGTGGCTATTTTATTACGAAATTCCAAGGCGGTTAGGATGTAATATGCGAAGTAACGATCGACATTACCGTACCCACTTTTACAGCGTCCCCGTTCACGAGCAGCGGCCACCGAGCTCCTCGTCAAAATTCGAGTATTATTCGGGGACGCGTTAATTCTGAATTTTCAATCGCAGGCATCGGGGCTCTCGCTTATCCGGACATAACCAGGCTGGGTAAGGCAACGGTACACGGCCTGATTAGCATTCGGTTTTAAGAAACCGGCAGGCTGAGTTTCCGCGAGAACCGACAGGGCGAGCGAATGAAGGATCCTATTTAAAAAGTTTGATTAAGAAAGCCTCGGGGCCATTATTCTCATGCTAATTACGCGAGCGGAGGACCGCTGAAAAATACGTCAAAATGGAAAACGTTAGCGCCATCCGGCGATGCATCTCGCGTTCGTCTTCTCTTCTCCTCAATACTTTCTTCTCCTTCCTATCCCTCCTCTTCCCCTCCTTCTCCGCCACACCGTTATGCAAAGTTCCCAATTTCAAGGTTTTCCAGGAACACGAAACTATTTCCAATTGCATTGCGCGCTCGCTTATGCGCAAGAGTATCCGAGTGCGCATCGTGCAAAAATTAAAAATATCGTGCTCCAAGTATCGAGAGAGCGATCCTCAGGATTTGCGCGTACCTAAGAACGATTATCCATGTAAAAAAATAAAACGGGGTATTTTACGGCGCGACCCCTGAGAAAAGCGGACGAGATAAGTACTCGTACCACGTGCGTCGGGATAATTTCCGCCCTCGAAGTGGGGCGCGAAGCTGTGCGAGAAAGTTTTGGGGTTGCCACGAAACTTTTAACCTCTCCCCCACGATGGAATCATATGCACCACTTCGCGGCCAAGATCCACGCTTCCTGTAATGGCGACGTGCGTCGACCGGAAGTGGGGTTCTCGCAACGCGCTCCCTTCGATTTTAGGTAGGATTTTAGGTAGTAGCGCGAGGATATGGAAGCCTGGCTCCGCCTTGGGAGTCCTTAATGCACGAGAACCTCCCGAGACGTCCCCGGGCGGACGTTGTGCGAGCATACGCGTAACGTGGGTAGGCGTCGTAGTCGTAAAAGTGCGTAGCTATCGCGCATTAGGAGGAAATCCTGTCGATTTTTCATCTTCCGCCGGAAAGGATGCCAGCTTATGCGAAGCCACGGACGATCGAGGGGATTTCTGGTCTGTGTTTACGCTAGTGTTGTACTTTAAAGATTCAGGCGCGGCTTGCGCGAAGAGAGATTCCGGATTTTATCCCCTGCAACGCGAGTACGTCCAAGGCGCGGTAAGGAGAGATGCGGCATACTACTCGCATTAGATTATGACGTATAACGGTGTAAGACGCAACCTCTTTTACTTACGACGCTTAAGTTTACGCAACCTGGGGAGAGGGGGGAGAGGGAGGGGGCAGGAATGTTCGGAATCGCTTCGAGTTTCATTCATCGAGCCGGATTTTGATCCTTCGGGTTTCGAGGTGGCCGTTGGACGTGAATGTCGTCGGTCGCGTACAAAAGTCACCTCGACTCTCTGCCGTGATGTATCTTCACCGGTGAAATAAATCACGTGGCACATATATCATCCCTCCGCCAACGCCGGCACGTGGGGGTGGCGGCGACAAGTAAAAAAGTAACTGAAAACCTGGGCGAGCGACAAACCGCCGGCTTATCCAGTTACACGCCGGAGGGTTACCCATTTTTTCCCCTCATTTTGTATTTCGCCCTCTCGCTCCCACCCTCGCCGCCTATCATTCAGTCTGAGCTCTCATCACCGTCGGCGAGTCACCCTCCCGTTTCCTCCTGGATTTTTCAGACCCTTACCTCGACGGTATTCCCGTAAACTGTCGCCGTGAGGGACGCGTTATTTGATTTCGACCTTTCTTTAATTTATCAAGCACTCGTAATACGGCGACAGAGGACAAACTCGTTTGGCGCCTTTCGAGATACCTAACGAGTTTGACAAATTTCTACCGTAGCCTTTATCTCGATCGAAGAGTACCACCTTCGAGCTTTAATCGCTCACCAACCTATCGGACGCTCCCGTACTCCTCCCCTGAACCGTGGCGAGAACGACGAATAACGCTTGTATATCGTTCGAGAGTATAATCGAGAGAGAATTCCTAAGCACGATACTCCTGAACGCTTTGTACGGTACTCTATGAAGGCGCCATTGAGTCGTCGCACCCTATGGTTCGATGCCGTAACCAGGAGTCAAGGTCAGCGATTCTCACAAATCGGCGAATCCCCCATGCGAGGCACGCACACGAGATTCTCACGCACCGCGGTTCCCTTCGGGAGAGCCAATTAGGAGGAGGTAAACAGCAGGGCGAACGAGGCTGGGATCAATCGCGCGGAGTATACATCGCGGTGGACCATCTCGCGCTCATAGCCAGTTACGCGAGACCGCGGCCAATAACGCGAAGCGGGGAGCGGTGACATCGAAGACAATGAATCGTGGTAGCGAAGCAGAGCCGGTGCTGCAGGCCAAGGACTCCGGGAATGCGGGAAGATTGTTGCGGAAACAAAAAGTCAATCCACGTTGATCCCGCGATAATAAAGGGATCGTGCACCGGCCAACGCGCTAATCGAGCTACCGCTTGAGACGAGGGCGCACGCTACTCTCGAGAGACGGGCCTCAACCCTCCACGATGTTCGATGCTTTTCTCCGTTGGCCAGTTTCCATCGTACGCATTCCCGGCCGATCCGATTTGTCGTCAAAACGATCGGAGCTATCGAGCCACGATGAGAGGTATGAGCGAGCCGGGAGAGTCGGAGAAGGCTCGCTCGCTCGCTCGCTCGCCGTACTTGAAGGGCCACCCCTGGGATACACCTCTGCTGGTCGTGGGGGGGGATTATATCGTCGGACTTGGAGCGGGTACATTTCGATCAATTAGGGAGAGGGATAAATAAGATGGCGAGCGGAGGGTGAAGGAAAGGAGGATCGATCGCACGGGGTATCCATCGCTGGCAACGATCTCGTATTCATGGATCGTTACGTAAGAGCGGGGCCAATAATGTCGGGCATCGTCGGTCCTTCGAAGACAATGAAAGCGCGGACGGGGTGGATCGAAGGGGGCGGGGGAGTGTCGAAGGCTGGCAGGGAGGGCGGCCCGGCCAGAGGAGTCCGGGAATGCGGGAAGATTGTTGTCGCGGAAACAAAAAGTCACTGCAAAAGCACGGACACCCGGTATTAGCGTTCATCGGGACCCCTCATTACCGGGTACGCGCTGTGTGCGTATCCATTTGCCGTGGCCATTGTTCGCCGATCCGCCGGGGAGCATTGTACGCAGGGGGGGTAATAACGTGGCGCCTTGTTCGTCGATTAAACGACACATTGTGCTCAACTTTTCCTTGATTGGATTACGTCTTACGGCGGCCAGTGTCCGGGTGAAAAATGACCGCGCGAACGACAAATCCCCGTGAGAAGTCGCGAGGGAGGGTGACCTCTCTCCCGCGAAGAGATTTGGATTTCCTCGAGAGGTCCGCCTCCCGGGGAAGGGGCCGCGGCTGGGGGAGGGGAGGGGAGGGGAGGGGAGGGGAGGAGGATCCTCGACGTGGCCGAAGTTTGTAATTTTCAAACTTCGACGCTCGAGAGGTCGACGTCTTCGCCTGGACTCGTGGAAAGAATTCTGATCCTCGCGCGACGGCTGCTCGGGTAGGCGGTAACTCGAAGATATTCGGACGCAAAATAAAGTTTTCAAGTACAACGTTTTAAGCTTCTCGTTTTTTACGGCTTTTGGCGAAAAAGAAAGAGGCTGGTTTTCAACGTCGCCGACCGTGGTTCGGGAGTACGAGAAGACGAGGTACGGTCGATTTAAGTATTCGCCATACTATCGGAGTATGATCGAGTCGCGATTTAAAATTACATCCAACTTTGCCCGAGAGATCTCTTCGTCGATAAACGCGCAACTTGGGACGCCCAGTAGAGTTTAGAAGAATGAGAATTTTCCGGTACCAGCTTCCGCGGTCTTTCACGGACCGTCGAAAAGAAACCTCGGAGATATTATTCTACCGATTATCTTGGCGAACGTTTAACGAATTCACCGTGGACTATCGAGTTTGGACTCGAAGGGATTTATTCTCGAGCGTACATTGCGAGAAGAACGTACAAGAAGCGTATCGATTGACGCGATGGATAGGAACGGAGCTCGAAGGATCTGGAGAACGACGGAAGTTGCTATGGATATTTTGGGAGAAGGAAAACGGAGTGATCGATAAATCCGAGGAACAGCGAGAAAACGTGCGCAGGAAAAGATCGATAAATCCGGAAAAACCGATGGACGAAAGGATGCGATAGCCAGTGAGGAATAGGAACGGAGAGGATGAAAGCATCGAGAAAGGGTAGGAAGAGGAGCAAGGTGGAGAGACGAACGAAGGAGGAGGAGCGGGTGGCAAGAGAGAAAAAGAGAAAGAGAGCGGAGAGGGAGCGAGGAGCGAGGAGCGAGAACGCGAGAGCTCGAGAAGAAGAGAAGAGGAGACGAGGGACAGAGAACGCGGCTTGGGCAGTGCGTATCGATCTGGCCGCGTTACGTGCGTGCCGGAGGTTGGGGTCCCGGCGAGGACCAATCGGAGGGCCACTCCTCGCTCTCTCCCTCGCCCTCTCTCACGCTATCTCTCTCTCTCTCTCTCTCTCCCTCCCTCCCTCTCTCTCTCTCTCTCTCTCTCTCTCTCTCTCTGTCTCTCGCTCTTTCTTTCTCTTTGCCACCCCGACTCGCTTCCTACCGCTCTCCGACTCCATCCACCTCTGACGTCCACGTACACACGCTGGCTCCCGCACGCAGGCACGCACCACGCAGGCACGCACTCACGCACGCCGCACCGCCGCGCCGGTACGCGCTCGCGTATGTATCTGCTTGATTACGTCGGCCGATAACGCAAAGCGGCCATGTCGACACAATGAAATGGCGGCCGGCCGCGGAACCGACAATTCCAAAATCCGCAATGTTCCTCCTTCCTTGCTCCGTCTCTTCGATAAACTCCGCTCTGCCCTACATCCCTGGAATTATTATCCTTGGCTCGATGATCGCGTACCTCCTCGAAGAGCTCCCGCGATGATCGAGCGATTTCCCGATTCGCGTACGCGCAAAGCCACCTATCCGTTCTTTATCGGCTATCGAGCGTCGTTCTTCCAAGTCTGGCAAGGCAGCTGGTGCTAAACGAGGATAAGCGTATTTTACCAAGGAGGAAGCCGCGAATCGCATCGATGTTGCACGGGTCGAACGTCATTGTGTCGCGTGGGAGAGTATCGCTGCGAGTAGGTATCCCGGTGCATGATAAATTTCCAAGTACTCCTTTACTTACGTCATCGTACAACGCGGTGAGACCGGACCGATGCAAGTCGAGTTACGTGCGTCCAATAAGGTCTCGTCAGGAGCGCGCTTTTTCTCCCAATTGAAAGCGTAGACAAGGATTTCGCGTCGCGTTCGAGACCTGTAAACGAAAGTTCTATCGAGTTCTGTCCTAATTCGAGAACGCGACGAAGCACGCCTTCGTAGACCCGCGCGTTTTATTCGCGCGGCGTCGAAGAGAACGGGTGGCCATGTCGAAACAATGAAATGGCGGACGAGACTTCCACGGAGATGGCCTGGAAATCGACTATGCGTCGCTGGATATGGACCGAGCGATCGGGCTTCCGGATGCAAGGTCGCACCTTCGTCGATGCCTCGACGTTCCACGCGTCGAGAAATCCAGGCCGTATCGCAGCCACGTACGCGCTTCGCGAGAAAGTTCCTCGCGAGAGTTTGTCAATTTACGCTCTAAAGTCTCCTTTGTTCCTTTATTTATCCCAAATAAGGGTAAGCTGTACTCGGAACGGCAACGTACGGAAGGTTCCACCTGTTTCCACGCGTTTCGGGAGGCCAGCAGAAATTTCGACCCCATGAAAATTTGTCCCCGGAGTAACGAGAGGATCGGAGGGCTCTCATGAATATTCACGAAGTTGTTTCTCGAGAGGAAAGATACGGGAGAGTGAAATGCTCGGCAGACGCCCGCTGAGACTTTTAGAAAGTTTACGGCACCTAAGCGCTACCCCATAGACGCATCGATCGTTCGGAGTACGTTTCGCGTGAGCGAAAGCGAGATAGCGATAATGTTACACTTGGGCGTAACAATGAGGGTATCAAAAATCGGGAGCCAGCGACGGAGAATTATACGCTAAGTTCGTATGGATCGCGACGAGTTATCTCAACGCCGCGATGGCGAAAAATGTCTCGGTTCACTGGCGCTACCACCGCCACTATGCTTGGACGTAGGCTAGAAACTCGCGTAGCGAGTCGAGCCTGGGACGTTTCGGCCGGCACTCTTTCGAAGGAAGATCGCGTAGGAGGAGCTTTCCGAATCTCCCGGTCGGCCATCTCGCGGAAGCCGAGCCAGACGATGCACCGCGCGGTTCGGCTGCACGGAACAGCGTACACCGTCGATTAACGAGGAAATTCGATGAAATCGTAAATTCGTTCGGCCGTGCCGCTGGCCCTTCGTCGGTGTGTCGGTGTATTTGCCAATAAACGCCCGGGTATATCCACGCACACCCGCGCGCACTGGCGTAGGTGCGCCAGAAAATACCCGGACAACCCGGGAGCAGTAAAATTTGCTAAACGATGTAAATAATGGATGGGAACAGTTGGACAGTTTTCAGTTATTTTCCCAGCGCGGGCATAATTCAACCGAAATTTATTGCCGCTGCTCAATTACGCAAAATATTGTCAAAAAACGCTCCGCTCCAGGCCCCTATATCATCCGGCTAAAAGCGGCCCTCTCGCTGGCGCCTTCCACCCGCTCAGCCCCGCGCGATCCTCGGATTCTCGCGTACCGATCCTCTCCAGGGTGCGTCGTACGCCGCCAAGAATCGCCTCCACGGCGCTCTCCTCGGCCAAACAGCCTGCATCCTTATTTTCGCGGCCTCCCGCGAGGCGTGCCCAAATTCGATCGGTTCTCCGGTCGTCGGGCGTTTTCCACGTTAACCTCCACCATTGTTTCTCCGGTAAGTAGTGGCTGGAGGGACGGCGTACGCGCGAGATACGGGCCTGGAGTGGAAATCACGAAAGTCCTACGGGTGCTCGGGATTCGCCCCTTCTAATCTGGTCTCCTTGGTTTCGCCCTCGAGCTTCGTCGTGGGGAGGAGAGGAAAACGGAGGGGGGCCAGCCCGTCCGGGGAGGGCTTGGCCCGGTATCCCAAGGGTGCAAAGCCGGGAGGAGGACGGAAAGAGGAAAGTCCTTGGAAGGGGCGAGGCGGATTGAAGACGGGGGAGAGAAGACGGAGAGAGGACAGAAGGTGGTTTAAAGGGTAGCGAACGCCTCGACAAAGGGAACCCTCTTAAAGTTCGCTCTACGCTCTGCCTACCAATGCGGACTCGAATCCAGATTCCGCGTGCCAGATTTTCCGAAAAGGGCCTCCTATCGCTGCCGGCGAACGTGGCTGCTCGAGGAGGGAGGGGCCAAAGTTTCCGGTTACGCGCATTGCCTCGATAAGACAAAAGCTTGTTTTACGCGTTTAGCTCTGGCGCCCGTCCAGGTGCGAGTAAACCACCGCCGCTATCCGACCGCGTGTCGCGGCCCTGGATACATCCCGGGACAAATATTAAATGGACGGTGCGCTTTTCGATGGATCGAGTCCTTTGGCAACCGACGAGATCTTTGCCGATCGATAACTTTCTCCGGAGATCGATCCAAAAATTCCTCGACGCAGCTGTGTCGAAAAAAAATGTAGTGGCAGCCGCGCGCGCCGACGACGACGGCAACGAACAATAGTCGCCGGTTGCGCGAGATGCGGAGCGGATTAGCTTCTTCGTATCACCAGTGGGACAGGTGTAACGGAGTTGGCTTCGGCGTCGCAAAACGTCCACCTTGGCTGAAACCGAATCGTTCTTCGTTCTTCCTCGGGAGAGGAAAGGTGGAGAAGACAACCGGGGAGCTCCAGCGAGGAGCTCGGAAGAAAACGCATCGGAAAAAACAAGCGGGGAGGGAGGACGAAATCGTAAGTAGGGACGCGAGCGTCGTCGGCTCTAATCTGGGACGCGGCACGAGAGCGAACCCTAATCCAGCTTATCCAGAAAGTAATTTTGAGTCTTTTGAAAGCGACCCTCTCGCTCCCTTCGCCGAGCTCGTCCTGGAAGGAATCCCGGGAGGATGGAGGATACCCGCGCCAGGATTTTCAGAGTTCTCCGGAAGGTCCTGGCCGTAGCCTCGCCCTGGCGCCCTTTCCTTCCGCCTCGCGGCGACGCTATCAACGAACCGAGCTTGTTTTTCCCGATTTTGGTCGTGGAAATTAGTAGGGAAAAAAGGGTGGGCACGAGAGCAACCGGAAGATCCCCCGACGCGATAAGAGACACGGTCGAGGGGAGGGAGGAACGAGGTCCCGAAAGAGTTTAACCCTTTCCAAGGTCCGCGTTACCGACGGCTGAATTTCGCGTAATCCAAATTTGTAATTTGCTCTTACTATTGGGCAAACAAATGGCTCGATCTCGGCTTCGTTCGTAAGATCCGACAGCTCACGGCGTACGCACGACGAATCAAGAGCGGCGATCATCGCACGTGTCGGGATATTCGATCACAGATTGGAAATCCATACGTCGCAACAGATTCTACGCGGAATTTCGAGGCTTCTTTCTCCGTCAGCGCGGCCAAGAATAGTCCCGAGGATTTCCTCGAGATTGGACAAGGAGCCGAGGAGGCGGAGGAGAAAGTGTTCCCGTGCGAACGTAGGTACACGGTGCGCCCCGACATTCGAGGCATCGCACCATTAAAATATGGGGCATCGGAGAACCGAAAACCAATCTCGGAGCCGGGCGAACGAAATCTCGGAACCCGTTCGCGACGTTTTACGTTGGATTTACGGGAATAAAACGGAGAGGAGGGCGGAGGGCTGGATGCTCGAGACCAGCCAAATATAGCGGGTTTAGCGCGCGCACGGCCAGGCTCGCGCGATTTAAACGTTCCGCGGAAGACACAGGCCGTTACTTCTCGAAAACGTTCCAACCTACCGGCGACCGATGGCGGCGGTTATCCGGCATCAAAATGGCAAATGATCATCGAGTAATGGCCAACGGACGGAGGGCGAGTGGAACGGCGGCGGAGGGTGCGCGCGGAGGGAGGTAGAGAGGACGAGAAGGAGGGTGCATCGTGCGCTGGAATATTTCGAGAGTACTCGACGCATTGTCACTCGGGGCCTACGACCGGTCCACCCTCTCCACGGTTCGAAACCACCCCGTACCGCGGTGGATGCACGTGCGGAGCTAACGGCTCGTCGCGCGGCTTGCGGGCCTATACACGGTGGCGTTTAGACACTTTTGACGATCCACGCAAATTCCATGCCCCGCGGTCTCCGTTCTACGAACGTCCAAGACACTCTCAAGATCCGCCTTTTACATCCGAATACCCAAGAACTTGACGAAAAGCTCGACGAAAAGGAAATTCCGGTGGCCGAGTAAAATCGATCTCCGCCGCACGAATGGCCGATCGAGTCGCCAAAGGCGGACCCATCGAGGATTCTCCTTCACGCTCATAGACGCGTTTCGCAATTTTTACCTTTCCCGTCTCAAAGTTACGTACGCGATTTCAGCACGCGTTTCACGCCGCAGCCCCCGACGTGCTTATCCATCGGCCTCCGCGGCAAACGTCGATCGATCGAGCTGCAGGAATAAGAGCCTCTTTAAATCCTCTTACGCGGAGTCCCTCGAGCTGGGCAGCTACCGAAATCCGCGGTTCATACGAGGGCACCCTGTATAATCCGGTGGGCACGCGGCGTAGCTGTTGGCCAACCTAACCTGCGTACGGTGGCGTACATAGGCGAGCTATCCGCGAGAGTACATGGCGAGCTCGCAGGTAGGTACCTAGAGGGCCGGTGCCCTCCCTCCGCTCTCAGCCTCGGCGCAACCAGCAGCCCCGGTCGGTCGGTCGGTCGGTCGGTCGGGTAGGTACCGTATTATATACGTACTGGAGGCTGGAGGGTCCTCACCGCCGCAACATTACGCTGATTGCCTGAATTATCCGCAACCAGCCCGGCCGTGCGCCGTTATGTGCGCCGATGCATATGTACCTCTGGCGTACATATGTGCCGCGATATACGCGGCTACATGCGCGTATCTACGCTCGCCGTGCAGCTTCTCCGCGTGCATCCCGAACCTCTCGACCATCGACCGGTGAAACTCAGGTTTCGATATTAAGAGTCGACTTTCGACGGTTGGGAAGAAGGGTGGAAGGATCGCGTTGCGCCAGACCGTTGGGAAGATCATTGGATTCTCCGTGCATCTAAACGGGGTAGGTTTGTCGAGGCTCGCGGAGCTCGAAATAAAGGTCCGCGGACGGGAGGGGGGTGGGGCGGGGGCCGGGCTGGAGGAAAAATCGTCGGAGGCACACCGGCCGTCAATATTGTTTTCCGCGTCTCGCATGCCGGATCGGCGGATTAATAAAATTGCACGGCTCATAAGTTCAGCTTACCGCGAGCGAGGGGCGCGGAAGGGACGATAGGTCGGGACCACCCCCGTGGAAAGCTCTGGCCATGAATTCGCTTCAGCCACTCCGCGGTGCTCGCTTTGGAATGGCGGAAGGGATGGCGGCGCGGGGAAGGGTTAAGGACGCGTATCGTACCGGTTGATTAATGTACTTCGTTCCCGCGTGCATCCCCCTCTCGGGGAGAAGGACGGCTCGGACACGCGTGTCATTCGTTAGCCGCGTCACCAGGCGACGAGACGTACCGCGCGGACTAAATGTCGGCCCGGAAAAAACCACGGGGCCTCGTTTGCGTACACACCTACACCGCGGATCCTCGATACGCTCCCATCGTTATTGCCTTCGAATGGCTCCGCGCGTACCACGGAGGTACCTCGTTCGGCGCGCGGGCGCCTCGGCGTGGAATTTTAACGCCGCGCGCCGCGAAGAGGAGGGAATCGGTACGCGCGACGATGTCGAAGATATCGAAGGTTCGATTGGTTCGAAGCGAAAACGAGCACGGATCCGTAGAGCGGAATCGTGACGAGGATTGGACCGGTGGAGTCGACGCGAAAGCGCCAGGACGAGGATCGCCGTGCTCGTTTTCGAGGATGACGAGCCGATGGATGGTAGTTTCCCGGTGTACGAGCGACGGGGGAAGAGAGAAGAAAGGGTTGGAAGGTAGAAAAGGACGTGGAAACGATGGCGGGCATTTCGATTCCGGTGACACAGTGACACGGAGCCTGTCAGCGGAGGGCAGCCATTGGCTCGTTCCTGATAAATAGAACGCTACCGGGAACAGTGTCGCGAGTGCCGACAATGGGGGTGCCGGAAGACCGGGGCAGCTTTAATTTCCCCCCGTAGTTCCTGGCAATTACCGCGTGGCGCGCCCCGATAGCCATCTCTATCTCCGACCACAATGCTCCCGGTTCCGACTCGCCTACCCCCTCTGGCCACCCCGAGCTACCCTCCTCCGCCACTTTCCTCTCGCCCACACTTTCGCCCGAAACCTCCGCTATACCCCTTGTGCCCCTCCGTCGATGCAGGTATTCGATGACGGACCCCGGAAGGGGAACTCGCCGGGGTCCTCGACCTCCGCGAACGACGCTCGTCAAGGATATTTTACCTAACGCGCCATTACCGCGACAAAGCTCCCCCCTCTCCACATATTCCCGTGGTCCGCGCGGGCAATCCTTTCGGGTTCGATATCGGCTCGCGAGGGAAGTGCGTCTTTGGACCCGGTAGAATCGCGATTCGCGAAAAGTCCTCTCCGAGCTTGAAACGGAATTTCTCCACTCGACGTATAGACGGTGTCGAGGCCGCGTCGGGGAGCCATCGATTCCTAGATTAAACGGGCTCGAGGCTCGATAGAGCGTAAACTGAACAAACAAGGGAGCAGTCGTTGAGGAATAACGGAGATCCTCGAAAGGCGATTAAAGGACGTTTTCTCCGGTTGCCGGCCGGCCGGTCGGTCTTCCGCTCGAAGCTTAATTCATCCCGCGATCGGGAGGACAAAGGGGGGCAAAAGTAAACGCATCGGAAGTTTTATCGGGGCGAACTCCTTGCCGCGAACTCTCGAAGCCGATTAGCGCGAGTCGATAGCCCGAGAGTATCGCTCGTTCCGGGGGAAGAACTCCCGCCGAAGGTTTGCCCGACTGGTGTTTAACTCGGTGACGGGATCCACCGAGGAGTTTGCGAATGGCCGGGTACGAATCGGGTTTGACTGCTCGGGTCCGCGGGGCCGGAGGCGGGGAGGCGTCGAGAGGGAGACGGATGGAGGGTAGAACTGCCGGCAACATTATCGTGTTTTAATTTAACTTGCAGCTGCACTTTAATTAGACTTTAGCTGAATGAGGAGACGACGCTCGGCGGGCAAGGACCGAGGAGTAAGTCGGAGACGGCCAAAGTCTGCTCCTTTCCATCGAGTCCTCCCTCACCCCCCACCCCCGCACCCACCCACCTCCTTCTTCCTCTCGGCCCTCTTCCGGCCTCTATCTTCTCGGCCGTCCACGGTTGCTCCCGGAATCGCGAAAATAAAGGCGAGAAGGAACGAGGGGAGATATAATTGGTCGAGGCGCACAATGCCAGCCTTTGGCGCGACCACTTTGCGATTCTTCTTTGGTCCGGATATCGTTCGGTGAAACGCGAGGATCCACCGTACGTCCTCGTCCTCCTCGACTATTCCCCCGCGGAAGAGTATAATCGCGTGTTTGCCGAATATTGTGTTTCGGCAGGAGTAAAACAAAGTGGAGTAAAAATTCGTAGCATATTTGGCGCTGGCGGCCGATGCAGATCAAACGATCTATCGTTCGGCTGTAGCATCTCGCGCGACAGACGCCTGGAATGGAGGATCGAGAGGGCGGTTGCGGAAAGCAGAGGGGCGAGTCGAGCGATCGGCCCGAATTCTTGACGCTCGCGACATCCCGCCGTCTGTTCACGCTCGAAGAGCGCGAAAATCGCGGGGAAACCTGCTCGCTGCTTTGGCACAACGCTTTTCCTCCTCGAGAATGCTTTGAGCCGCGTGCGACAATTATAACAACGGTGGGTCTTCCTCCATCGGTGACGGAGATCAAAGAGAGCGCCGAAGACTTATCGAGACTGTGCGAAATAAACTCGTAGATCGGCGCGGATTAAGCGGCGCGAAGGAAATTGAGCATACCGCGCGCATAAGGCTGCACGCCGGTGCATTTAGGAGGGTTGGCTAGAAATTGGGGATGTTGGGCACAATGGGGAAAGGTCATCCGTCGATGTAATTATCGCTTTCTCGTGTACTCACTCGAATCGAAATTACGGCGTCAAAATCAATGCTGTAAGCGACTCTGGAAATTGCCGGAAAGCGTGCTTCGTAAAAAAAGGAAAAGGGAACGAAGAATAATAATAATTATAAAACTTTACAGGAGCTACGAATCAGTATGCGGAAACAAAATAAAACGAATGATCTTCGATTGATCGGGCGAACACACCGAAGTGATACGTGGAGAAACCACTAACTTTAATACCGGCCGCTAAAGCTCGGTAGGCAAACAAAAAAAAAAAAAAGGAAAGGAAGAAAAAAAGGCGATCGCGATGGGTGGTACGTAGGAAGAGAAAAATTTCCAGGTTTTCCGGATCCGCCGTTATCTTCCACCGCCATATTCGTCGGTGCGCGCAGTGGTGCATTCTTTTGAGCCGGTGGTGCATGCACGCCGTTCGCGAGGACGACCGGGTGTCGGTGTTCGAGAACCCCTGACGGAGGTCGAGAGCACTTATTCGGGCCATAACTCCCGCACGCGTTCCCTCCGTTTCTGCCCTCCCGCCCTCGTAAATACGCGAGACGGCTAGAGGGAGGGAAAGAGGGGGGGGAGGGAGGGAGGGAGGGAGAGAGAGAGAAAACGACTAGAATGAGAAGCGGGGGGTGGTCGAAAACGACGACACGCCAGCGCTGGGGCGGTGGCGGATACGGAGCACGGGAATCCGGGACTTTAAAACAAATATATCGCGCGTAAATCCAGCGTGGATGTAAGTCACAGCCCGGGGGATGACGGGACGTATCCGCGACGAAGCACCCCAAAAAGTGAGGGTAGCAAATCGTCGCTGCTTTGCTTTACATATTTCCTGGGGGTTCGGGGAGGGAGGGGGTGACGTTGAAAAAGGTTGTTCCAAACGGAGGAGAGAGCAAAGACACGATAGTCTCCGTACGACTCGCGTTTCTCTCGATCAACTCCGCGCTTCAACGATGCAGCAAGTTTGCGTAATAGACATAATACGCTACGCGAGACGCGAGTCGAAGAGTCGAGCCGAGTCGGTCGATGATGAGCGATCCGATTTTCAAGAACGGTACCAAGGCGCCATCTCGGCCCGCAAATCTTGGCGGAGTATTTCGAGGAAACCTGACAAATCCGAAGTGTACTCGTGTCGCGGAAAACGCACGGTGGGATGTAAATCGGTAGCCGAAGGGACGTGGGGAGAGTATATCCGTGGCAGGAGACGGGACGGAAAGCAGAGAGAGAAATGGGAGCAAATCGTCGCTGCTTTACTTTACATATTTCTCGCGGAATTGCTCCTGTCATCCGGGGAAGGATGAAGAAAGAAAGCGGGGAAAGGCGCGGTGGCAGGACCGGTTGTTTAAAATCGCATTTCTTCTCTGGGCCGCGACGCGCCCCACGGAAACCCTCCGCCCGACCTGCAACTCCAACCGCGGCTTCTCCAACTCCGCGATACCAAAAAACATCTTTATCGAGTTATCATCGCGATCCTTCTCGACGCGGTCGGTCGTTTTTAAACGTCCCGCACATCCCGCGGCTGATATCCATTAGGAAGAGCGAGTGGGGTGAGGTGGCGCAGGGTGAGAGAGAGGGAGGGAGAGGGAGGAGGGGGAGGGCATGGGCACGGGCGAGGGGAAAAGCGTGGCGCGGAAAGAGGCATCTCCCAGCGGTGGAGAGAGAAATTACTGGAAAATGACTCGCCTGGGATCGACGTTTGATCGCGGCGTTGCATATCCCGGAGGATTGGCGCCGGTGGAAGATAGGTCGAAGGTAAACATTTATTCATTGGATGCGCGCGTAACTTGGGCCACGCGCACGATTCTCCCCGTAGCGCCGATTTGCCGTTCTCCTCTCGCCGCTATCCCGCGAAACCCCTCCTCGACCCCTCGCCCTCCGCCCCGCGGGCCTCTTCCTATTTACGTCGCTTTTCGCATTATCGCCTTTTTCGCCGAGCGGGTCTGGCTTAATTCACTGGAAATTATTCATTTGCCTAATTGCCACTCGTCGACCCGGATCCTCGGGCTCCGTTCGGTGCCTCGAACCTTTTGCTCCGCACCTCTCCTCGCTCCATCGGAGCCCGATGATGCCGTCCGCGACAAGCGCGCGCTTCGCCCTCCGTTCTGCAACCGAACCGCTCGCGCGGACGCCTCGTTAATTTCTACTCCTTTCTTATCGCGCGCCCGGTGCCGCGTCGAGGACCGCGTCGGCGGGTTTCCATTTATCGCGAAACAAACTCCGGCCGCGAAATCTCCTTCCCGTCGGTGTCAAAAGCAAGGCTTCTTATCCCCGAAATCTCCGGCGATGTTTGACGGCGGGTCGCGTAGGTAGGGTCAAGGCGCGAGCCAAGAGTCGAGGATCTATCGATACCGATCTTCCTCGCTACCGTCCAATTTCGCAGCTCGAGCTCGGACTCCATCCCCGATGTAAGAAGACTCGAGGCGAACGACGAGTAAGTTTACCATTCGAGCGGAGCGACGCGCGCGCGCGCGCGAGAGAGAGAGAGAGAGAGAGAGAGAGAGAGAGAGGGGGGAGGAGCGTGGAGGGTGTTAAAAAGAGCGCGAGGGTCGGCGGCGCAATTTTGTATAAATTCGCGCGGAATCGAAAAAGAGGCTCGGCGGTTGCGTCGCGCGCCACGTTGCCAAGGTTATGAGGCACGGTAGCGGTGGGTCTCGCGGTGGACCGACCGTACATTTCCCGTGGGCGAGTACCAGGATTCATGAATACCGGAGTATTTGCACACAGCGCGCCGATATAGGGTGCGCGCAGACACACGGCCGGACCTGTGTGGGTCTACACCAGCGGTCCGGTACGCCGCGATGGCCGTGCGCGGCACACCGACGCGGACCAACACCGCCTTGGGTGCCGTCGGTGTTCGGTAGCACGGCAGGAAAGTCCCCGGGGGCTTAATACGGTATGCACGTCTGTCGTTCGCGAGCTCGACCCAATGTGGGCTCGAACCCGCTACCAGCTAATATTCCACGAGAGGGCCCTGGGCTACGTGCCTGGACTGCCGAATACGCGGCAAAACGAGTGGAAACTCGCCGATCCTGGTACCTCCTTGCGCCTCGTACCCTCCTACGCACGCCGAACGCAATGCGATAGCCGTTTTACTCGTCCCTCGTTCCTCGGAAATGGACGAACTCGGATGTGCTTTCACCGATTCGCTCCTACCGCGCGCCTGGACAACGTCCCTTCCTCCTCGCTCTCCTCCCTGCCGCTGCTCCTACCTGCCCTTCGATCCGTTACGAGACGTTGGATTTGGTTGGTTTGGTTCGACGAGCTATCGGCATTGGGATTGAAATCGCCGCTCGTGCGATAAGGTAACGCGCGGCAGGCGCAAAGGTTAGGCCCTTCAATCGAGGACCGCCCTTGCGGATTTTCCAGCGCTGCGCTACCTCGATCGATTATCGGGGAATTGTTCATTAGGGGATAATGGGGTTGTAGCGGGTAACGAATGTTGGTCGATCCACGAATTTATCGATCGTCATTAAACATTTTCATGGAGCTGCGCCTGACAAATTTCGCGCGCATATCGCGCGATTAAAATCCCATCGAAGCGGGCGACAATGCCGAAAGTTCGTTTGCGACGCGTTTGCCAGTAGCGGATGGTTTTAAAGCCATCGGCCGTACCGGGAGGCTCGGCGGCCAGGGGAGGGTGTCACAATGGCAAAGCGCGAAACAAAGCCCATCCAGGGGTAATTCGAAATTCGCGTCGTCCCGCGGCCGCGCTCGTAATTAACGGTAACCTCGTGTCCTGCGTCGATTTAAAAAAAAAAGAACGCCGTATAATTGCGCGATGGGGTTGGCCCGTTCCCTCTGGGTTTCAACGAGCTACCGGTCCAGGTGGCTCGGCCCTCTCTCCGAAACTCGGCAAATTACGAGCGGCCGAGCGTGGCGCGCCAATGATATCCCTCGACTTCTTCTCCGGGCATTACAACCATCCCTCATCGATTCGCGGCCGACCGGTGCTCCTTCGCACGCATACTTACTCCGACATTGATCGGTGGGATTACGTAATATAGCGGCCTACCGCTTTGAATGGACGCCTCGTCGACCAGGATTACGAGATAAGTTATCGGCTGGAAAGGTCGAAAAAAAAAAGGGAAGAGTAGCCGCGGTTCGATCGTGGAGAACGAGTCAAAATCTGGTTTCGTGGATAGCCTCCCAGATACGTTCGGACGGTTCTCCGAGCGAAGGATACCGGGAAGCTCGACGGTGCAGGAACAAAGTGGAAGGTCACCGTCGAAGGAAGAGTATCCTCCGACCTAAAATCCCACCGCGATCGTCCTCCGCCGGCCTCGTCGTCAGGAGGGCAGAAAGTGCAACGTCGGCGATGAATATTTATCGCCGATTTCCTCCGCCGGCGCGATCGTCCTCCTCGCTCTTCCCCCAAATACCTGGCTCGTGGGTGTGATCCATCGGGTAGCGTGGAGAGGAGTTCGAGAGGTGGTGGAAAGGAAGACGGATGTACGCGGAGCGAGAGGAGGAGGCTGGGAGGGGGCCTGTGTCGAATAATTGCCAACTATTCCAGGCACGCGGCGCAAGACGCGCGGCGGCAGGGAGCGGTTCTTGGAGAACGAGAGGGCCGACGGGCAGCTCGAGGGGCGCGGAGAACTCGGCGTAAGAGGAGCGGCAGGGGGAGGGGGCGGAAAATGAGAGAAACAAAGACGAAAGTCGGTGAAACAGCGAACTCGGAGCTCGGCGTTTCCTCCGGGCGAGGAGGAGAGAGGAGCGGAGAAGGAGCGCGCGAGTAGGTGGCGAAAGGAATGGTCGACGAGGAGGGTCGGAGGGAAGGAGGCGAAGGCGAAGGCGAAGGAGAAGGAGGAGGAGGAGGAGGAGGAGGAGAGTGGGAGTGCCCAAGATGGCGCCACCAAAGCGTCCGCGGTCGGCGGCAAGAGGTGAGAGGTGGAGAACGGGTTGGTGGAGAACGCAGGGGGAGGGAAGGGTGAAAGATAAATGACGTGTCCACCGGCACCACCACCACCACCACCACCACCACCACCACCACCACCAGCAGCAGCAGCAGCAGCGTCGACGTCGGTGCCACCGACATCGCCGCGAAGACGCGGCGAAGAAGAAGAGGAGGAAGAAGCGCGGGGACGGTGGCAGCCTCCATTAAACATAAGCTCGCTTGCTTACCCTCTAGCCTTGCCCGCTTCTCGTTTCGGTCTCGCAGCTTGCCTCCGCGCCCCTCTGGCCGCCGCACCGCTGGAACGACGTCCCTGCCCGAGATTACGCCCAGGACTCTGCGGATCTTTGCCCCCCTTTTTTTTAACCTCGAAAAGTAATAGCGTCACCTCCGTATCGGCGACCTCGATACCTTCACCCCCCATTGGATCCAAAAACTCTGGTCCTGCCCGTTTTCCATCGATCCTTCGAACACTCGCCAGGCATATCCAGAGGACGAAGTTTCTTCGCGAACCTACGGTGTTTGTCGAGCGTCTGGAAAGCGGACGTATGGAATCGAGGCACTACCGGGCTGGGAAAGTAGGAGCAAAATCAAATATCCGTCATTCCGTTCGACTCGTTTCCCCGGGAGTGCGGATAATAAACTCCACGGTGCAGCTTCGTTCGGGGGAGAATTTCGCGGATAGAACGCCGCAAGGGTACCCAAACGAAGCGTACCGTCGACCGACAAAGGCTCCGGCCGAGTAACGCGCCCGCTCTCGAGAGGATGATGAGGCTGCGAGGAGAGAAAAATTGGCCGACGAGCAGCGCCGACGAAACGCGCACGAGAGCTTGGAAAGAGAGAGAATGAGACAGGAGAGGGGGGGGGGGGGATAACGAGAGAAGTGGTAATGCTGGACGAGGGAGGATACCAGAACCACGGCGGAGGATCAGTGGGGCTAACGAAGACTACAATCCGCCGAAACGGTTTCTGTCGCCTTTCGGGAAGACCTCGGAGTATCCAGAGGACTCGGGAAGTACCGGTAGGCTCGACAAACTCCCTAGTGGAAGGCTGGCAATCGAATCGGGGCACGGCGAGGTTGCATTTAGCCCAAATGGGGAGGATACGCTTTGCGAATTCGCGGTTCCGTGAACCGTGAGAGCTCGTTTTACCGCCCTCCCCCCTGCCGTGACCGTTATGAACTATTGGAAGACACATTAGCGCAAATCTGCGAGGCCAATAATTCGGCTCGCCGTCGAGCGCCGAGCGTCGAGCGTCGAGCGTCGAAAGTGGGCAAAGGTGGTGCTGGTGGGGGAGGGGGGGGGGGGCGGAAGGGGAAGCTCGAATTATTCGGCGATTAATAATCCTCGCGTTACACGCGCGATCGGGCCCTCTGTCCTTCCTTCCTTCGAGCGGAGGTGCTCGCTCCCATTCCAAGGCCGCGCAGCCCCCCAAGGTATCGATGCCAACGCCGAGTCGCGCCGATTGTCCTCGCGTGTCGCCGGCATTTATCGCTCCACGGGGCGCGTTTCGATCGAGAACGCGTGCGAGCGTCCCTTAATGAGGAACGACGAACCCCGTCCGCGCTCTCGACGCGCCATTCCCCATTTGCGAATGCCTTCGCGAAACTGTGTCCTCGGAGATTCTGCCGGAGCGACAACCTCGACTGGATAGGGAGAGAAGTTATCGCGTTAAAGCTAATGCGAAATCTATAAGTACGCGCAAAACTTTGAAAGCTCTCGCACCATTTTTCCCAGTGTCCCAGCACTCGATCCAAAGGTCGCAGAGTCGAACGAATAGCGATTCGTCGGTACGTACGCGCGGGGCTATTTTTTGGATCTCGATTCGCGGTTTTCGGGGAGTTCAAAAATGTCCGGGCGTTGTCGAAAGACGAGACGCGGCGCTCGAACGACGACACAAAGGGATTATTGGACGGAAAGCTCGGAAGGCAATATGCCGATCCGCGCTTCGTTCCGTTCGCGCTCTTTAGGCGTCGGTAAGGAGCGCCTCTCACCCGGCCGCCAGAGCCCTATATTGCGCCAAGAAGAATACGTGGCCCGGGGTGGTACGGGGAGGCGCGCCTCTGCTCGTACGTGTGGAAAAGGGTGATATCATCCCCGTAATGCGATGCAGGCGCGATGATCCGGGAGCAATATACCTCGGCAGCCCCGGACCCCCCGCGGTAGAACCCGGCCTGGCTCTCCTTTGGCCCCGGGACACCGCGATATTGCTTGTTTTATTGGAGCGTGACACCCATTTTTTTCTCTCTCTCTCTCTCCCTCTCTCTCTCTCTCTCTCCCTCTATTCCTCTCCACCGATACATCCCCACGGACGAGGTGGGGCGTCGGGGGATGGAGGAGGTTCGGCGGAGAAAGGAAAAAAAGTGAATTGGCCGGACGATTCGGTGGTGGAGGAAGCGCCACGGAGATGAGGATAGTTCGGAGCGGTTCGTGATTCTCGGCGGAGGACGGCGCGATAAACGAAGCAGATTGTCGGCACGATCGTACCTTGGGGAGAGATACCGAGGATAAATATATGCCCCGTGTTTTATGGAAGCTGCTCGGCGCACAACGAGGGGTAATTTAATGGCCCCCGCGTTTCGGCCGCGGGCTGCTGGCGCAGACGTAAAATTTTACGCTCCAAGGTATTTATTGGGGCATTAAGCGGGAGCGCCGCGTAGCGTAATCGTTTTAAGGAAATCACGCGGTGTTTGCGCGCGTACGCGCTATTCGCTAATCCTCGATAGCCCTTTGGCACATTTTTTTCCCTCGCGATCCGGCGCAATCCGTCGTATGGAAAAGTTGCTCTCGAGCGGTTTGATCGGCCGACGAGGAAGTTTCGGCCAAACTCTCCTTCTTTTTTGCGAGCGGGGGATGAGCGCCGGACCGAGGACAAAGCGAATCGTGATCGAGCGCTGTTTTTCTTTCCGTTTCAAAACCGCGTTCGCCTTCGTAACGGTTCGACGACGGTCTACCTCGGGACCGATAAAGAGGCAGAGCTCCGCAGGTATCGCTACGAGACGATGGAACCCTGTCGTGGACAGAAGCGGGGACACGGGGCTGATCTGCCTCGGCTCTCGCCATCGTGCAGCTTCCATGCGATAAAAGGAAGGCCGCGAGTGAGGGAAAGGGAGGCTGGCGAGGGGATGGAAAACTCGGCGCGTAGATCCGGCGCGGAGGGAAAGGGGCGAGTGGCGAGTGGCGAGTGGCGAGTGGCGAGTGGCGAGTGGCGAGAAGGGGCGAAGAAGAAGGAAGGAGAGATAGAGCTCCCGGTAAATTTATCAGTGGTCATCCGAGGGCGGAACCGTCGGGGACAAATTCCGTCGCGAGCGGCGGCCCCTTTTGCGAACGAGCTCGAAACGTCTCCCACCCTGGGATCGGCGCTCCTCGCCCTCCTTCCGCGCCCCCGCCGCCGCCCTTTCCTACCCCGAGCGGCGTAAGTCATTGCGGCTGACCGGAAGTCACGGGATCACCGGAACCAGGGATATTTATGCGAGCTCACCCACCGACCGGGGCATTAACCGTAATAAGGAAATTGCGAATTTATTACCGCCGCCCCCTCCCGCCCTCGCCCCGTCCCTCCCCCGGCTTTCTTCCCTCCCCGTTCGAGCCTCGGGCCCGCGTACCACCCCGCGCGGATATTGTCCGGCGGTCAGGCGGAGGGGCGACTCCTGCCAAGAGTTATTTCGGCTTTTATGGGTCGAGACTAGCGCGGGTCATCCGGCAGCGTTCCAGATGACGGGGAAGAAGGTGCCGGGGCGAAGGCGGGAGCCGGGTGCCCCGAAGTCGCTCGCCTCGAGCTGCCGTCGCCAGACTTTTTCCTCTCGAGGAACGTCTTGACGCGACCGAAAATCCGGCCGATGGAGACGAGGAGCCAGAATCCGGACCCGCCTCGACTCGCTCGGCGGACGTCGCCGCTCCTCCACGAACCTCCGCCAACATTCGCACCCGGAATACGTTAAGGCGCGTCGCCGTATCTCGTGCCGCTCCGAGCACGATCGCGAGAGGCAAGTCGCTCTTCTTCCGTCCTCGTCCGTTCTTCGACGGACGGTTTGGCACGGACGCGGTTCCAGCGACGAGAGGATCGGTGCCTCTAGCGCGCCACGCCGTGCCGATGTCTCGCGACTTTCCAGCGTTACGCTTCCACTTCGAAGGAGAGGCGCGCGGGCGCGGTTGCGGGCGACGCTCTCGGCGGAACGAGCCGGCGGTAGAAAAAAAAAAAAAAGGAAGCGTGTCACGGGATCTGGATACTGTGAGCGAAAGCCACGGGGGACTATTAGCACACATCATCGACAGTCGGCCCGCTGCTCGTGATGCGCCGGCATTGTTGTGCACGGTTGAGCGCTGGCAGGAGGCGTGGTTCCGCGATAATTCATTCTTGATTGCGTGTCTGATACATACGACCAGTAATTATACCGCGGTGCCGCGTGCATCGCCCCGCTCTCGAAATCATTTCGCCCCTTTCCGCGTCCCGTCCCGGCTGGTCCACCCCGCCACCGCCCGCCGCCGCCCTCCGTCGCCCACACCTCGACCCGCGCTCTGCCATTTTACCGGCGCGACGCTTCGCGGAACCCTTTATCCACTATTCTTGTCCCCCGCGCATTTTTCCTCCTCTGGAATTTATCAGGCGTGCCATAATGAGTAAATTAATAAGCGCGGGGCGGCACCTCCGTGGCTTCCGCTCGATCCCCAAGCCGGTTCTCGACCTTCGAGAGGTCGATCCTCGTGCAGCTCTCAGAGTCGATGGACCCTCGGGGGCGCGCACGATCCTGCGGGAGGCCTACTCCTCGAAACCGATCTCCCGGTGACATCCTCGGCTGTTCCAGGGCGAGGAGCGGAGGGATCCCGTGGATGTACCGGGGAAGAATACGAGAGATAACGGCGTGGGCCGAGCTAACGACGACGATTACGCGATGCCATTAACGCCTTCCAGGCGGGAAGCTCGATCCCCGGCCGGCAGGTACCATTATTTCATAATCACGGAGCGGCCGTCATTAGGCACGTACCCCTGACAAATGACGAGTTGGGACTAACGAAGAGAGCGAGTCTTCTTACCGAAAGTTGCGCCTAGAATCCGCCTTGGGTCACACACCGAAGTCGTGACCGCATTAAAGATCGAGCTCGAGGAGAATCCGAGTGTTTCCAACGTGCTGGCGGCTGGGAGGTAGAGAGAGAGAGAGAGAGAGAGAGAGGGGGGGAGCGAGGGAGAGAGCACGGAGGACGAGGTTGGGAGAGGAGGAGAGACCGAGAGAGTTATTGATGATGCACGAGCACGGACACCGCCGGATACTGGATACCGAGGTAAGTCCCGTTTCATCCATCAAGCCGAGAATTCGGCTTAATATCCCCGACGAACGTGAACGTGGCTCTGCATTTCTAATTCGTCGCTCTACGCCTCCGCTTAGGCCGACTCGCGGCTCTTTGCCTTTTTTCTCGGAGCTCTCGGCTCTTCCGCCGAGCGCTCTATCGCGCGATTGCGCCCCGCACCACCGCCTCCTCCTACCGGCCGGTGTTATCTCTCGGCTTTGGAGATCGTAGAAACGCGGGTCTTGTCGGTCTAAGCTTTGAATTTGACGGTGAAAAGATTCGGGAGGATTCCACGGAACCTTTGCACGGCGATCGTCCACGGGCGCAGACTCGAACGAGTCGCGGTGTCGGAGCGCTCGATGCCGGCAGGCCGGCGTTATCCGCCGATGAAATATCTCCGGCTCGCTCAATTTGGCAAGTTACTAAACTCGACGCAACTTGGCGCAGGGAGAACAAACAAAATTTTCTCGGCGGTTCGCCCGGAGCGCTCCCGCGGGAGGCCGGGCTCCCCGAAGAATTTCCGCCCTATAAACTTCAAATCCAATCTGTGCCAGTACGTCGAGCCGGCATCAAACATAAGCTTGGGAAAATATTGGCGGTCCGCGAAGTTCGCTCGACGGAGGAGCGCGCTGGCAGGTGGCACCGGTGGCGCGGCGTCCGCAGCTCCGGGCTGGCACGGCGCGTGATTCTCGCTCC
The DNA here is from genome assembly GCA_038496175.1 of Ampulex compressa. NCBI lineage: Eukaryota > Metazoa > Arthropoda > Insecta > Hymenoptera > Ampulicidae > Ampulex > Ampulex compressa. The sequence goes on along the minus strand of JBCFXI010000072.1, from coordinate 27,793 downwards.
GGCGAGACGGGCCGTATTGGTACATATGGTGCACCGTCGAACCCCCTTAGGCTATTTGCCGGAAGTTGCATCGACACGGTATTATGCCAGCTTGATTGGGTAACGGCAAACGTTTGCTCTCGCCAGGCCGAAGTTTCGATTGGTTCGCCGGCACGCTACGTCGGTTATATTCCGTCCATCGTCTTACACCGACCATCGCCTCGCGCCCATCGCGAACGTCGCCCTTCGAAGATACCGACCGCTCTCTCTCTCTCTCTCTCTCTCTCTCTCTCTCTCTCCCTCTCTCTCCCTCTCTCTCTCTCTGTCTCTCTCTCGCAGGATCATGGCGATCTCTCGGCATGGAATGAAAAGAAAAGGAAGACGCGTCGCCCGAGTCGCGCTCGCGATTACCGCCATCCATCTTCCTCGAAGCTCGTTCGCCCCAAAAACGGGATATGCCCAAATTTTTCTCCGCAACTTCCCGATCGAATCCCGGTAACGATGCTCCCCCATTTTTCCTTCCCACTCGCCGTCATTCCCCGTCTCGCTTCCAGCCCCGTCCTACTAACTTGTTCCGGAAACTCGGATTAACCGTCGGGAACTCGAAGTTCGTGGCGGCAGTTTCGCGGGTTCTCCACGAACTTCTGCTCCGGCCTCCGCGCTCCCTCTTTCCCCTCTGCCCCCCCCCCTCCCCTTCCGCCTGCCCCTGCCCTTCCCCGCGGCCCCCATCGCCGAGCAGCGTGCATCCCAGCGACTCCGTTTTCCGATTCCGCGCGTACGCGCACGGCCGGCCGAGAGGGAACAGATGCAAGATCGGGACGGTGTTTAGGGATAATTGCGATTGGTCGACTCGGCCAGGCCTCGGGACGCTGCCACGCCATGTGTCCGCCGAACTACTCGAAACTTTCCAGTGGTAGGACGCGGCCGACGAGAGGGCTCCTGCTAATAGCGGTGCCCGAAGTGGCCGGAGACACGTACACTCCTGCTCTTACACCCTCCGCCTCGATGGGGCTGCGCTGCTCGCCGGCGTTGCGAGGGATCGATCGCCGAGCCGGTCGATGATCGAGGGCCTCGAGGATCTCCACCGCCGACTTGCGTCCTCGATGCCGAGAGAAGGCACGTAGCGTACGTTGCGTACGATACTTTGAAAAGTTGCAAAGTCGAGAAGTCGGATTTGCTCGGTACGTCGACTTTTGACCGCCAAACGAGGCGGCCGATCGTTGTTTTCAAGAGGACGAAACGAAGGGTTGCTCGGTGTGCGTATCTCGGAAAAATACGTATCGAGCTATGAGCTCTAGCGTTCGTCCCCGTCGCTCGTGAGGAAAATACGTCGATGCCTTGTCGGAGGGTCGTTTCAAACTCGGACGGCACCGAGTGTTTCGAGGGGTTTTCCTTGAAAATTGGGCAGACTCGCTGGGTAGGGTAGCCAATGAGTGGATCGCCGATAGGACGTAGCGTCGAATAGAGATCGGAGTAAAAAAGGGAAAAAGGGAGAGCGGAAAGGAAGAAGCGGGTAAAGAAGCGGGGGAGGCACCGTAAAACCGACTGCGGCAGCGCGGAAGCCGCGAGCCGGATGGCGTAACCGAAATTACTTAGCCGGGCTTTCAGAGGCAACCGAGGAGAAAGGACTTGTTGCGCGGGTAAGCTGCGGCCGCCGGTTAAAATATCGGAAATTTAAGCATCGCCCTCCGCCTCCCGCCGCCCACCGACCGCCGCCCGCCGCCCCTCTGGATTTACATTTCGTCCGTTCCTTCCTCCGCCTCTTCCTCCTCCGCGCCCTGCCTCCTGGCCCGAGCCGGAAGCTCGCGCGATCGCCGCGAGGATCTTCGACCCTCGACGAGCCAACGCCTACGCCTTTACGATCGTCTCTCCGCCGCGAACCTCCTTACGACCACCCCCATCGCCCCATGACGGACTCTGATCTTACAAACTGCTCGCGCGTCCTTTTTCTTCCACCCCGAGTCCGGCCCGAGACGCTTCCTCTCGTTCTAAATTTGCGCTGACCTCGCGCAAAACTCGATTGCCTTTGGGGACGTTCGGTTTTGCTCGCGCGCCTCTCGTCGCTTCCCGACTATCCTCGGCGCTACAACGCGCGATCGCACCCTCGCCTCTGTGGTTTTGGGCTCAACGCCGCCGATCAGATCCGCCATCCGGCAATCGTATTACGGATCCAAGGATGATCTTTTGGAGGATAAATAACCGGGTGACTTTTCAAAGTGGAATAATTGCGCGTCTAATAATAATATCGGTTGGTTTTCCGTACAGTAGCGAGCGCATTATTCTAACGGCGATTCTTTGCCGGGTAGCGCAACGAACCGCATTGATATTATCGTCGAACGTCGAATAACGCAAATTCTCGGTAATCCGTGCGCGCATCTGCATTAATTAGCGCGGATTGGTCTCTGCGGTATGTATTAACGCGATTGTACCGGTAAAACCGATTCTTCCAGTCATCCCCGTGCCGCCTCGCTCGGCCGGCCCGATACGCAATTCCCGGCAAATATTTCAATGCGCGATTCCACCATTCTGCCCGCTTCCGGTTATACGATATTTTTTGCCTCTCCGCGCTTTCTCTCCGCAAGATTACGAACTTCGGAAGAGTATACTCCGCAGCGCGAAGCGCGGTGCTCCGGCGATGAAAACAAATCGACGCCGGCGTGGAAAGAGGAGAGAACCGAAATTTCCGGGAAAACGATAATCGTCCCTCACTCTTAATTAGACGTCGTTAAATCGGCTTATCCAGGCATACCGTCATTTTATTAATAACGAGCCCCGACTCGATGATTCATCGATGGCCGTTCATTGTCCCATTTCCGAAACTTTTCTCCGGCCCGATACGCGTATCCCCCTATTAATTAATCCAAATTAGTGCCGGCGCTGCCGATTGTCACGGCCGTTGTCCCAACGCGCGAAACCGATTTATTGTCCCGCGCCTAGCGCGCCGCAGTCCTCCTCCCGATTTTCCCCGCATTTCCTTCTGGGATTTCGCCAGGCAATGACGCCGTTGGCGAATCAACTCCGCGGTGTCTCGTTCTTAATCATTTTCCCCGGCCCAGCTTAATAAGGGAATTCCCCGCTAAATGCCCGCTACCCTTCTCCCCTCCCCCTGGGACCTTCGCGATTCGATTCAGCGACTCGCGCAACCGCTCGCGTGTCACCGGCGAGGAGCGCGAGAAGAACGTTAATCCGTTTTAAATCGACGGCACGCTCGCATTCAATCCCGGCCTCCGTTACAATACACGGATCTACAATGTATCGGGATTCCTCCTACGCGCCCGATTAGTTAAGCGGATAAGAGGACAATAATTGCAATCCGATCGCGAGATGATTACGCTTTGGGATTATGCGCCGGCCCTCGAACAGCGCTCCGCCGAGCCGAAGCTCGTGCCTTCGGTAACGAACGTCACCGGGAATATCGACGTTAATTTTGCGCCATCCATGAAATTGTCATCCCCGATTCCGCATCGCTATCCGGCATGCCGCCCGGCAGGGGGGGAGCGTCGTCGGGGACTCTCGACGCTCGAGACGATTCTCCTTGCGTCGCTCCTTCTTCGAGGGGAAGGCGCCGAAATACCGAGAATCGTGCTTGGCTCGGCCGCTCCTCGATATTTCCTCCCTCTTCCACGAACCTTCGCGGATGATTTTCTTTTTCTTTTTTTCTCCGCCAGGGTAGAAGGTCGATGCGGGGCGCGTTTCTGGAGCAAATCCCAGAAAGAGAAGCGGGACGCCATCGCAAATCCAGCGAGGAGCCAAACGATTTTTCTCACAAGCCGTAGGTAGCCGCGCACGTGAGACTACCTGCTCGGATTCCGACAGGCCCTCGGCAGGGCTGTCGTGCTCCAGTTGGTAAAAATGTTCCCACGACATAGGATACGCTCCCGTCGCAGCCATCTTGGATCCTCGAGCGCTGGTAGGGGGGTTGCTCTCCTCTCCCCCCGAGGCGACACCGAGGATAGATTTTTCAAAAGATGCTCGAGCGCTCCTGCCGTCCCGGCACACCGCACCGTGCTTCCACGAGGACGATCGAGGATCACCTCGTGGCGCGCACTTGATCGGTCGTACCTGTCCGTGGCTTCCCTGAATTACGCCCAACGCATTGCTCGCTTCGAGGATCTCCCGGTCGGGCCATCGAACCACCGTGATTTTCTCGAGGTTCCGCTACGACGACTCGATCCGCGTTACGGGTTTCGGTGTACATACCGTTTATCGATCGAATCGCGCGGATCGTGCTTTTGTCGGATACACCGGAGACGTTTCTTCGTACGACGCAGACGCGGACTTTTAAACGTTTCACCCGCGATCGTCTCGTCAATGACTTTTCAGCGCCGCGATAACCTCCGTGCTTTCGAGCAAATGGCACGCATAAGCCTATCGGGTGCTTTGACCGTGGACGAGCAACGTTTCGCGCTCGTCGAGGTTGACCCTACCTGTCCGCCCGCCCGGGGCGCGAGGCCTCGACAAAGAGATCGGTCCGTAGATAAACGGTGAGCGGAAAATTTGTGTTGCCAATAAAAGACAATGTAGCGCAGGCCCGCTTTGGTGTGCCCGCGGCTCTGCCCCGTCGAGTTACGATGCTCGCTACTCGTAACCGCCTTGACGTTAAAGCGGCTGGTAATATGGTCTCTGCAAAGGTCGTCGACGTGCTCGGAGATAATCGAACGTCCAGTAGGTACGTACCCCTCGAGAGGCGATTCCAATTTTCAATATCGTCCGACTTTGGCCGAACCACGCCCGTTGGACTTTGATCGGATTCTATCCATCGCGCGTTAGTCTCTTCCTGTGCGGAGTACGCTGCTCGAAGAAGAGCGCCACTAACCGATCGTTGTGCCATTAGAATTCCAGTAGACGCTCCATCCGACGAGTTTGAGCAAAAATGTTTGGATTCGCTCGCGTCGTGCACTCTCGTCACGATGCTGATTTTGCGAGTGGTCGTAAATCTAATTCGCATCTGCGGCCGATAAAAGTCCAATGTGGGTTACACGAGCGGATACTTAGCGATCAGTGGCCGATAATCGGCCGACGCGATGCGTCAAGGTTCAAACATTACTCCGGGGAGGATGGAAGAAACGGCCAAGGCACGTCTCATGGAGGGCTCGGCGACAGGACTCCTATCGAGCGAGGGACGTCACGGATTCTCGGCGATCCACGATCGATATCGGCCTCGATGGAGGATCCAAGATCCCCCTGGAGTGGATCACCGAGCGGACAGCCGCGGTCCGTGGATCGAGCAACGGCCATCGGCATTGTAATGCTCTCTGGCGATCGTTAATCAACTGAGAGTCACTGGAAGTGCTCATTGTGGGCGGGTTATTAATCAAATGAGAACTACTGCGGCCTATTGTCGGCCCCTGGCAGGGGTTCCAGCGGAGGGAAGGAGGTAGGAAGGGACTCGGAGAAGTAGAGAGCGAGAGGGACTGAGGCGGTGCGGAAGGAGAGACGGGCAGAGGGATACCACCGTTTCAGAGAGGAGAGACTCTCCTTCTCGTATCGACCAAGGCTCGAGAGAGAGAGAGAGAGAAGGGAGAGAGAGAGAGAGAGAGAGAGAGAGAGAGAGAGAGAGAGAGAGAGAGAGAGCCGGAGCCGGGGATACTCTCTGTTCTACGTGTGCGCGAAGGAGAACCTACACGTAGACGCGGGCGAGTGTTCGTACGAGGCGGGTTAGGTACGTACGAAAGATACGCCATCGTGGTTTCCACTCGAAACTTCGTGGACTCGACCCGAATTCCTTTTATTAGCTCGCTTTTGCACGGGTAGAAAGGCCGAGCGCCTTAAAGGGACTTCGATTTTTGCCGGAAATTTCGATAAACTCTCCTGAATTATGGATTGTTTATTCCCAGGATGAATCCTCGGTGGGCTTGATTCGCATCGGGGCAGGCCCAGAGATCGGGCGCTCCTGCGACCTAGCGATTGGCTCGAAGAAACGTACGTTTAAGCTACTTCCTTCGTTTACTCATCCTCCTCATCCTTCCTCAAATGTCACGCCCTACCGAAATCAAAAGAAACTCGATGTTCTCGCGTTTCCTCGCGTGCGCGAGAGACTTGGGAAATCCGGATAAACTCGGTTCGGGAAAAGCTGCGGGACGAGGGCCACGATCCAAGGAGCCCCATTTTCTCCGTCGTAGAAGGTGGCGAAGGGAGGACCTCCTTCGCCCGGCACGGGACAAAGGGAGATTATCGGGAGATCTTCGTGTATTTCCACCGAGCGTAGACCCTGCGAGAGCCACGTGATCCAGATTCAAAGTAAGGACGGCCGGCGTATCGTCGCGCAGAGGCCGTTGATGAAGATGTCGACGGGCACCTGGAGATTTCTCAAGATTACAACAGAGCCGCCCGCCGACATCGCCGTTCGTTCGCACCTTATTCTTCTTTCCACGACAATGAAGCGTAACGAGAACTTTACGACTTCGCTCGCTGGGGGATTCCCTGCGTCTCGCGTCATCCCGAGGACGTGCACGAGGACTCCGTTCGTGCAGGGAGCGACGTGAAAATTAACGATCCAATCTCCTTTCGCTTTCGACGATCTTTACCTCGACACCACTCGCTTCCCTCAGCGCTCCGCTCTTTAATTGCCATTAGATCCTCGCAACTTTGGTATATCTTGCCTTCCTCGTTGCCCGTTTTTTTTTTCTCAAATCCGAGCGAGTCTTGGCACGAAGCGGAGATTCTTTCGAGCTCCAGAGGATCGAGATGGTCACATCGATCGTCGATCTCCGATAGAACGGCATCGAAGAATCCTCGGTTATTCCGGGCGCGTAAAAGTTCCCGCTGAGCAAGGCGTTCGAAAAAAAGAGGGGGCGGGGGGGGGGCGGGCGAGGGGGCTTTTGTGGCACATCAGAAATCTCGTAATGTGGGAATGGACGCAGCGACTCGGGCCTCGGGTTCCGTACTCCTGCGATTATTCCATGTAATTAAGTCGACGGAACTTTTCTCAGAGCTTTCAGCCTCCGCACCCACTACCCCCACCCCCTCCCCTAGCTACCCCTGGGAATAGGGCGCGAGTCTGCGGAAGAAGAGAGGAATAAGGGAGTTGGGAGAGCAGAAGGAAGGAAACCAGAGGGCTAGGGAGAACTGCACGGTAGGTGGAGACAGAGCGACGAGAAGGTGGCGCAGGAGGTGGAGGCCGACGGAGGAGAGGCGAGGAAGTAGAGGCGGTAATTAAGAGAGTTAGTTGCCGGTCTCCCAATTAGGAGCCAGTAGGAGCCAACCCTGCTACCGCGACGCCTGCCGTCTCTGCCCTGGAGCCAACTGCACCTAAAGACCACCCGTTCCTCGGCTCTGACACTGGCTACCGGTCCCTGCGAATGGAAAGACTACCGCCCTCCGATTCGCCCTCGAGATATGTATATCTATATACATATACATATACATATGCATATATATATATATATGTATATATGTATGTATACACGTATGTTTTAGCGAATCAAGGAATTATCTTGCCATTTTTATCCCCTTAGAAGGTTATCGCCAAAACCTGCCACCACGTTTATCCCTCGAGCTTTCCTCCCTCTCTCCTAACGCTCTTAATTTCAATTCCTAAACTTTCCGTTGTAACGTATAACTGCAGCTACAACGTATAGTGTGCGATTACAGCGGAGCTAGTTGATACGATGAAACGCATCGTCGCCTAATATTCTATGGAAGCGATAACGATGGGCGCGGATTAAATTTCGACGAGACTCGTCGGTTCCCTTTCGATTCATTTTTTCAATTCCGCCTCGGCAAAGGATCTTATTGTGACAAATTGGTCTCGAACGCAAGAGCAGGAGGGGCAGGTTCCTTTGGGCGAAAGGGGTGAATAATTGTAACGAGGCTAGATTGCAGCTCGGACGACGCGATAAGAATTCAAATAAGGGGTCGAGTCGAGGAGAAGGTGAAACGTCGGAAGGGTTGTCTCCTTCAATTTGACGAAATTGTCGCGATTGACTCGGCCGACAAATCGAGCTTTTTAATGACAGAGAAAGAAGATAACCCTTCCATCGCCTTCCTCCCTTCTTCCGCCAAAGAGTAACGGCGCTGTGCAAATCCGCGCGACCGAAACAGAGAGCAATTTTCTCCGATAAAAGAGAAGCGTTCATCGTGCAAGCGTAAAGATAACCTTTCTATTCGTCGAACTCTCTACCGAACCAACGTAGTAAATCCCGGAAATAACTCAAAAATGGATCGTTCGAAGCGCGCCCTTTGCGGCGTAACGAGGTAAATCCAAGAATGGCGAGCAAAGTTCGTAAGGTAGACGACAAAATCCGAAGAGACGTCGAGTATACGGAAGATCCGTTTCGCGCGTCTCGAAGATCGTAGGCCGCTTCCTCCGTCAGCATCGAGCCGGAGAATTGATCGCACCCATTTCGCCATCAGAAGGGAAGAATGCGATGAGTACCTGGTGGAAATAGAGGTGGTTTCCTCAGTGTCACCGAAGATGGCGGCGGTTCGGCAGGCAGACGGGAAGAGGGGTCGCACAATATCGGGACGTGCGGTGGCACGAGGTCGGGGCAAAGTCGAGAGAGGAGGGAGGGTGCTGGAGGAGCTGGGGGCGGAGGAGGGGGAGGTTGCATCGATATTACACGGAACGTCCTACCCCATCCAAGCTCTCCATCCACCGCCGATCGTGCCGGTGAAAAGGTATCGACAGATCGACGCACCGGAAGCTGCCGTTGCGGCGCGCCTTTCGCGACACTACGCTTGTCAAGCCGGCTTGCTGCTCTTGCCAACGGTAACCGCCCTGTCGTCTAGGTACTACACGCCAGCCCTCAACAGGTTGCGCGTTTCTCTCGACGAGATAACGCATCGGGGATTCGCCGCCGTGCCCTCGATCTTTCGACCTCGATACCGAGCTTCCCTTGTTTCCCACGAGCCTGGTCCTACCCCGCGCCTGCCCGGATGCGAGGCCGACGGATTTCGCCGACGACGATGAGGAAACGCGCCGTAGATCGAGATTGAGCCGAAGAAGGAAAGAGGAGAGCCGCCGGGATGGTGTCGCGGCCGGGAACGGTCCGCGGGAGGGAGGAGAAGGAGAGTCGCGATATCCTACACGAGCGCGCTAATCCTACACGCTCGGGATCCGGCGTCGTTGCGGCGAGGTGAATTCGCGCCCTTCGCGCTACTCCCTCGTCGTCCCTCTCCTCTATAGCCAGGTTCCCGTTTCGCCTTTGGAGTCGTGGGTCAGAAGAGGTCCCTCCCTGCCGATCGGGTGACAGAGGGTCCCGAGGAACTCCTCCGGGCACAAGGGCCGAACACCTGGTCGGCTCGCTCGACGGGGGTAACTCGGAAGAGGGGAGGCCGAGGGGCATTAGCATGACAAAGGAGCCCCGTCGAGGTCGCTCGGAAGGGCCCAGGTGCGTGGGACCGAGTTTCGGGCCCCGGTAGCCGCTGGAGGGCGTTTCGAGACACCCCCGCCGCGCCTCCCTCCCGCTCGACGAGCCCCTTATTCGTCTCCTCGCGCGCAACTCCTCTCCTACTCCTTGCTCCCTTCGGTACGCGGATCCTATTACGGGGATCGCGGCATTCCTTCGCGAGGATGCGATCCCCTTTTAACGTTTTCAACCTCGCGCGGCAATTGGAGAGCGCGATCGAGGTCTATCGAGGGGCCCATGGCCGTGCGTTCGTCGCCCAGCTCCGATCCGAGGGGTCGAATCTCGAGAAGGTCCGCGCGAAGCTCCTCGTAGCTCACGAACCGCACCTTTCTCGCGGGAGGCTTCTGTGCGAAGCTAAACTCCTCGTTATTGGTACGCGAGGGCAATCCGCGCATCGAGCGCTTTACAAACTCGGGAAGTACGCGAGATCTCTTTGGGATTCGCTTTGCAGGATCGTGCATCCGTCGTTCGATCTCGTCGCACGGTGTCCTCCAGTATGGACGAGCATCCGAGAAACGTCCTCGCGGACCGAACTGGAAGGGGGAAAACACTTAAGGGGGCAATTCGATGGGCGCACGCCGGACGAGGATATCTGGCGTGTCCGTGCGAGACGTTTAAGCCGAGTTCTCAGCGTGCCCTCACACTCCGGACTCTCCTTTTCCCGGAGGCAGACGGGAGGGCCGTGGGGCGGCGAGGAGCGGCGAGGGGTGGCCTGGAGAGGCGAAGAGACGTGTCGGCGTTAAGGGGGGTGGCCGACTGGCGCAAAGTCCACGAAGGATGCGGTACCGCGACGCATACGCGGACGAGGCTTTGCGTAAGCAGGTGTGACGATGCGTGGACACGCGTCTACCGGGAAGGCCGAACCCTCACACGAAGCCGCCTCGAGCGCGCCCAGGTGTTCTTTATTGCGGATTTCGTCTCGTGACCGGCACCGATTATCGCTTCGCGAGAAACGCCGACTTTTCGTGCGGCTGTACGATAAGATAAGACGACCATCGCGCCAGTTTCTTTCTCGTACGAAAAATCCTACGCTCTTCCGTGCCGATAGCCAAGCCACTACGCATCGAGATACTCCAAGTTGGAATGCGCAAAACTTCTTTGGAGAGAATCGATCGAAAAATAAATTTAAGACGCCCAAAGATCGAAGTGCTCTCGAGGCAAACGTTTGCGGCGCGCGATGGCCATGGTGAATCGACGATGAAAGTTCGAACGTGCCTCGGTCAAGGAAGCGAGTTTCGGGAAGATCGAATCGAGAAATGCCCCTTCGTCGGCCAATGTATCCGATTCGTCGAGCGGAGAGGAAAGAGCGAGCGTCCCGAGTGCGTAGCAAAACCTATTTATTTTAGCCCGTTGACTTTGTCGAATATTACAAGAGCGAGCATTGTGCGTGCGGGGGCCACGATATTAGCATAGCGCGGATCGGGCCGCTGCATTGTTGGCGAGTACGTGTATCGGTACGGCCCTGGGGCGAATGCCGCTCATTGTGCCGTCCCAACCCCAACCCCAGCCCCACCCCCTCCCCCTCCCGCCTCGTCGAGCCGCCGCGCGAAACCGAGAAACGTTAGAAAAGCGGAAAAGCGATCCGACGTTTCTCGGTGCGCTCCGGCATGATCGCGAAATTCGTTACCCTTGGAGGGAAAAATGCGAGCCGGTGGAGGGACGGCAAATCGGTCGTTTGAAATTCGACGTTCGCGCGACGATTTTTACCCTCCCACCCGCATTCGGCACGATTCGCGAGCGAAATACCGAAAGCGGAACTCTCGATACGCGCAATTTGCCGCAGCGAAATCCTCGCCCGGGCAGGCCGTTACAGTGGCCATGCTTCACGCTCCTGTACCTGGAATTTATAACCAAAGGCACGCCGTCTCTTTCGAGCGACGTCTGTACGCTGTTCGTTTAACAACCGCGTGCTAGAATTTACGCGATTTACTCGGAAGTGTTTGCACCGGTAAACACGAGTGGGAGATATGCGTCGGAGGTGTGCGGGTTCTCGTGAAGATCGACGATCGTATCGATGAATGGGCGAGAGCTATAGATTTATTATTTACGCAGCACGAAGTGGCTCGTTAGAACATTAGGATGGTAGACTACTCGACGCTACCAGTGTCCGATCCAGAACGGCCGCATCTACTTGATTTTAATCGAGACACTCACGGAGACGCGCTGGAAACGCTTTTCAAGGCAATCGGTCGACGGCAGTGTCGTAGCAAGAAATGTGTTAATAGGCCATCTGGAATCTAATAATATACGCGTATCCCCTGCTCCCGCGAAAAGTTCAAAGTCCTTCCTGCCGCCATAGTATTTGCGCGCTTTCATCCGCCAGGATAATGGGACGGAAAGCGAGTCCGATCGCGCGGTCCACAAAAGTTAGCATCGCTCGCACAATTTACCGCTCGATGACAATTATCCACGCGGAGAAAGCGAACGACGACAACGATTCGGTACGATCGACGAACGAAACGATCGCGACTCTTCGTTCTTCGATTCTAATGCACGATCAAGGACATCGAATCGCGAGCCGATATAACAAATCGCGCTAATAAAGTGCGCCGCTCTCACTAGGTTCTGCCGGCCGACGATCGGTGCCGGATCAAGATCACGCGACGCACGAGGAAAGGCGCGAATCTCCTTACAAAGTCATCGAGAGAATCGTGCATTCATCGACGCGCGATGGACGAATGCTCGGCTCGACGAGTTCTCGAGCCAGCGTCCGACTCTCGCAGCGATACGGTCGGTTCTCTCCCTCGTCGGTCGCGGCTAGTTTATCGAGAACGAGTTTTGTAGGGACGATAGGGAGACGGCCTCGAGCCTCGCGGCGCAACAAATTCGCGTACGGCCCAAACAACGCGTCTCTTCCACGCGTGCGGCCGAAGGACTCGAAAGCGAGAGACGGAGAGAAGGGCCCAAGTCGCCCTCGAGGATGCGCGGGACGAATACGGTGACTCGGCAGAGTGCCGATCGAGGAATCGACGAGACGATCCGTACTCGTCGTCGTTTGGCCTCGATCGGGGTAAGGGTGGTATCGCGCAAGATAAAATCGCGGCCGACATCGTGGGATTGCATAATTAATAAGCCACGCATGCGGCGCGAGCGGTGGACGAAGCGTCTGAAAATCCGTGGCTGTCGTGTCCCGGAGCGTCTTATCTGGCGGGAGCGTGACACCGGTTATCGTTGGCCGAGGGTACACCGGCCGATATTGGCCGGGTCAGCGGCGTGAGTGATTAATCTTAGCTGGAGTCAGGCCACCGTATCCCGGTGGCGGTCCTGCAGCCCACGCCGGGGTAATGATCCGTGGCACACACGATAACCCGCCGCCCTTGTCCGACACCCTCGCGTGCCCCGCGGATGTCCTTCGTCCTTGTACGCCCGTGTAACTCATCGATGACCTCCCGAATTGCGTGGAAATGGACGATGCATCAGAATGTAATTAAACGGCGCCCAACGTCAGACGTTTCTCCTCGGTAAACGTCGAACGGGAATCCAATTTAGGCGGCTTGCATGCCAGGCTGCGTAATCGAATCGAGCGTGACGTCGACGAGATTTGATCGAAGTCGGCGACGTTGGATTATGAAATGAACCGACGACTGGTCGGGAGGAAGGTTAGCGAGAAACCTATTCTCCCGATTTACTTTGGCCCGACACCGCGATGAAACTTTGACGAGTTCGCTAGTCGATGGTGGATTGTAGACGTTAAGTTCGAATTATCGCTATCGATGGCTCGGTGGCGCGTTCCGACCACCGATTGTTTTTGCCGGCTCGTAGGAAAAACCAGTTGCATCATAGCCGATGCGACGGTACTCGAGCGACCGAACGGGTTTGGCGAGTATGAAAATGGCCCTGCCTCTTAACCAACCTACGAGGGCTGTTACTTTGAAATATAACGCTCTACTGGGTGTTTTGTAAAAGCAAGATTACGGTGATTTTGCACGTTCATCGTGCCTTGACTTTGCTCAAAATGCGATGCAAGACCCGACGGTATAGGGCCACGAATGAACGTTGCTATCGACAATTTGGTAGTCTTCCGACGAGCTTAGCGTCCTCTCCGCACCTTTACCGCTACGCGATTACGATCGAAACTCAAATTCCAGAAGACGACGACTCGGAGGAAGAATATACTCCAAGGAGATACGTCGACTTCGGGATCCTCGCGTCATCCGGGGAAACGATCTTCGCGATAAAGGCGTAATCCAGCGCATGCAGGTTGTTCCGCAAATCTGGGTACCTCGCTCAACCCCGGTCTCCGCTTCGTCCATGCGTATTTGCGGAGCACCCCGTATGGGAAGTCGTGAGAGCAGACCCGGTCGCGTGAAATCAATGTTTCATAAGCATGGATAACAGAGCCGACCGCCATGTACACCGTGACCAATGTACATCTTGATTTAGTAGGTCCGTTGAACGCGTCTAGGTAGCCCGGTTGGTCGTTGAAGGTAGGCTTAGGGTGGATATGCCGCTCTCCGGCAGCCTGCTCGGGAGCTGTCTCGTTAGCAGCCGGACAAGAAGGGGCAAACCTTGCCGGATGAGCTCGAGAGAGGCCGAGGAGGAGCGAGGGGCGAAGGGGCGAGGGAGGGAGGGAGGGAGGGAGGGAGGGAGGGAGGGTAGGGGCCGTCTAATAAAGCAATTCCGTTATGGTGGCCGGCGTAACATGAGAAGCTATCCGCCCTCGTTGAATGCGCCGAGATTTTTATGCGGTTACCTGTCCGCCACCCCGTTGGAGAGAAGACGGCGGCGGCCCCGAGGGGAATGTGGGAGGTACACGCTCGACCGAAAAGTGCACCCTCGACCGCTTTAAAGCGGTTTCGAAGTAATTTTCAAGTTCCTACCCGAAGGAGTATTACTCGGCCGCTTTCGAGAATATGACGGAAGTAAAGCGCCGGACTTTAATTAAGGCTCGTTACGATGTCTGCGACTCTTTCCTTCCAAATTCTTGGAAATGTTTAATTAACAGTCGCGCGCCGGCGTCTTCGTCGGTCGCACGCGAGACTCGAGGACTTCGGCGGATCAAATCCCCTTCTGCCCTCGACCCACCGACTCGAGCGAGAAACTTCGTCGAAATGTTCTCCGCGCTCGGTTTTGCGAGGTTCGCAGGGCGGTTCTTTCGTCCGGTCCCATTCAACGGGCCCCCGGGATCGCCGACGTTTTCCTCGTAGCCCTAAACTCTCGTTCGAGCATCCACGCCACGCTTAATCCTCTCCGCGTGATTCTAGCGTAATAGGAAAATTTGGTCAACGGTCACGCGCCGGCAGTTTGAGAGGAGAGAAACGCGTTGTACGTCGTAATTATATCGAGTGGCCAGGTGTCGAGGGTGGAAGGGCAAACGGTGCTCTCGTCGACTCGGGGATGCGAAGTCGAAACGCTCTTCCATCGAAACTTTCCCGGAATTCTCCCCTGCTCCCGGCTCCTTCGCCGCGGCGCTTGCACGAGCTTAACCATCGGCCATCGGTTTCTACCTCATTATTCGAGTTTCTCATTCGCGAGCCGCGACGTTCATTCGAGGCGCGCTTCCTTTCTCGCGAGATAATATTCCAGTTTGGGATTCCGTTCGTTCCGTGCAACGAGTCGCTGCTCGACTCGGGGTAAGTTTCGCAACAATGGCGACCTATATAGCTTCATTAAACCCGCGGCCATTCGTCAGGTCGAACGGCATCCGCGACGCCTCTGGACTCTCAACGAGCGAATTAGGGAGATTTACGGCTCTTGGACGTGACCGTGGCACGTCTGGCTCGGAATGGACCGTATCCACTTTTCAGCTTGACCCCATCGCCCGGTTACAGATCCGACTGTTGACCCTGCCGAACCGTTCGCGAGGCAAATGGTGCACGGTTCGGTGGATGCGGGCAAACTTTCGATTCCGAGCTCGAAAGCGCCGATAGCGTCTAAACGGCGTCTAATCAATCCGAGAGCCGGCGATGCACCCGCCGCTGCGAACTTTGCCGAGCCGAAGTTTCCGTATTACGTTGATAATCTTGCTGGACGGCTCGACAGAAAAATCATGATCATCGGAATCATCGGACACTCGCTCGTCTTGGACAGGGTGAATGGAAAGGGCGCGGGTATTTCCGCGAGCACTTTGCGGCACTCGACGCTCCCAAAGGCAGTGGCCTCGCCATTGGCCGATAATCGGGTTCGTCTCTCGGCGGCTCGTCGAGCTTTTCGTGAATTCTCACAGTGGCGAGGAGCAGCCGGAAGCCGGGCTCGAGCCGGGCCGCTCTCGGGCTCCTCGTTCCGGCGAAACCCGGTTCCAATCCCACGGTGTAAACGCCGCGGGGGTCCGCAACAGGATTCTCCGGTTGGCAGAGCCGGAGGAAGGAGAGCGGCGCACACGCGTGCGTCGGTTATAAATCATTAGCAGTGCCGGCGATTAGTCCCCGCGGAGGGGTTGCAGGAGGGATGTCGTTGGTGGCGATGCGTGGCAGAAGGCGGAGGCCCGGGGAATGATTATTGCCGCGGCTCGGCGCGGTCCGAGGGGGGAAATTATTAGTAGCCTCTGATTGGAGCTACTTCCCTTCGGCGAGGAGGGTTCTAATGCACTAACGAGTGCCTCCATATCCACCGAGCTATCCGAAAAAGATTTACCGCGCCTACCGTCTCGGGACGGGACAGCCGCGCGCCATTTCGCGCTTCCTCGAGCGTCGTATCCGGAATAGTGGAGAACGGAAGTTCTCTCTCTCTCCCTTCCTCCCTCCCTCTCCCTCTCTCCCTCCCCCCCTCTCTCTCTCTCTCTCTCTCTATCTCTATCTCTCTCTATCTATCTATCTCTCTTTCGACGCGCAGCCTTTGACGATTTCGAATTCAAAGTCGTCGGCCTCGACGGGATACCTTCGGGATCCGCGATGTTCCGTTAAGACGAACGTCGAGCCGTCTTTCGTTACGCGCGGTACGCGCGATTCCTATCCGCCTGGTTTGGCGCATTTTCCAGAGGGGGAGGACAGCGTCGTGTTTATCGAGGCCAACAATGCGTCCATAACGACGTTATAAGTTGGCAAACAATCGAGCGCGTCCTCGCGGGAGCTTCACCCACGAGGAATAAAATTTCGTTACGCAGCCAGCGTCATGAATACTCTCGCAACGACGTGCACGACGCTTGCGTGACGTGGATGCGGGACGAGGGTGGAAATCGGGCGTAACCCCAAAATCGCGCTCTCCCGCGGACAGGGAACGATGCTCTAACTATCCCACAACGGCACGGCATTAGGGCACGACGAGGCGCGGCCACCCCTGAGACCTTTCGAGGGCTACGTCGACGGTACCGTCGGTGGCGTCTACGAACCGCGCTCCTCTCTCTCTCTCTCTCTCTCTCCCCCTCCCTTCCTCCCTCTCCGCCTCAATATGCTATCTCTGCCCCCCGCCGGCATATGCTCGTCCGATCCCTCCGGCCGGCTAATCCGATTTATTATATACGAGCCCGTGCGCCTAGGTATCGAGATTTTATCGCGATATCGGTATCGGTGCTGCGAGCCGAGGGGTGGATCAGGGCCCGTCCTCGAGTGGGGTGGCACGAATTAACGGGCTTGTTTTACTCGATATGCGCTCCCAGTCACCGAGATTGCGGCGCTCGCACACGGGCCGAGGCCCTTGATTTTGGGTTACCCTTCGATGGAATTTCCCCGACGCAGCGGAGCGTGCGGAGGCGCGCGAGTTACGCGGATCGTGGGATACGTATGTCCGCTTGATCTTTCGCCCGACTCGTTTAGAGGAATTATTTACCCAGCTCCTTCAAACTCGTCGCTCGGCCGAGCACGATGGAGGCGGGGACTATGGTTAGCATTTCAATCCGTATACCGGTGCGAGCAAAACGCGCTTTTCGAGAGGCACGCTTCGATAGCGCGATACGCTCATCGCGCTTCCGATCGAACTGGCGATCCCCGGGCGAACGGGGTCGGGCCGTTAGCGGCCGTCTCCGTGGCGTAACGCCTTCTCCCCCTCGTGGCCCGGAAGGGCCGAGAAGAAGGATCCGCGGGTGGGACTACTTAGTGGCCGTGGCCTCCCCGGGGCCCGGCGAGGCCGCGAAAATTATTCTCCCAATTAAATTAAGACGCGGCTGGTAATGCGTTAATTAAATCAAGACAGCGAGCGTGTGAAAAATAATTAAGGCGACCGGCCGGGCGGAACAAACGAACGCGGCTGACGGGGTGAAAGAGGTGGTACGACGCCGAAGGAAGGGGCTGAAAGTCTCCTGCGCGACTCGCTGCTGTTGGCCGCCGTTGTTTATTGTGCCGCGCTGGTACGGCTTCAACGTGGAAATAATGATGGTCGGCTTTTCCTCGGTAGCGCGGAATTATCGGGGCACCTGCGCGTAACCCGGTGGACCACCGCAATTAGACAGGCTAGAATTAAATTAACAACGGCCGCCGGGCCGGCTGCAAATCGTTTCTTTAAAGAGCGTTATTTTTAATTAAACTCCGCGGCGGCCGAGGGCAGGCGGAGCACCGTGGATGTTTGTTCTCGAACAACTTATTCGTAACGCGTTCGAATTGTGCGAGGCCGCATTGAGGGCCGTGCGGGAAAACGGGGCCCCGGGCACAATGGCGCTGTGCGTGGATAAAGTGCCAAGGGAACGCCGCTGCTTGCCACTTTTTGAGGAAAGAGGAAGAGAAAAAAAAAAGTACCCTAACCACCTGCCTACCGGCCGCAAGGATTCTCGAGATTCTTGCCAGCGCGCAAGCGGCGATCCTTGGACGCTATTTATCGAGGGCATCGCGCAGGAGACGCGTAAGGCGCCTTGGCCACTTATGGACGATGGAAGAGCGAGAGGAAGAGCATCGAGACACGGTGCTCGGTCTTCGGAAAGAGGAGAGACCTTATCGGTCTGGCCGACTCTGGCAGGCACGGCGCGACGGGATTCGTCGGTACTCCTCGGGGTTATTGGGAGGAGAAGTGGTCCTGCGTGTTATTCAATGATGTTCCAGCGGTGTTCTTAACCCTCCGTGCATCCCCAAAGCACGGCCACAGATTCACTTAGCGGCAGTTAACGCGCTAAGGCGTCCCTCTCCTTCTCGCACCCCACGAAACCCATTTACCCTCTCGCTCGGCCTTCGCTCCCATGAAACGCACTTCACCACACCACGTGGCCCCGCTCGACCCCAGCCCGACAGACGGGGGACACACCCCCTCGCCACGATTCACGCCCCGCCGTGCTCTTTGCAGTGGCTCCTATATAACCCGAGTTACGCCAAAGTACCTTCCAATTTTCAAAATACCCCTTTACGCTCGATAATAAGCCGGTCTCGTCTTTCATCGACGATCGACCTCCTGGCTCGCGATCCAAAGCTCTCTTTCCTCTTCGCCAATTACGCCCGAGCGATATCGGCAGGAAAACGGTCTTTCCGCCGTTACGATGCTTGCCGAAGATTGCGACGTACACGTCGTACGATACGACCAAGCGTTAAACGCCATCGTTTTCGTCAAAAATGGCGAGTTCCGATCTTCGTTCCGGCGGGAATCTTTGGCCGGTCCTCGGAATCGCGAGGTTCTCCGGCGGTGCGGGTTTGTTCTCGAGCGCGATCCGGTGCCGTCTGCCATGAGAAATGGGCCGTTTGTGGCCCTGCAAGGGGTCGACGAGCTCGCGTCGCTCGTGTAGGCGTCAATCACACACCGCGCATATATTTGCGAGAGAACCGCGCTCCGGGGGCACCCCTCCCCCATTTCTCAGTCTGCGCCGTCTACCAGGCTCCGAAACACACCCCCAAGGAGAGACAAGCTACCCTCCCCCTCGTGCTCTCGCGTTGGCTAAATAATGGACCGTGGGGAGGTGAGGGTACGAACGCGTCAACTGCCTTGACGGTACGTGACGTTTCCTAGCCCCCATACATCCAGGATATCCCGGCAACCTGGGCCCAAAGAGTCGATTCTGCGATCCCAGTTACGCCTTCCTCGCGCGCTCCAAGTTACCGCGACGAGGTAAAACCTCGAACGCCCCGCAAAACTTCGTGGAAAATCCATTTTGTTGGCGTTCCCAAAGTTCATCGGGATTTCCCGGATTCTAAATCTCACAGAAAAGGAAAGCGCTTCGATGAGAACGCGAAGGGAAGCCGAGCGACGGAGACGGAGAGTCGAAGGTGCGTATCATCGTCGTAGATGCAAATAAAATCTGAGACGGCGCGAGGTGCGGCGATGCCGTGAAAGCGATTAACGGAAGGCGGTAAAGAGAGGATGGGAAGGTGGTCTGGGGGCAAAATTCGATTCCAAGTGTGGCACACAAAGGAGGCCCGTCTCCGGCGTCATACGGCAGTGCCCGAAACTACCCCCCGCGACACACCGCGACACACCGCGACACCGCCGTCCTACGACTCGTTTACACGAACAATCGGCCGTTTTCCGGGAACAAAAAAGCCCCCGTCGACCTGTCCAAAGTTGCTGCGACAACAACTGTCTCGTGGCGATGGGGGTCGAAGAGCGCTAGTCCGGACGTTCCCGGCTCCATCGACTTTGTGTAGGCGCTCCCTTCGTTACCGTCATTGTGTTTACGCCGGAACGTCGCAACGTTCCGATCGACTTATAACGCCCTCCGAAGATTTTCATTCCTCTTCCCCCTCCTCGCTTTACTTCCAAGGACCTCGAACGAGACGCGCGATCCATCCGGGCCAGCTACCCAGGACGGTTATCGCGCATCGAAGTACGGTTTCTGGATACGCCTCGTGCGCGAACCAAAGTCTCGGTGAACGAGAAAAGGGACCTCTGGCCGGAGGATTTATATCGTGGAAACTGAAATGGTCGCGCGATTACTTTGATCCCGTTGCTCTTTGTATCCTTGGGCCGGGCGCTTTCGTAATACCCGTTCGTCGCTACGAAAACTTTCTACGCTTGCGTTTCTTTCAAGTCGATTAAGAAGGGGTTCGATGGTACAAAGGCATTGGCGAGCGAACAAACGCTAGGCGCGATATCGTTATTCCGCGACGCGATTCAAAGTAAATATTTCTTTTTCTTCGGAGGCAAAGGTGCAGGAGGCCGTACCTTTGAGCGACTTAAAAGGATGCTCGCCGGGTCGTAAACTCCGGTGGAATGACTCGCGATTTTATCGCGAGCGCTTTAGGCTCCCCAACCGGAAGGCCGTCCCCCCGGAGGGCGATGTTTCAGCCTCGGTTTAAAGTATTTCGGCTCGTTATTGATAGCCGTTACGACCTTATCGCGAAAATGGACCCACGTCGTAATGGCCGGCCGCGCGAAATCGGACCTCGCCCTTCGACGGCCACGATGTTGTTCTCTCAAGCTACTCGGCTCGAAACTCGCTGTCGTACAGGATCTCGTAGCTATCCAAATACTCGACCCCACGCTCGAATCGATAACGTCTTCCTTGGGATCGATAAAGGACAAAAAAAATGCCGCGCGTGATTCCGCGCTTAAATTCGCGTAGAGCCATTCGCGATACGTAGGTCATGGAATCGTGTGAAACGATACGCTTATCCGGTACGTATCGATCATCTGGATGAGCGAAAAGCGAAACCTGGATAAATCTACTCCATGGTCGGTTTTGTGAATTACGAATCAGTCGACGCCGAGGAGGGCGAATAGATGGGTAACCAGGGAAAAAAGCGCGAGGACCTTTGGCGGGGCAGTATCGATAACACCGAGATAACGGATTGTAACGGAGGATAAAGGCCGTGTCAGGCGTTCTAAAATAATAATCAGTCGTAGCCAGCCTTGCCGCCGGTAGAATAATCAGGAATTCCGGGCGCGTCCAGCCTGTCGCGCGAGGCGCCAATCACGGCAACATTCAGTCGTACGACGTGCATCGGTGTTACAGCGGAACGAGAAGCAGAGGTAAACGTACGCGGGGCGGAAAGGAGAGAAGGCGAGAGAGTGGGAGAGAGAGAGAGAGGGGGGGGGGGCAGAAAGAGAGAATGAAAGAGAGAGAGAGGGAGTGGCACGGTGGCTCTACCAACTTGATTCGCGAAACTCACCAATTATTTGGCCATTCGTTGGCAACGTGCACCAAATCTACAAGTGTTTACCCTGTGCCCCATCCCCGGCGCCCTCTGGCTCGCATCGACGCCGGAAAGGGAGCTGACTCCCTATTGGAGGTCTTGCGAGGTGCGGTAGGGCGGGAGAGAAAAATCGGGTAAAGGATGGAGAATCCGGGAAATCGCTGATTTGAAAAAAAAAAAAAAAAACGGAAAAAAAAAAACAGAAAAAAAAATCATTCCGTGCTCTCTCGCTATTTTTCGAGCCCTCCCCTCACTATCCCTATCTCCCTCGAGCTCTCCCCCCCAAGCTGTTTGTTCTCCACCGACGGCGCAGATTCAAAGTGCTCTTAATTGGGGAATAAACGTGAGCGGCGCCGTTAGTGCGGCAGTTTACCCTCCCGTTGATTTTATTTAAATCGGGCGATTGTTCGAGCGTCCTTTGGCAACGTTTACCGATTTCACGAGTGTTTACCGTGGGGGAAGGGCACGCCTGGATTCCCTTACTCGCGAGAAGGCAAGGCTGGAGGAAGGCGAGATTGAAAAGAGCGAAGGTAAAGTAAATCGCTCGAAAGCGCAACTTTTCTTCCCCCTCTTTCCCTCTCGCCCTTCCTCTTCCTCCGTCCTTCCTCTCCTTCGCCTACCTTCCGACTACCGATCACGTCCATGAGGAAACAATTCGTTCCGCATCTCCTTCGTCACCCCTGATTTTATTTAACGCGACAGCCCCATCGGCCGTCGTCGGCAATTCCAAAAGTGTTTATCGCGCTTCCACAAAGGCCGGCGTGAAATCAAGCGCCAGGGAATGTAGCGCCGGATCGAGGAACGGAAGCATACGCGGCGAGAGGAGCAAGGGTCGAGAAAAGTTAAAGACCAACGGACCGACCTCTGGGCTTTTACCGCTGAAAAGGTGAAAAACCGCTGATTTATCTCAAAAATCACCTCTCCCCCCCCCCCCACCATCGCCACCCCCTTTCTCGATCGTTCGCCAGCTCCTCGACCCTAAAAACGGTCCTAATTGGCCGACAATAATTATCTCCGTGCTCGCTCCTGCCGTCGATTTTCCTCCTAGGGCGGATTTTATTTCGTGCCAGGCGGAAATTGCCGATGCGGGTCAAGCTGAGCCAGCTTTCGGCGGTGGATGGAGGAGGAGGGCCAGTGGGCGAGCGGATGGAAGGGAGAGGCGGCTGGCAGGGGGTGGTTCGAAGGCGGAAAGGTGTCGAGCGCGAATATCGGCGGAGGCGGGCCACTGCGGGCACACACTCGGCAGACACGCCGACGCCGACTCGAGGGCCGACGAGTGGCCGACATATTTTATAATTGATTCCGGCGAATTCGATCGGCCCGATAATGACGTGTAAACACTAATTACGCCGCGGTGCCACTAATTAGTGGCTGTCGGGACGTCCCAGGGCGCGCCTAGCATCGGCCGCTAGGTGTTAATTAATTAGAGCGGCCCTCGCACGCCCACCGCCGCCGCCGCCACCGCGGATCCTCGATTTTAATTGCCGATCGACGCTCGGGCTAATTGACGCGAAGAACAATCGCGGCTTGCAAATTACGCCGGCCGGTCAAACGTCTTGAGCCTTCGTCCACGACAAAACTCCCGAAGGATGGCCGAGGGTAAATTCCAGCGGCAAACACCCCTCAAAGATGAGTCATTCGATATTCCTCCTGGCAGCGGAAACGCTCTGCTCCTCGAAGAAGAAGGCTCTCCTCGGCCCAAGGATCCAGGGATCCGTTTTGCCCGATCGTCGGAGGATCTCCGTCGGCCCCGATACCGAGGAACAAAATGGCAGGGCGCGAAGGAGGGTGGAAGAGGGTGGAGCGGGAATCGCGGAAGCGGGAGAGGCAGGAAGAAAGCTCGAAGCCAGCGGAAAGCTCACCCTGCTTCCCGTCGTCGGCTCTTTGACCGATGATTGGCAATCCGTAAGCCGATTATCGGCCCGAGTGAATGTGCTCGCCGGCCCGAGGCTGGCCCGGTCCGACCTCCCCTGCCGCCCCTCCGCCCCTCCGCCCCTCCACCCCTCCACCCCACCACCCTCCCCTTCCGCTCCGCCGACAACCCTGTATTCGTACCTACGTACGCGCCTACCCACCTACACGCGTATAAGCGCACCCCCCTCGGGCCCGCGGCCGCGCCTGGAAACCGCCCCTCGGTGATCTCCTTATTAACCGCAGCCCGGTAATTGCGATCGACGAGCGATTACCGCGCGCTTCGCTGGCTGCCCTCTGCCCCCACGGATTAGGCAGATTAGTCGCCGGTTATACCGCCGGATAATTGATTGCACCCGCCGCGGTGCAATTAAAGGCGGGACCCTCTTCCGCCGACTTACCTGCGCCCGCCGCACCGCCGCTTACCCTCGCCAACGGGATATCGCCGAATCGTGCCCTTCCTTCGGATTCCTACCCCCGCTCTTGCTTCTCCACGCCGAATCCGAGTCGGCGGAGCTTCCGCTCGATTCATCGATGGAGGAAACTCGGTAAAATATCGGGAATCGTCAGATTTCGCGCGTTTTTACTCGCTCGGTTCACCTATGCGCGCATAGTCTTGGTTTGGCGGTCAAATGTCGAACGGTGGAGCGGATCGCGGAGCGACCGACGATAATTCTGCACGAGCGTCTATTTTTGTCTATTTAGCGGGGGTTTGCTCGCGACGAATCTGTGGCGGTCGCAAGGTGGATTGAAATCGCGGAATCCATTAAAAACTGAACTTTCGTAGCTCGAAATCGAAAAGTGTCGGGTACGTCGGCCGCCGCGATGTTGGGTGATCGATTCGGCCTAAAATATCGGAAATACCGGTAGGTATGCCGTAGAGGGAATATTCGCGGAAGAAATCCTCCGCTTTCGCCGACAGGGTTTTTTTCCCTTTGCGTCGTGAATAATTCCCTCTCGATTCCCTCTCTTAATTCCCCCTCGGGGAGAACACGGCCGGCGAGAGGAGGCGACCACATATTTAATATAGTGGTCGACACGAGGGGGGCGTGTGTACATCTGTCAATGCGGTGTGCCGGGCCTTGCAATTTAGAGAGGTGAGCGGGCGCCGAGAGGGTGGAGGTTTGCTTGAGTTATTGGAGGTTGTCAGCACTGGCTTCTGGTGCCAGGAACACGTGCTCCGATTTCGCGGTAAATCCTCGCGAGCGACTTCCCCCCGACCCCAGCCCCGCGCCTCCTACCCAACAACGATCCCCGCGAGCTCCGCGACGATTCTTTCTCCGGGCCGTGCCGAAAATAATGGCACCGCCCGAGGGGGTAGAAGAGAAGGTGGATTAGAAAAAATGATCGAAAGCCTGGACACCGTGAAGCTATGGGCTCGAGGTCGTTTCGGGTGAATTATAAGCGAGGAGGGAGCGCGACCTTTGAATCGCCATTCGAAAGGCATTCGGCCTCTCGCCGAACGATCCCTCGATTTGACCTGCGCCCCGCCACATTTCCTTTTTCCCCTTCTTCGTCAAGGAGATCGAGACCCATGTCGATCTACGACGATCGAGTACGTCTTCGCGACCAACCGTAAGAAACGTATCTGAATTTCAACGGTGATGGCTTTCCCCGATCGAATGAATTCGTAATAAGCGATTGCCGCAGAGCGTTGCCTCGTAAACCGCAGGATAGTCGTGTGCTCCCGATAAATGGAGTGTAATGCGAATGAATTTTGTGTCTCGATCGCGATCGATTTCGCAGAGTTCGATATCGACGATCCGGAGGATAGTTCGGCCTTCTAGGACTAAAACCACGAAACCCTTGCGCAAATAATCGACGGTTTCGTATCGAAAGTGATGTGTACCCGGACCCGTATATCGAGACATTTCTATCAACCTGGCGCGGTAATTCGAAACACGCGATGTTTGGTCTGCTAAAAGTTCCGAGCTATCTTCGACACGGGCGAGCTTACTTTTAAAGAGCCACGACACGTGTCGCGATCCTAAAAAGGGCGGCCCCCGGCGCGTGTATGCCGAATCAAAGGGCGCACCGCGAACTTAAACACCGCGTGTTCTATTTCGCACGGTTCCCAGATCGTTTAATCGCCCTTGAATTTGGTACGATTTCTCCGAGAGTTTTCGTTGCCGTGAGAGAGAGCGAATACATTTTCCGACGTTGTGTTTTCGTTGCATCTCCTACCGCGTCGAATATGGGGACTTGCCCAAACGGGGAATGCGAGAGTCAATCCGTTGGTACACAGAAATATTCCTGTACTATAAATGTAGCAAGAATTTCCTATTTCTCCGAGCTTCGGAGCGGCAGAAGGATTCCCGAAATGGACAAACTCGAATATGCGCATATATATTTTCCATGATATCCCGATAATCGACGGAGAATATATTACGCGAAGGCACTCACGAGATGACGAATGAGAGCGTGACTATCCGGCGGAAAGTTTCCTAAAAAAAAAAAAAAAAAAAAAAAAACTCATGCCCACCCATACGAGCACCCTTCTTGTCTATTCACTCGAGTTGCCCTTCGCCAGCTCTATCGATTTCTTTTCATCGCGATACGAAAATAGTTTCGAGTGAGCCGTCGGAACTCGAGGGTTTCTTAAGGCCGACGAAAGGGTGTACTTCTCGGTGACAGAGAACCCAAAATGGCGCCCCGATACGGGAACACCCTCGAGATAGTCGTACACGGGAAACGCATTAAATTCGGAAAGTCAAAATAGCACGCAACGAAGGACAACACTGCCAGACCTCCGGGTGGAAACAATATTTTGCAAGGAAATATCCGGATACACCGTTTGGCCCCTTTGTTCAAATTGGACCGGAACGTACGTGGAAAATGAAGGATCGTTCCCTTTACGAGCACGCTAATTCCTTGTCAAAGGTGATCGTTGACACTGGGAGTATTGATCTCGGACCATCTCTCGGTTAATCATTTCGTCTAGGTGGCCCTGCCGGGGGCTCGCGTCCATATTAATTAACAAAGAAACGGGCCGCGAAGAAAGGAACGACCGAGGGTCGGCGAGGGGGTCGAACAAAGAAGGCAAATGTTATACACCGGGCGCCTGGTGTCAATGAACCTCCAGGGAGGAGAGTAAGGGCGGGGGGAGGGGCAGTGAATAAAAAAAGCGTGGGCGAGTGAGAGAAGAGATTTGGCGAGAGTCGGAGATGGGGAAAGAGAGAGGGGGGGGGCAGAGAGAGAGAGAGAGAGAGCGGAAAAGAGAAAAAGAGAGCGAGAGGATGTTTTAATTGGACCAAATAACAAACTGCGGTTGTTAGCGGGCCGCGACAATCGGAGCAGTCGCACGTTGAGCCCGGCAGGAGCGTGGCCCGGCATTCCGGTGCCCCGTACAGCCAGATTTTTCTCTCCAGCTCCACTCGAGCGTCCGCCACCGCGCTCGCAATAAATCCTGACCGTCGTTTGTTTTGGGTGTCAAACGAAATAACCCCGCGATACCGGGGGAGGGTACAAAAGTCCTCAAACGGGATAATCGTGCGGCGGACACTGGTGAAAAAATGCGGCAGGTACGAGCGAGGGGTCAAAGACGTATCAAAAGTTTCTCGAGCAATGCGTTCGAATGCGCCTTCGTCGCCTCTGGCATTTTTTCACGCGACGCGGGTTGCATGGAATCGTCGATTCGAAATTCACTCGAAACTGCCGTATTTCGAGTTGAAAGGAGCTTCGGACGATATCCAAATTCGAGGCAAAGCCAGACGAGGCAGAATGATTCGGGTTAGAGAGAGCTCGAAGCTGAGACTACGGATATCGGGGAAGATCGTACGTACATCGTCCTCGTGACGCCTCGAAACTTTGGACGATCGGCGATAAAGTAACGTAGAAATGAGAAGCGGACTCCTCTTAGGAGACACGACGACGCGTAATTAAGCGGATTTTCAGTCGAATTAAAAAGGAACGCGCGGTAAATGAACCGTGGCCGGTGAGCCGATTCTTCGCGCTCGGCGAGAGGTGTTGCCTCGAGCATTCGTCTTTGTAGCGGATGCTCAAAGAACGGCGTAAAGGAGGGTAAAGGCAGAAGGCGCGTATCCTTCCTACGGTTTTACGCACTTGTAAAGAGAGCAACTACAAACGCGCCGTTCACCCTCTCCCCGCCCCTGAATACGCCGGATGACAAACTTCTCGTGGAGTGAACCATTAAATTTCTCCGAGAGAACCTCGCAGGAAGCGAGCACAATGGTACGAAATTTTGACTGGAAAAGTGCGCGCACCTCGACCTTCGTTCCGCAGCGACAAGCGGACGGCCAACCGCTCGTCTTATCGTAAAACGCGTAAGGGGGGAAACTCGATGCCCGCCCGAAATTCGGGCCCTTGATTGCGATATCAAGGCGACGTATTCCTTCGGATTTCTGCGGACACACCCGGTAGGTATCTCGGCCGGTTCGGCCGTATTGCGTAGATCGTGGAAGGATTTTAATACGAAGAAAGCCGCAAGGTAGGCAAGCCTCATAAATACAGTTTATCCGGTGGCACGCCCATCCACGCTCATTATTCCGAAATATCTCATTCCACCGGCACCCGTCCTGCCCATCGCCGTCCTCCCGTCACGGCGGATTAAAAGGAAAAAAAGCGAGTCTTATCTCCGCCAAAGAGTGCCCGGGAGGGAGATATATATATATA